>JAJHSJ010000014.1:17824532-17887088 GCA_021015155.1 Magnolia officinalis
TTATGGAATGGATTCTGCAAAATTAGTGTTCTAGGGTTGGGAATTTTGGGATTTGGCAAATTCGGTTGTTTGGGGATGGGGAGACCAGTGTTTTAAATATCGACGATATTGGCTGATATATCACACAATATATCTTGTATCCCACCTGTGTGATACGAAACGCATAGGTAGTGCTAATATATCCCACCTATTCAATTTAGTGAACATTTTCGATTTCTAATCCATTTTTTTGTTGTAAATCACGTTAAATCAGTGTCAAATGGTTATAAATCTATGATTATTCATGTTTTCCATGAAAAATCATGGATTTGAAGCTTCGATTTTGAGATTTAGGGAGATGAGCCAAGTTGCAGAAAATTAGGAAAAATCAAATTTTCTCAATTTCTCGCAAATCAGTTGCAATCTTTGTATCCAAACACAAAATCAAACATGTATGTAACTTGATCTAGTGATTCTTCTTTTGCTTTTGAATGTATTGCTTGTGTTTCCACACGTCTTATTACGTTTATAAGTTATATGGATAGACTTTGAATATATTTGCATCGGTTCAGTTGGATAACACATATATTAGAACCCCATACAAAGGAAACTCCTATTATGTGCACTTTTTTAGTAATGTTTTGATTTTAAGTGTGTATTGATGTCTTTTTCAACAATCCATGAAGTTTCATTGAAAAATTCGACCAATTTCCCAATGTTCCAATGTTTCCCAACAACAGTGATACATTACGCGATACAACCGATATATCCCATGTGATAACCGACATGTATCCGTATCCCAAGGGTGCGATACATTATGCGATAACGATATTTAAAACATTGGAGGAGACTACTTCTTATGTTACCAAATTGATGCCTTGATGCAACAATTTGAAAGATTTCAACATAATTCCAATAATCTTTGTAGTGTGACTGATAAAAGAAAGAGAGGGAGAGAGGGAGGAAGAAAGAATGAAAGGAGTATATATTAACAAGGTTTTCAATAATTACAATAATGTCATTCGATAACACACACCCTCAAGATGGAGTATATATTATATCATAAATGCCCAACTTGACAAAGAGACAATCTAATTAAGTACGACCCAAAGCTTTCGTGAACATATTTGCCAGTTGATCTTGAGACTTGACGTTCGTATGCAAGTTTTCTTGTTAAGTGTGTGATGATGTGTGAATGGAACAATCCTTTAGAAGTCTGACATATTCTTCTTTGGATAATGTAATTGTATCACCTATGGTATTAGGCTCAAAATTGGAGAAGGTAAGCATGAGGAGATAACCCTCAATGTCGCATCAGAAGAACGAGCTTGATTCAGCCAAGTAAGCTTACCAATAAGGTCCCAACACATATCAGTTATGGTTACTAAAACCACAATGAGTATACTACCGA
This sequence comes from Magnolia officinalis, assembly GCA_021015155.1. Lineage (NCBI taxonomy): Eukaryota > Viridiplantae > Streptophyta > Magnoliopsida > Magnoliales > Magnoliaceae > Magnolia > Magnolia officinalis. The sequence continues at coordinate 17,825,923 of JAJHSJ010000014.1, forward strand.
TTACCATGACCACGACCGCAGCTACCACTGCAATTTACACCAAAACCTCCCCAATTATCTCTACCTCCAAAGTAACCTTCCCTAAATCTCTAACATTAAAATGGCCACCACTACCACGACTTCTCCCATCTCCTCTCCCAGATGCAGAAAAAAATGCAAAACAATCTGACGAAAGTGAACTCTATACACCAACCACATGTTGAATTCAAGCGAATGCCTTAGTGATGGGATCTCACTGCCTCTAAGGATTTGAGCTCGGACGGGCTCAAATTAGGGATGAAGACGAAAGAGAAATTTCGCAACGTGGAATTCCTCTCTTTATCATCTCAGTCTCATAATCAGTAGACAGGGATTAATATATGTTCAGTTTTTCTCACATTGCCTCGTAGGGCTAAATAATACTCTGACGCTCTTATCTCCCTATTGAAGAGCGAAGATATTCTGCAGTAACTCGTAGATCCAGGTTAAATTCTTTTCGCCTGAACACATCTCTCTCAAATTATCCCAAACTTCCTTTGTTGTCTTGAAAAATATAACATTTAAACTAATATGAGGCTCCATACTATTCCATAACAATGCTCAAATTTAAGCATCCTTGTCACCCAATCTTATCTTCATATTCTATTGAACTTTCTTCGGGTTTGGGATAAGAAGAAGAAGAAGAAGAAGAAGAACTCATCTTGGCTTCATTCGCTTCATTCTTGACATCCATTGATGTAAGTGAAATCAGAACTCATCTTGGCTTCATTCTTGACATCCATTGATGTAAGTGAAATCAAACACACAGGGAAGAATGTGTAACTTTGACTTACCCAACACATATTCCAAAATACCACCTATATCAATGAACGCAATCGCTTGATAGCACTGCTTGATCCTAAAAGTTCACATGTACACTTGTTCTCTAATACTTGCCATACGCAACTTTCCCACACACTTTAAATCTCAGATCTAACCACACGTAAGTCAGACCACACACGTACGATGGCCCACTTTGTTCATCACAATGATGCTATAAGAAAGTGGACCTCATGCAATCACACACATTCACAATACACAATTACACAACCCACGATATGGTGGGTGGAAGAGAATTCGTGTAAATAATCCCCAACGATTTTAAAAATACAGCAAAGGTAAATAGAAGACGAAAAAAATAGAGAACGAGGAGTTGAATGGAAGAAACCAATGCCTGAATCGATTTCGCTCTAATACCGTGTGGCGTGACTAATGAGAGAGAGAGGAAAAACAGAGGAGAGAGAATGAAAGGAATAAGAGAAATGAGAGATTAGGGTTTCAAATAATGCAAAATGCCTAGAAGCAAATCGGTCGGGCCCACATGAAGGAAACAATCCTAAAGAGACGTCAAATTCCAGCAGAAGTCTTCTACGTACAAGCATAACACAATTGGTAATAAAACCCTCTCTAATAATTACAGTTTGAATAAAGATCAATCCTAATAATAATTCTCTTTAAATTAGATGTATGGGGCTTGTATACATATACAATATACCTAGGTTTTATTCCTTTACGATTTGTAAACAAGCTGCAAAATGGCAACTGGCAAATATATAAATGCTTTTATACCATTAGAGATCCAATTTCAATTAGATCTCCCCTATTACAACCATATGGCCTTTGTAAACCAACCTTATGGCTGTACAAATGGTAGGGTTGCTATAAAGCCTCTAGACATTGTAACCGGCTGATATAAAGGGCGGAAAAGACCACCCAACTGGACTTTTGGAACTCCCAGTTCTACAATTCCTTACTTCTAGACCATCCGATTGGATTGTGGCCCCCAGAGTCCAGTCAACTGATTTCTTCCACTTGAACTTCAATTGGCCAGCGTGCAGGGCTCTTCTGGGACCCAAATGTTGGATAGTTGGATGTATAGCTTGGATGCATCAAAAACACTAATGCAATCAGGATTATATCTAATCTTATGTTTCATTAAAGCATGAAGCCAATGAAAAGTACCAAACAAAGCTAATTATCACTTCACATACATGTACGCTTTTTAATGATTGGAGGCCGATTTACGGGTCAAATAACTAGGAGAGCACCTGATCTTGACTGAGTTGAAGTTGACAGATGTCTTTTTTCTCCAGATTGATAAATGCATTCCCCAAGCGTAGTGCAGTCAGACCCAAAGCAGAATTCAATCATGTCCCAATTGGTTTTGGAATCTAGCATCATCTTTGGCCCCACTCCTATTCATATTTCGTAATTGGTGGCTTGAAGAGTATGGCTTCATACAAATGATTGGAAGTGCTGGAGGGCTAGGCCAGGTTTAGAATCATGAACAAGCTTCAGCTGATCAAGACCAGATTGAAAGAGTGGAGCGAGCAGAGAGAAAAATGGGAAGAACGAACAACATAAAGTAGAGATCTTAATCACGCTAGGCAGATTGATAAGGAAGAAGAGGATGGAAATTTGATGAGGGGAAGCTTGAGGAAAGAGAAAGATTTAAGATGGAATACCTCAGCTTGTTAAGAAGGAAGAAGCTACGGGAGCCAAATAACTAGGGCTACATGGTTGAATGATAGAAATACGCTTTTCCAACATAATTGCCAATTGGAAAGGAAGGATAAATCAGGTTCACAGGATGTGTCCCAGCAAGCTAACAGAAGAACCGATGGTATCAGATCTGTGATTACTGATATTACATTATCACTATATTCTATATAGGCAGAGAGCAGTTTGTGAGACCATAAATCATCCTCATGAGAACAAGCTGCGGCCAAAGTTTGATGCTGGCTGCCACCTGACACAACCCTCCTGCATCAGGGCTTGGAACCAGCAACGAAAGTGCAAAACTCCATTGGCAGAGGTTTGTAGAAGATAATTAGACAGCATAAATTTCAGGTGCCTTCCTGTGGAAAAAATGATTAGCTTGAGAGACAATTAGAAGATAAAGAGTCAAAAGGGTTTGTGGAAAAACCCTTTAAAAAAAAGGTTGTGGAAAATATGGATAGAGACAAAGCATTAGGGCTCGATGGTTTCTCCATGGCTTTCTTCCAAGCTTGTTGGGACATCTTTACGGATGACCTATCACAGTTCATGCATGAATTCACAATAAAATGACTAGAGAGATAAATGCCACGTTCATTACCCTCATTCCTGAAGTGGAAGATGCATCTGAAATCAAGGGAACCTATAACGTGCAAACTGTTATAACTAATCCGACACAACTCCAAATAACAGTGGAGCCACCAGCTACCAAAACAGTCCAATGGTTCAATCAAAGCCCAATATGGTCTGCATCACTGCTTACTGAAGATTGCAATTTCCACAATCCGCAAAACACCAAGGGCATCGAGTTCCCTCAGAAACCAACCTAATCAACCACAAACTTGGCAGCAGTGTTTTAAATATCAACGATATCGGACAATATATCCCACGATATATCTTGTATCCCACCTATGCAATACGAAACACACAAGTAGTGGGATATATCCCACATGTTCGATTCGGTGAGCACTTTTTATTTTCGATCCTTTTTCTCTGTAAATCATGTTAAATCAGTGTCAAATTGTTACAAATCTTTTGCATGAAAAATCATGAATTGGGAGCTTCGATTTCGATATTTGGAGGAGAAGGACCAAGTTGCAGATTTTTGAAAAAATCAAAATTTTCCCAATTTCACAAATTGGTTGCAATCTTTATGTCCAAACATAAAATCAAACATGTATGTAACCTAATCTAGTGATTCTTCTTTTCCTTTTGAATGTATTGCTTGTGTTTCCACACGTCTTCTTACATTTATAAATTATATAAATAGACTTCGAATATACTTGCATCAATTTAGTTAGAAAGTGCATAGATTAGGACTCCATACAAAGAAAACCTATTTTGTGCACTTGTTTTTTGCAATGTTTTGATTTATAAGTGTGTATTGATGTCTTTTTTTTTTTTAATCACTGAAGTTTTATTGAAAAATTCGACCAATTTCAACGTTTCCCCATGTTTCCAACAACAGTGATATATCATGCACTACAACCGATATATCCTATGCGATAACCGATACGTATCCATATCTCAAGAGTGCGATACATAACGTGATACCGATATTTCAAACACTGCTTGGCAGTACACCCAAACAACAATACCTAATTTATCACCATGTTCCAAAGCGCATGGTCAAAATAGAATGCAACAAATTACTCATTATTCTTTTACAACGAGAAGCTTTACAAATTTGAACGGAAGGACCAAAAATCACTGTAGCAATTTAATTTTAACAGAAAAATTCCTTAAGCAGTCAGCTAATCGAGCAGGCACACATTTAAATTTTTTTTTTTTTTTTAAAAATGTCCTCACCTCTCCATGCAAGGGTTCTCCTAGTACACTAGGATATGTTATTGGTGAGTATCGCAAGTTCGCTATTGATTCACCGGAAATATTTGGATAGGCTTGAGACAAGAACCTATGAGTCGCGAATGTGGGGCACTGAAGGTGCTGATCTAACATTTGCATGTGCATTGCAACCATATCCCGCCTCCGATGAACCTCCAGAATGATAGTGAATAAAGCCTCATCATCGGGTATATTGTCTATAAACTGCAAGCCACTGCGAAGCAATTCATAAAAGGGGACACGACATTTATCCTCCTCAACCAACAGCCAGATAACATCCAAGCAACTATGCAGCCATTCGTTCAAAGCTCTCTCAGGTTTCCAGGCCCTCATACCATCAGCTTCATCAATTCCTAACTGCCGCTGATCCCAGTTAACCAACCAGTTCATCATGTGTGAGAAAATGTCGGCATGAGTAGCTGGCTTCAGATTGGATTCAAGTGCAGCTAAGATAATCTTGCATGAAAGTTGGCGTAGATAGCTTATAGCTGTACCTCGTAGTGATGGATTTGCCTTTGATGATATCTGTTGTCCGCCACAGGGAATATCAGAAGACTTGACTGGCGAGAGAGATACACAAGATGATGGCTCGGTTGTGGACTGGGTTGGAGATCCAATACCATGAATAGAAGGCAAAGGCGATGCGGGATTGGAGGCTTGAAAATTAGAAGAATTGGGAATTGGAATTGACGAAGACATTATTCCAGAGGCTTGTAAACTTGTAGATGATGCAGCAACCATAGCTTGGCTCCCCTGTCCAATTGAGGCCTCCGCAGAGGAAACCGAAGAAAGGAGGGAAGGAAGAAAGTGTCCCAATTCACGTAGCCTATGCTGCACAAGCTCCGTAAGGAGAAAAGAATAAATTCCGCTTGTGGTGCATGACTGCTACATTGCACAATCAAAGAAATAACAACGGATTCTGTCACAGCACATAGCTGTTCTTGGTCCTGCAATATATGTAAGAAACTATAAGTAGATGTAATAGACAACAACCATTCCCAACAAAATTTTCCAAAATGGATCTATGAAAACAATGGAAGTGAGAAAAGCAGTGAAGGAAGCAGGTATGTAACTTACTGGGAATTGGCCTAGGATCTGTTCAAAATCAAGAAGAAATTGCTCATTTCGAGGAGGAAGCTCTCTGAGAGCAGTTACCCTTTTTGTGTTTTTGTTCCTGATATCTCCACAAACCGATTAGAACATCAGACCAGAAAACAATAGAACATCAGAACAGAAAACAACTAAAACTAATTTGAAAGGAATTTTTTTTTTTTTTTATTTTATAAGTAGCAGTGAAGCAAATTATTTGATACTCCAGCAGCATATACTGCTCGTTACATGGGCACCCAGAAACTGTACAGTTGGCAAGCATCAATTCAAACTAAATTGGCAAATTCGAGAACTCGCTATCACTAGGGGGGTCATTTGGATGCCTGTAAGTTCGGTTAGTGGTTAGTGACATACCTGTAACTCACTTGCCGGTAGTGTTTGGTATCAAATTTCACTTGTAAGTCACTTACAAGCAAAACTCCCATTTTGAAAACATGGAAAGGAAGTGGGATTTCACCTAACCTTGGTTGGATTTTTTAAATTGTTGTTGCATGGGAGAGACACACAACGGTTAAATTCCCAAACCCTGGTCCAGCCGATGCATCACCTGTTCACCAGAATCGTCCATATTTCCGACCGGCTTCTCCTTTCCCCAGCATGTCATGGCGCAAGGTACGCTTCTCCTTGCTCCACTGTTCTTTCTTTCTTTTTTCTTTTTTCTTTTTCTTTTTTTTTTGGCGACCAGAAGAAGGGGGAGAGATAAGCTACTGTTGCGTCAAGGGAGACGGGATTCACAGCTCTAAGCTCTGTGGCAGCCACCGTGATGTATGTCTTATATCCATTCCATTCATTTGTTTCCCTAGCACATTTTAGGGCATGTGCCTAAACGGAGGCAGATCCAAATCTCAAGTGGACCACACAACAGGAAACAGTGGGAATTGAACACCCGCCATTAAGAAAAATTTGGGGACACATAAGTTTCGGATCAAGCTGATATTTATGTTTTACCTTCATCTAGGTTAGTGTAACTTATGAGTTGGATGAAAAATAAACGTCATGATGAGACCTAGGAGTTTCAACAGTGGGCATCATTCCCGATTGTTTCCTGTGGTGTGGTCCACTTGAGATTTGGATCTGCCTCATGTTGGGTTCGTACCCTAAAATGAGCTGGCAAAACAAATGGACGGTGTAGATAAAACACAAAAATCATGGTAGGGCGTATTGCCCATCCTAAAAACCATTCTGGCCCATTAATCATATCTGGCATGCATGTACCTCAAATGTAGACTATTGATCATCATTTTCCTAACCGTTGATTTTTTTCCTTACACATATGGCCCACTTGATGAATGGACCACTGGTCCATGCCTAATGGATAACTTTCCAAACCTCCCCTATCCATGAGGCCCACTAGTTGGACAATTCAAATTGATGGATAACCTTGCTACATGTAATGTAGGGAGATGGCTCTATTTATTCTCCAGGTCATCTCCCTATTCATGGTATGAATTTTGTTTCATTCAATAAAAATGGAGCCCTTGGATGATCCGAACCATTTGTTTGTTGGGTACCAGCGGTGGATAGATCATTTGTAACAAATCTACAAACTCAAACTTCCTTGCCACTGTTCCCAAACCTTTGTTTAGTGACATGTGGACTGTAATTGTACTTTTCTTCTTACCCGTCTATGTGTGGGCCATAAATTGAGAAGTCATGATTGCCCTATTGAGAAGCTTCTTCGGGCAAGACCATCCATGTAAGGTTCCAACAAACCCACGGATCTTTGAACCATGGGCGAGACTTGCACAAACTGATAACCTATGTGGGTCCCAAATTCAACATTATAGGTATTTTGAATATATGGGCCTACTTTGTGGCCCACCTGATGATTGATTTAGCCTAAGAATCGACTCGAAGATTTATCTACATGGGCTCAACCCAATGACATATCTCATACCAAGCTTTTTTATGTCGTTCGAAGATTTTGGAGTGATTCCCTACTCTAACCTTCGTTTGGCATAAATACACAAATGCTTACCTATAATTGATTTACAAGTTACCCAAACACTAAAAACTACTTACCAATGAGTGAGTTAGTTACAGCTCACAGACAGTCCCAAAAACATATTTGCTTGAATAGTTCAAACCTCTTATTCACAAAACACACATTAATAAATAATGTTGTTGAATTTTTTTAGTTTTTTAACCATCCAATCAATGTCCACCCATCCGATATTCAGATCATGAAGTATAAGTAATATTGTTGTGTGTACGGGATAACCACATATGAAAGTACTTGTTAGCCCATGTGGCACCAATAAAGCACTAAGGTTTAGTTGGAGTCCAAGTAGGAATTAGTTTTTACATAGACTTAGTTGTGGTTACAAGTTGTTAGTCAGTTGGTTATTGGCATCTTATTTGTAGGAGTAATGATAAGTCATGAGTCAATCGCGGGTCTGTTCAATTGCTATCTTATAGGGATTTTCCCTATTCTTAGCTTACTAGACGTTGTGTGAATTCTATAAATTACAAGGATGTAACGAAGAAGGATACAGATTGTTATTACTTAAAATGTGGAGGTTGGTTTTGATCTCTATTATTCTCTTGTCCCAAATTCTCTTTGCTTCTTATTAATTCTCACTAATTTGCGCTCAACAAAGATAGCTCCATGAGCCAGAGGCTGAGAAGAGGTAGAGAAAGCAAGGAGGAAACACCAACCTAGTTGAATGCATCAGTTTGGTATCAGAGACAAGCATGACTGATAGAGTGGGTCGTTTGGAAGCCCCCTTAGCTCTGCACAAGAGAGACTACTCAAGGAATTCACGAGATGTTCTCAACTATTAACTCTCGTATTGACAACTCTCCAGTGGTTAACGACGTGAGTATGGCGAGAGTTTGCACAACCAAAACCGCATGGGAAGTGGAACGTGTAATGTGACCAATTGTGGGGCTCAATCTAACACCTTGAGTTCCTACCAACCAAAGCTCAGAAACTTGATTTCCCCACTTCAATGGATGCGAGGATCCATCAGTTGGATTTGTCGAGCATACTAGTTTTTCTATTTCCACCAAAAGTGTGAAGAAGAAAGAATTCCACTAGCTTCTTTCCACCTAGAAGGAGAAGCATAGTCATGCTACCAACTCATCAAGAGCAAGCAGCGCGCTATCACATGGGAGGCATTCAAAGATGGGCTTCACGCGAGGTATGGTCCCACTCAAATTTGATGAGTTTCTATGGTGACAAAACAAAACTGAAACGGGTTGGGACCATTAGAGAATACCAAAAGTCATTTTGAAAGGTTGTCAAGTCGAGTGGAGAAGATGACACCAATCCAGTAGGCCAATTGCTTTATTAGTGGCCTCAAGAAGAGCATAAAAACAAATCTGCTTTCAGTCAGAGCCACCTCGCTCTCTGCAGCCGTGGACCTTGCTCGCCTTTCTGAGTCCAGGTCGTAATCTCAACATCGCTTCTTTTAAGCAGAGGTGAAGAAGTCTCTATCTATATTGACCCTATTCATGAGAAGCTCGACTACACCTCCCACTAAGAGATTCACACCAACCGAGCTTAGAGAAGGGAAGGAAAGGGGATTATGCTTCAACTGTGATGAAAAGTTCAGGTCTGGACACAGATGCAAGAAATTGTTTCTCATCGAAGGGTGGTTGGCCTGATGAAGACAATGACGAAGAAGGAGACGGCGCAGAAAAGGTCGATGGGAATGTTGAAACACCCGAGATATTGCTTCACGCTATCTTCGGGGCCCCGCCCCACAAACCATGCGGCATAAGGGCAAAATGGGTCGGCAATCCAATACTGTTTTGGTGGACTCGGTACAACCCGCAACTTTTTAAGTGACAAGGTCGTTAAGGTGGGCCTTCAACCCAAGAACAACAACCAGCTTGACATCATGGTTGCTAGCGGTGATAACATCATCGGTGCGGGGAAGTGCAACGGCATGAAGATGACACTCCAAGGTATCCCTATTGTAGTTGACCTTTAACTCTTACCCTTGCAAGGGGTATGATGCTGTTTAGGAGCCCAATGGCTAGAAACCTTGGGGCCCATCATATGGGACTTCTCAAAACTACAAATGAGGTTCAACATCGACAATAGGGAGGTGGGACTGCAGGGGTTATTCATTCCAAAAGACAAGGTGGTGGATGAATTTGAAATTAGCAAAGAAGCAAGGAAACGTGGCCAAGGGGTCTTCTTACAACTATTGTCCTTGGACGCGAAGAATCCCAACGAATCTCAATCAAGTTGTTGTGTACAGGATAACCCACATATGCAAGTACTTTTAAGCAAACGTGGCACTAATAAAGGCACTAAGGTTTAGTTGGAGTCCGAGTAGGAATTAGTTTTTATATAGACTTAGTCATGGTTACACGTTGGGAGTATGTTGGTTATTGGCATCTTATTTGTAGGAGTTGTGATAAGTCATGAGTCAATCGTGGGTCCGTTCGTTCAGTTGATATCTTGTAGGGATTTTCCCTATTTCTTAGCTTACTAGATGTTGTGTGAATTCTATAAATTACGAGGAGGTAACGAAGAAGGATAGAATATTATTATTACTTAAAACTATGGAGATCAGTTTTCCCTCAAAAGTAAAACCAACCATCTCTATTATTCTCTTTTGTCCCAAATTCTCTTTGCTTCCTGTTACTTCTCTCTAATTTGTTGCTCAGTCAAAATAGCTCCATGAGCCAGAGGCAAGGAAGAAGAGGTAGGAAGGAGGATGCACCGAGTTGAACGCATCAATTTGTCCAAGGGGTCTTCTTACAACTATTGTCCTTGAAAGCGAACGAATCTCAAGCGAATCTCAATCAACACGAACCCAAGCTTCAGGTACTCCTTACCACTTTCGATGATGTCTTTGCCAAGCTTAAATGTCTCCCTCCACCAAGATCCCATGATCACCGAATACCGTTGCTATTTGAAAGTGGGCCCGTGTGTGTATGGCCCTATAGATACCCACATTATCAAAAGACTGAAATTGAAAAATTAGTGGTCGATATGCTCTCCACTGGCATAATACGTCCCAGTCACAGTCGCTATTCCTCACATGCCCTTCTTGTGAAGAAATGCGCGTTTATGCATCGATGGTAGGGATCTTAACAAGATTACAGTGAAGGACAAGTTTCCATACCTGTCATTGATGAAATTCTGGATGAGCTTCACGGAGCACGCTTCTTCTCTAAGCTCAATTTGAGATCCGGCTACCATCAAATACGGATGTATGAAGGAGACATCCACAAGACAGCATTCCGAACCCACCAAGGCCACTATGAGTTCCTAGTGATGCCTTTTGGGCTCACCAACTTTCCAATCACTGATGAATGAGATCTTCAAAAATTATCTTCATAAGTTTATTTTAGTTTTTGGTTGTGATATATTAATTTACAATAAAACATGGGAAGAGAATTTACGTCATGCGAGAATCACTCTTTCCATTTTGAGATCTCACCAATTGTTTGTTATAAAAATAAAAAAATAAAAAAAAATAAATAAAAAAAAAAAAGTGTCAATTCGATCAGATACAGATCAAGTATTTGGGCCACGACATCTCCAAAGATGGAGTGACCAAACAGGTGTCGGCGATGGTGGACTGGCCCAAACCAACAACTCTAAAGGCTCTTGAGGATTCTTGGGGCTGTCCGGATACTACAGAAAATTTGTTGTAACTATGGCAAGATTGTAGCAGAGGGACTCATTTCAATGGAGCCGTGAAGCAGATGAGGCATTCGTTCAACTCAAGATGGCCATGACATAATTATTGGTTCTATCTCTACCTGATTTTACTAAAGCTTTTATCATCGAATGTGATGCTTCAGGGATTGGAGTTGGTGCAGTAATAATGCATGGGCACCCATTGCATATCTCAGCCAAGCTTTGAAGGGAAGGAATTTAGCTCTTTCAACTTATGACAAAGAAAGAAATACTAGCATTGGTCTTGGCAATTCAGAAATGACATCCTTACCTATTGGGTTGGCAGTCCATAGTAAGGTTGATCAAAAAAGTCTTAAATATCTCTAGGAGCAGAAAATTACCACTTCATCTCAGCAAGTGTTGGCTCACAAAAGTAATGGGCTATGACTTTATAATTAAATAAAGAAGGGGATGTGACAATAAAGTGGCAGATGCGCAATCACAACGAGATAAAGCAGAAAATTTCTGCTATTACCCAACCCATTCCAAGATGGCTCGACTAATTAAGGAGGAATTTCAAACTCATCCCAAGCTACAACGGCTAGTTGAGTTATGTTAGGAAGGAGAAGCTATTGGGCCATGGGAATTCAAAGAAGGTATTCTTCTTTTCAAAAAAAAAAAAAGATTCTATTCAATTGAAGACTCCTCCCTTATCCCTAAAATCAGCAATGAAATCCACTTAAGTAGCCATGAGGGGTGCCACAGACACTACACTGGATAAGGTCAGTGTTTATCGGCGTAGGATGCATAATCACATCAGGAAGTTTATTTAACAATGTGACACTTGCCAACATCACAAGTCCAAAAATCTCTCTCCAGCTAGGCTATTGCAACCGTTACCCATTCACACTCAAATTGGGCTGATCTTTCTATGGATTTCGTGGATGGTCTACTTGCATCAAGGGGAAATCAACCATTCTCGTGGTTGTGGATCGGTTATCGAAATATGCCCACTTCATCCCCATCGCACATCCTTATACTACATCAAGTGTGGCACAAACATTTTTTATCATTTTTTAAGTTACATGGCATGCCACAGTCCATCATATGCGATTGTGACCCTACGTTTATAGGCACCTTTGAAAGGAATTGTTCCGATTATAGGGTACTAATTTCAATTTTAGTTCATCATACCACCCTCAGACTGACGGCCAAACCAAGGTGGTATTCACCAATTATAAGCCTAAAGAGTGGACCCTTGGGCTGAATTTTGCTACAACACCAGCGTTCATAACTCCACTAAAAAGACGCACTTTGAGATCATAAATGGATGGGCCCACCCATTCTCTTATCTTACGTACCAAGAACCACAAAGCTGGAAGCCGTTGATACAGAGTTAAAGGCACGAGAACAAGTTCTTGATGAACTTAGAGAAAAACTTAAGGAATCACAATCCAGAATGAAGCGTCTATATGATAAGTGCCACACCAACAGGGCGTTTGAGGTAGGCGACTGGGTATTTCTACGAATTCAACCCTATCTTCAGTCTTCTCTCTCACTTTGCAAAGACCTCAAGTTGTCATTCAGATATTACGGACCATTTCGAGTGCTTCAGAAGATTGGAAATGTGGCTACAAATTGAACTTACCACCTGGGTTGAGACTTTATCCAGTCTTCCATGTGTCTTTTCTTAAGAAGAAAATAGGTGGCCAGATTGATGTTCAACCCACCCTACCAGCACTTGTTCAAGAGGATGACACTCTCATGCCAATTCCCCAAGTTGTGCTTGACAAGAGAGTAAAAAGAAGGCTGAGATACGCATGCATTGGCAAGGACTTTCACTAGCCAACGTGACATGGGAAGACTTGGAGGAGATGACAATGTGATTTCCCGATTATGTCCTTAAGGACAAGGGTGTCATCGGAGGTGGTGAGTTGTTGTGTGTACAGGATAACCCACATATGCAAGTAATTGTAAGCCCACACGGCACCAATAAAGGCACTAAGGTTTAGATGGAGTCCAAGTAGGAATTAGTTTTTACATAGACTCAGTCATGGCTACACATTGGGAGTTTGTTGGTTATTGGCATCTTATTTGTGGGAGTTGTGATAAGTCATGAGTCGATCGTGGGTTTGTTCAATTACTATCTTGTAGGGATTTTCCCTATTTCTTAGCTTACTAGACATTGTGTGAATTCTATAAATTAGGAGGAGACAATGACGAAGGGATAGAAGATTATTATTACTTAAACTGTGGAGGTCGATTTTCCCTCAAAGCAAAACCAACCATCTCTATTATTCTCTTTTGTCTCAAATTCTCCTTGCTTCCTATTACTTCTTTAATTTTCTGCTCAGCCAAGATAGCTCCACGAGCCAGAGGCCAAGGTAGAGGCAGGTTGATGCAATCGTCCCACATCCCACACATACACGCTCCACACGTGTGTACAAGAAAAGGACCACCTTCCTTTTTTAGCCCATCACTACTATCATTTTCTTGCAAATCTCTAAATTAGAAAATTTTCTCTTTCTTTCATATCTTTATTTTAGGCAGGGATTAATTTTAGATATTTTCTTATCTAAGTATCTTCTTATTTTAGGCATTTTCTTAATTAGAATGCTTTGTGATTTAGGTACTTTCCTATTTCTGCGGATTTTTAGATTCCATAGCCTTTATTACAAATTGTAAGGTCTGATTATAAATAGGGCCTATGGCCTATGGAATAAGACGAGCTGATTAATATTCTCTTTACGAAATTCTCTTATTTTCCCTACGGTAGCTATTGAAAGGAGGGGGAGTGGTCTCTAGTTCAAGACTAGAGGATTGTTGAGCTTGCTCACAATCTTGCAATTGTGATCTCTAGCATTCAGCTAGAGGATTGTTGGGTCTTTTCCCGCAATCTGTTTCTTTTCTTATTGATTTATTTGTTATCCATTTCAGGTTTACATCACAGGGGAAGGCAAGGAGGACGCACTGACCAAGTCGAACTCATCATCTTAATTTTTGGCCCGTGATACATCTGAACTAGGACCCATAATTTGGACATTTTAATTTGAATTGCTTGTATGCAACTCATGCAATTACTAAATAATTTATAGTGCCTGTGTATCATCCATCGCACTCTACCAGAGTATCAAAGTTTTTCTCAATTGAATATACAGAAACGATTTAATCCATAAATTTCATAACAAAATGCTAATACAGTACACCAAAGACAGACGCATGTGGCAATCAGAGCCGTTGATCGGCGGGCCACCATGCAATTGGCCATGTCCAAAAATCATGAACATCTTTCAGCAGTAAAAAGAATGGTAAGAATTATGAAGAAAAGGCAGCTCGTGAGAAAAAGAAAAATGCTTAAGATTCTGAAGAAAAGACAACTCACGGAGATTCACGAATGGCGTCTTCGGATTTTTGGCGGGAATTTCTCTGCAAAAAGGAAAGGGGGAGAGAGATGATGAGGGAGAGGTATCAACGTAGAGAGAGGAAGAAGAGCGAGGAAATGACGACAATACCCCTAGATAGAGGTTGAAGAGATCGACGATGGCGTTTCTGGATGGATGGTACTGATGAGAAGCCCTCTGTGGGGCCCGCTGGCTTTGATCCATCGTCACTCTTCTTCTTCTCCTTCTTTCTCTCTGCTTTCCCTCTTTCTGTTGCAGGTAAAAAAGAGTGCGGGTTTTTTATACTCTGTCCGCGTATGACGCTTGTTACGCAGGCACTTGGAAATGCTACACATGTCTTAAATTAAATCAAACCAAACCAAACCGACTAAACTGTGGAATCTACTGTAGCTAAGTTACATTTAAAAAATAAAAATGGTTGAACAATCCTAACCTCTGTTTCGTGGACAATTGTTTTGAAGGTGGGACCATTGCATATTTTCATTCTGAACCGTCCGATCAATATCTACAATCAATCTAACGGTCAAATCACTAAACAATAGTACATTTTCGTTCATGATACATCTAAACTGGTACTCGTATTTTTTACAGTTTTTATTTGTTTACTTACATGCCACGTGTGCAATGTGTCGGTAATTTCTAACTGCCTGCGTATCATCCATCCATTACACTTGCAGAGTATTTATTGAAATGCTGTACTGCTGGGAGCGGATTAGGTGAGACCCCGGCCTCACCAAAGACGATGCGGCCCTTACCGTGGGGCCCACATTGATGTATGTATTCTGCATCCACACCGTCCATCCGTTTTTAAAGATTATTTTAGGAAATTATGCCTAAAATTAGGTCAGATACAATTATCAGGTGGACCATACCATAAGAAATAGTAGTGATTGAATGCCCTACCATTAAAAACTTCTTAGGGCACACCTTAATGTTTACGTAGTGTTTATTTCCCATCCAATCTGTTGATCAGGTCACATAATCCAGTATTAGGAGGAAAAATAAATATCAGCTCGATTCAGAACTTTTCTGTACCGTTAATGGTTAATCACCACTGTTTCTTAAGGTATGGTCCACCTGATAATTGGATCTGCTTCATTTTTGTTATAATAACCTTAAATGATCTTAAAAAACGTATGGATAGCATTGATATGGAATAAATACATCAAGGTGGGCCCACGGTAAGGGCCGCACCGTCTTAGATGCGTCCAGGTCTCACCAAATCCGCTCCCTGTGCTGCTCTCCTGCTCCATCTCTTACCCCTTGCAAGTAGCCTAAACGCACCTCTACCCGCAGCCATACGTGCCGACTTGGCACGTGTAAAGTAAATCCAAACCGTGAATAAAGTGGGGCCCAACGTATAGATTGGTCGGCCAAAATTTCAGCTGTTTCAAGATTAATGAGTGATCCAGACAAGTACAAAAATAATGAACGGTCTAGACAAGCGTGCAAACTTTTATGGACCAGCCATTGTTTTCCCACGTGTGGCCTACCTTATAACGGGTTAGAGTTTTTGTGAAGTCAGCTGCAGAGATGAATGCCCCACACGCATGGTAAATTGGCACGTGTGTACGCGTGTGTGAACATCTGTGGATGGATGCTTGTACGGTTACCGAACCGTTGACCGGAGAACGGGAGACTTGAGTCACTGGATTCTCGTGGAGACCGTGGCGTTCATATTTCCAGGGTAGTTGTCTTTTAATTAAGAAAAAATAGGCCATACTTCGGTAATCTAAGCCATTGGTCAATTGAAAACCACCGTCGATGGATCACATTATGTGATTTTTCAAGATTAGAAGATCAAATTCGTACATTTGAATGTGGATGGATGCTGAATTTCTCTTTTCATCCGTTTATTTATAGGCCACAGATTGAAAGACGATGAGTGTCTTATCTGGAGATAACTGAGGAGTTGTCCATCCATGGTTAAAAGCAACAGATCAATGGCTTGAAATACTGAAATGTTGGCCCAAAGTCTGTTGTGGATTATTTTAAATTCATCCATGATCATTTAGAAATGGGAAGAACAAGTTGAGCCTCGTAATAGCAACAATAAAAGAACAACAAAGGTAGTGGGCATTACTACATGTACACACGACTAGTCTCGTCATCAACATTTTAGGCAACCCATGGTGTCACCCAACAATCAACGACGATTAAAAACCCGCCGCAATCTCAATATCAACCGTATGCCCCACCAACATATGGGCTCCACAGATGTTTCAATCCAGCAACCGTGTTAGATCTTCAGTTCTACAGAAATTGAAGGTGAGTGGTGATTAAACAAGGGTAACAACTACATCTTTTGTTGGCGGTGGTAATCACAGGTAGTCTGCTTAACACCTTTACCGGCAATCGCAGGTAGTAAAACACTTTATTCATATGACACCTTCTCTCCAGCGAGGCCGAGCAAGTGTGTCTCGACAGGTCGCAATCTAGATCTCCCGATCGCCATCTTGTCAAATGTGGTGATGAATAGAATGTCTGCTAAGCTACTGGTGTCGACCAATATTCGATGTAACTTGTGGTTGGCCACAATCATGTGACTACCAAAGCCATCGAGCATCTTCTTCTGTGAAGGTCAGGCTATACGAACTCAACCTCTGTTCCTTTGCAGATCTGTCAGTAAGGTAGACGTGGTGCTCTTTCTCACTATTATTTACGCTTCGAGCATGTGCTTGGCGTGCCCAGTTTGAGTCCCCACCACCGGCTGATCCTCCAAATATGGTGCGTATCTTACCCATCGCTTAGTTATTATTTCGGTCATCGTGTCACTCTACTTGCCTGGCCGGTCGGTCATCACTTTCTTTGTCGACAAACTCTCGTAAATGTTCCTCCGAATGAGGGACTTGATCTCTTCTTTCGGGTCAAAACACTCTGCCGTGTTATGACCGTGGTCTCGGTGAAAATGACTATTTCCTCTTGTCTCTTTTCTAACGTCGGCTTTCATCATACTTGCCCATTTTAGAATTCTTTTATCTCGTATGTTCATGAGCATTTGCTCCGATGTGATATTCAAATGAGTGTAAGAGCGAAAGCGGCTTTCCAGTCGTTGGCTAGTACGATGGCCTCTGTTCTGGTCATCCTCCTTCTTTCTCTTGGCTTTAGCAACGGAAGGCTCTCCCTTTTCCTTTCACCTTTTGTCCTTAGTCGAGCTATTTCCACCACGAGTAGCCCACCGTGAACTGAACAGCTCATCTGCGTTGAATATTTTTAGGCTCGGTTAAGCAAGTCGGTGAGAGTAGTCGGGGGATTCTTACCGATCGAGAAGATGAACTTTCCTTGTTTAAGGACAGCTACCATAGCGGCAAGGACTATTTGGTTGAAGTAACAGTCGACTTGAACTGCTTTAGCATTGAAGCGGATGATGTAGTCTCTTACCAGCTCATCCTCTATTTGGGTAATTGTGAGAAGGTGAGTTGCAGGCTTTCTCCTACCTTTCCCGTTGCTAAATTGAGTAATGAATGCCATATTGAGCTTAGTAAAGGAGCTGATGGACTTCGACTTTATATGTTTGTACCATTTTCGCGCAGCTCCTGACAAAGTCAGGGAGAACGCCTTGCACATCATGGGTCCATAAGCACTGTGAAGTTCTATCCACACTCGAAAGGATTATAGGTTTTCGGTCAAATCCCCCGACCCTGTGTAGGGGGTTATCTAGGGCATTGAGAACCTAGATGGTAGCTGGGATCTCATGATGTCATCCGTGAACGAGGGCTTGACTTCCTCACGCAGAGCGTCGACAGAGGCAGGGGCTTTTGCCCAGCATGCCTATTAGATGTCTTCAAACTGATTTCAGATTTCCTTCGACTTTACCTCCCATGAAACTTTGCTTTATGTTGTGACCTCAGTAACTTTCCCATGCCTTCTCTTATCCAGAGTGTAACGCATATCGGACTCAACGAGCTTAGTCATTCCCATGGTCTGTGTAGGGACACACTTGCTTCATGTCGGCTGGTCCTTTACCACATATGAGTCGTGAGGTGCTTGAGGAGGTCGAGATTGCTCGGTTGCTTCCCCCAATTACACACCTTGGCCTGGGGAAGGGATGTGTTTCTTTCTAATATATGCATAATTCGATCAACGTTACTGGTCATAGCCTCGACTTGGTTCTCCATAGAGACGAGTCGACCCCCTTATTCCAGGATCTTTGTGGGACCACCAAGGAAGGGGGATCAGGTTAAGGATATGATTGTGGTGCCTGAGGGTTTTTAAGTTGTTCTTCTGCAATTGGCATTGACTCGGTAATGACGGCCAAAGCCCTTCTTAAAATGGATGAATTTGCTGGTGTAAGGGGAACTTCTAAATGACTTTATTGTCGATCCCACAGACGGTGCCAAACTGTTGTTGCTCAAATTTGGTCGATCATGTTCCACCTCCTGCGAGCTGCTAAGTACCTGTAAATTAATGGAGAACAAGGAGACACTAGGGGCACCGATTGTGACCGGAGACCCTCCAATGCCTAAGTCA
The DNA here is from genome assembly GCA_021015155.1 of Magnolia officinalis. NCBI lineage: Eukaryota > Viridiplantae > Streptophyta > Magnoliopsida > Magnoliales > Magnoliaceae > Magnolia > Magnolia officinalis. The sequence goes on from JAJHSJ010000014.1 coordinate 17,844,847, forward strand.
GGTGTATGGACCCATAATAAGCGTAGTAGAATCGGAATAGTTGTCTGTGCCTTCCCCTTGAATAGGGTGATGTATTTATAGGTGCTCTTAGGCGACTTCCCTATCCGAGTAGATCTATAAAATACGCTAGAGGGGTCCGTATTGGAGTCAGAATCTATTCTCAAATATGTAACACCCCATACTTTTCAGTACTCTGGTGTTACCATTTAAATCAAATTTAGCACAAGCGAGTGTGAGATAACTAAAGTATCACTTGATTGCCCATGATTCGCCCATCTTAACCAGCTTATTCAAGATAAAACCTGCCCTTGATCGACCATTGACTTCTCGACGTAGGATTATACCATCAATGATTATTCAACTCGCAATCGAGGTGTGTGGTATCGTACCTAAACACCTTAGATCGATTTTGGCCCTAAATCAACATAAGCAATCTTCATCATAACCATGAAATAAAGCCAACCATGCAATCGCTATCAAAATCAACCCATTTACTTAATTATACATCAATCTAACCCTCTAGTATGACCTTCATCCATTGATCAAGCCATTCATCCGTTGATTTTCAAATGGACCACTACATCAGAGAAACCTATTTCCTGATATCAGACTTTAACAGAATTTCGAAAATCCCATACCGAATCATCGAATCCACCGCACATCAAGTCTACATAGTTCCATCAGGCAAGTCCGCCATTAGACTGCACCTTAGACTATCTGTTGGTGAATTTAACCGATGAGTTTCAATTAGGCAGTCTCAAGAGCCTTTAAGACAAAAAATGATTAGAATTAGAGAGGCATTATTCATTGGATCAAAGGATATTCACAATTTTAGTTGGAATTTAGTAGTGTGGCCCATCTAAACCTTTTGATTGGCCACACATCTGATCTCATGCCATAACTAACCTTGCTAAACGAATAGACAAACTAGATTTATTGAAATGCCTCCGTGGGTCCCACAAATCACTAATCAAACATGGAATCATTAAGCATGGCCCACCTAAGCTGTGAATCTGCTTGATCTTTGGTTTGATGTCCTAATGGGACTATTCAGAACCGAATGGACGGTGTGGATTATACCATGCAACATCATGGACCCCACTTTGGATGGTGCGTGTGCACAACACACATGTACGAACACGGCGCACCAAACCCTGCCTCGGGTCATTTGACCCGAGGTTTCTCGCAAGAGGAGGAAATTCTCCCTCCTTTCATCTTTCCTTGCCAACGACGAATAGCCATCTGCTATGATAATCTGAGGGCCACCATCACGACGCGTTGACGGGATCCGAACTGGCCATCGTGACCGGAGTACGTCTCCGACTAAAACCTGCCTGCACCCTTGCAGTGGCCGTGTGTGCATGCACATGATCCTCGACACATCAAGACAACTGTGCGCAGTGTATTCCGAAATAGGAGCCATCTCGCTGCCACGATGGCAATCTGAGCAGCCCTCCCCTCTCAACCTCAGCCTTTCATCGGGAGCTTATCCCAGCCCTCTACTCAGTGTCACGAGAGGGAGTTTTTATTGTGTCAATGAAAGGAGGAAAGATACCTTCCTCTTCAGGAAAGCTCGTACTGGCGTGATCTAAACCCTTGATTGAGCTTGTCCGAGTAATCCTAGGTGCTTGATCTAGGGCAGCAACAGTCCTAGCTGTTAGGGCAGCAAATTTTCCGAAAAAACCTCCCTTCGCACGAGAAAATAGTCATGGAGGAAAATCTTATGAGATGGGAGGATGTTGTGCTTTACCTTGAGATTGGTGGGTCCCACAGTAGTCATTGGACCCATCTGGTCCATCCAGATGGTTTGGATCACTATTCTAGATCGTTGATAGAAGTTCGCCACGGGTGGCGATTTCATCTTCCCCGTTCAGCCGAGGAAACCATCATAATGAAGTGGGCCCCATTTCTCGATCAAGAACGGCCTTTTGATGGGCAATGGGGGTGGAAAACCATCCCACATGGTGGCTCGGTACCATGCAAGTCAAGTCGATTAATACATCCGTCCATCTGAACCATATATGGCACGAGATGGACGGTTGTTGGGTGCCGATAGAGCCAACCCTAACCCTTTTTAAAGGCCGCATTCATCTCGGGATTCCCACCGAAAAGCCAGGAGAGAGAGAGAGAGAGAGAGAGAGAGAGAGAGAGAGAGAGAGAAAGCGAGGAAAGAGAAAGAGAGAGAGGGCACGGGCGCAGGTGCTGAACTCAGTGTCGCAATGCACCGAGTCGACCTGTTCAACATGAGTCAAGTTGGGTCAGTGCAGACCGAAGGCACTGTGGTAAGGGAGAAACAGAGGGAGAAGGAGGAGAGAGAGAGAGAGAGAGAGAGAGAGAGAGAGAGAGAGAGAGCTGAGTTACTGGGCGCGACTCAGTCGGAGAATCAACTCAGCCTTCCGACTTGCTGAAATTGTTGGGCGTTCTTCATAGGGGAGGACAACGAGAGAAAGGGGAAGAAAGAGAGAAAGAGAAGGCGAGAGGGGGAGAGGCAAAAGGAGGACGTTGCACAGCCCAAATCGGGTCGACCTACCCAACCAACACTGAGTCAGGTTGGATTCAGGGTCTGGTAGAGCGTCGCTGCTGCCAATCAGCGGCTGTTAAAACCATCCTATGATAGTGCAGGTAAGCTCACTTGAACCCTTGCGTTCCAAGGACTCGTTACTGAGTCAACTCGCTGGTTGGTTGCTCTAGCTGCCATGGTGGGTAGGTTCGAGCTTGAATGGCCTGAAGGTAGCTGGTCTACCAAGAATCAACCTAGATAGTACTTTGAGGAAGGTTGTTGAAGACCAACACCCGAGTCAAATAGAGAGTTAACTTAGCTAACTCACCCAAATTCTTTTGGTTGGTGAACTCATTAGAAGCAAGTTGTTATAACCCAAGTGAGATGATCAAGGATCCCTGTCATCATTGAAGGTTAGTCCCCATCGGGCAGTCCTCAAATTTGAGCCAAAGATCGAAAAGGTAAAAATTGTATCCCAAAGATTAATGGGTTATGATCATATTATGATGATGAGTGATGTTGACTCCTAATCAAATAGTAGGCGGAATTGGTCTACATATACTATCATCTAAGCCGTGTGAGTTGACCCCCGAATTGGTTCGAGTTTAGGAGGATATATCAGTCTAGGGGAGTTCACATGTGAGGTGATGACTTCTTCCCCTCGGGCTTTCTGCCTTCATGTTAGCTTAAGTAATAGTTCATATTTTAATTTTGATTGATAATTGATAACTCTATTTTATGATTACTTGTACTAATTATTGGAATTGATCTTCAAATTATATGCTTAACATGTATCTTATATAAACACTTATATGCTGAACTTGAATGTCTTCTCATGCTTGTGAATTTTGTGGAACTTAAATTGCTACATTTATTAGTGAAAAACCCTACTTATACATGTACATTGTGATGTAACTTGATTAATTGTGATTATAATAGACCTCAACCTAGTGGCTACTGATGGACTGACTAAATAGAATATTGGTGTGGGCTTACCATCAATGGATTATTGTATATTTGCCTTAAGCGGCTTGATGGATTATTTTTGTGTGACCACGCGATGTTAAGTCCCGCTTGTTAAGCTATGATTGGCCACTGGTTGAGGAGGTTATCATTAGACATTCTATGTTGGAATCTCATAAGCCGGGGATGGTGGTATGGGACATTATGCCTGAGCTATCAGCCTATGCTGGTGATGAGCCCTCCATAGTAACCTTTGAGCTTTCTTAAATTAGCTGCTTGCAAATTGAAATAATAATATATGGGCTAATCATGCATTCACGACACTTGGGAGTTATCTGGTGCCTGGTTGACTGTTTGAAGTATCAGTACACCATTCGAACGACCCTTTTTTGCATTTTGAATAGACTAACTGTTTGAAAGGTCCATTCTCTTATATGAGCAGGTCGATTGTTTGAAAGACCCGTTCATTGGATATTGGATGAGTCGACTATTTGAAAGACCCGTTCTATTACTTGAATGAGCCGACTATTTGAAAGGCCCATTCTATTGCTTAAATGGACCGACTGTTTGAAAGGTCCATTCTCTTACATAAGCAGGTCGACTGTTTGAAAGACTCGTTCCTTTGTAAGTTGAATGATTCAACTGTTTAAAAGACCCATTCTCTTGCTTAAATGGACAGACTATTTGAAAGGTCCATTCTCTTAACTGAGCGGGTCAACTATTTGAAAGACTAGTTCCTTTGCAAGTTGAATGAGCTGAATGTTTGAAAGGCCCATTCTCTTACCTGAATGGACTGACTGTTTAAATGGACCATTCTCTTATTAAGAATGAGTTGACTGTTTGAAAGACTCATTCCCATGCATGAATGAGTCGATTGTTTGAAAGGCCCATTCTCTTGCATGAATGGACTGACTGTTTAAAAGGTCCATTCATTTAGCTAACTGGATGTACATCGCCAGTTGATGTACACTTGTAACACCCCGTACTTTTAATACTCAAGTGTTACCATGAAAACAACCCTACATGTGATTAAGTCTTTAGGACCAACTACCCACATTTTAGTCTGAACCTAACTGTCGGGATTAATGTGCATCCATAGGTCAAGTCCATGATACTCGATTTGCCAATCCAGCACCGGACTATTAAATCCGCCATCGGATTCCAAATTAGCAATACTTAAGGACCCGAGAACCCACGTGAGTCAAATATGGAATGATTTGACCAACGGATTGTCTGGAACCGACAACAGACACCATCTAACATCCTAAAAAGGGGCAAATCAAACCGTTCACCTTTCATGTCGTGAATCGGATCATCAAATCCACCATTTATCGGGCCACAACTTACATTTACATGATTTAATGCTATGTCACCCTACTTTGGATCATTTAGATGTAAGGTAAAGATATATAAATACCTAAATAAATTACTGAAATCCCCTAACATCATTGCAAAGTAATTGAAACCCAATTAGACTGTTAGTTTGTTAAGAATTGCCGCAAACTCAAAATTCACTTAGTGTGGCTCACTCGATCACCCGATTTACTCCACTCTTCATCTAGTACCCTAACAGGACCATACCAACACTGATGAATGGATTGGATCTCATTCGTATACAATAAGGTGGGTCCTATTGTAACTGCGTGTGCACAAGGTGCGCATGCGCTCCTAGTGCACTGAAGTTGTCAACACGGTCAAACCGTGTTGACCCGTGAATCTCTGAAAGAGGAGAGTTCCTCCCTGTTTTTCCCACCGTGTCCGTAGGACAAATCTGGCTAACCCTAGGCAGTTCTGCATGCAGATGCATGCATACGAGTAGAGCTGAGCATGATCCGGTGGATCTGACCTAATCAAACCCGATCTGACCTGTTTCGAACCGAACCGACGACCTGGATCGATGCGGATCGAGTAGGGCCATTCAGATCCGATAGTTTTTCGGATCAAGTTCGGATCGTGGTCCATCCGGACCGATCCGATCCAAAATCCGATCCGAATGGATCCGATCCGCACAATGTTCATTCAACACTATTTACTGTAATGTTATCCACTTGAGATTGGGATATACTTTAATATCATAAAATGATCTAGAAAAATAGATGGATGGCATAGATGAAATAAAGACATCATGCTGGGGTCCACAGAGCACCGACTATCCACCATTGGCTGGTGGAAGGAGTAGCCAATCCCTCTGTTATGCCGCTTGAGGTACATCAACCACCAAGCTGCATAGGGGAAAAGGTTCTATGCCGTCTAGCTCATGGGAACTTCCTGTGAGGTCAAGTTGTGTGGGCCCCATCGTGATGTGTGTCGAACATCAACGTCGTGCATTTGATGGGTCCCCTTTAAATTATGGGATATCCCAAAAATCAGCCGTATACGGAACTCAGGTGGGCCATACCATCTAAAATCATGTGAAGACATTCCTAAAACATATAAAAGCACTTGGTGGGGCTAACCTAAAATTTGGATGCATTTGAAACTTGGTCTAACCCCTTATCCAAGTGGGACACACATAATGAATGGTCTGGATTTGTGAACCACACCTTAGTGGCCCCAAAAAATGATTATGAATATTGTAATGGGAGGGTAACCTGTAACTGACGTAAAGGTTTCACGGACTGCAGGCAGTGGCTGGCAGGTGTATGGTGTACCAATGCACCAGGCAACAGGTGATTTGATGTCAGCAAGTTCTGTGGGTCCCATCATGAGGTACATGTTATATCCAAACCGTCCATCCATTTAGCGGGCTCGTCTTAAGGCTTGAGTCGAAAAATAAGACAAATCTAAAGATCAAGTGGACCACAATGCAAAAAGCAGTGGGGTTGAACGTCTATCATTGAAACAGAGGAATCCGAATCGTATCCAACCTGATCCGACTCGGTTTCCCTGACTGAGTCAGACTCGGTTCAGGTCAGGCCAGTAGTGTGACGGATCGGATCGAGTTAGAGGACTCGGACTCGGTCCCGGATCGGATCGAGTTCGGTTAGAGCATTGAAAGTTTCGGACCAAGTCAAGTTGAACCCAATCCGTTTTGACTCGACTAGATGCCCACCTCTACATACGAGCGTGCAACGCCAGCATATAACACCCGAGCCACATTTCAAACGAGCACTATCCATTTGATCCAACAGTGGCCCATTTTGAGAAAACGTCAAAGCGATCTAAACCATTCATCTTGTCTGGAAGGGGTTTTCGGACAAAACTGTAACGTCTCAGATTTTTGCTAACTTAGAGTTGGACGTTATTGGGCAGTACCTTTGATTTATCGATTTAAGTGCATGTCCATGCATACATTCATACGTGTTCGAGACCAAAATGAGTAATGTGAGGTCCACCAAAAGCACCCAAAAGAATGTGAGTTCAAACTTTAAAGAGCTTGGACCAACCTCGGCGGTGCCACCCCCAATCTGGAAGTGTCACAGCTAAAAAAATGGGTTTTTAGACAATCCTCGACGGTGCCACCACTGCAGCGCCGCCAAAAATGGATAGTAGGAGGCAGTGCCACCGTGGAATCGGCGGTGCCATCGCCACCCCTTGTTCAGAAATTTTTTGCATATTCAGATTTTGACAATTTTAGTGCACTGACTTAAAAAATTCATATATTTTGATTTACAATTCTGATTGAGGTGATTTAAAAACCAGATTGAAGCTTAATGAATCTAGTTTTATATAAAAATAATTAATAAATAACAACAAAATTAAAAGGAGGTTAATTTTAGAAACTATACAAAAAATCTTAGTTTCAGGCAGCTAGTACTTCCGGAATTTCTAGAATTTGTATAGAACTTGAAATGTAATAAAATTTGGTGAGACTAAAGTAGACTTGATGATGAACTACTATAAATGTCACGCCCCAAACTTGAAAAGCGGGCTCACAAAATTTTCGATCGCCGAATCGGGCGCCGACCGCCTCCGTAGTGCCCCATACTCGGCTTCCTGCACCCATATGCCAGATTCCGATCCTGTGATTCTACAAGGAGGATTTTGGGTATGATTTTTTTTTTTTTTTGTAATGGAGCATAACCACAAGCATAACCAAGTCACAAAACAACATCACCACATATCCACTATATCAAAAACTTTAAGTACAATGCGGAAAGGAAAATACAAGGTGATCAAAAAGCTCCAAAATAATTTGATGCGCACTCTTGCCTCAGCGCTGCTGCAATCCTACGTCACCTGCACACAACGGTCGTGTATAAGCTTACAAAAGCTTAAAAGGTGGTGTAAGTGTGTGCGCAAGGTGAGTGCCAGGTATGCAGTATCAGAGAAATGCAGAAATATGCTAGTAAGTCCATGAATACTATTAGTCGTACCAAGGTTATGTGATGCAAGGCATAAAAGCTATCGACAATACTAAAGCCATGCGATGCGAGGCCTATGTAGCCAAATGTCATATGCGAGATGCAAAGTAAGCATGTCAATCCTCATCAAGTACACATATCAGTACAGTTTCCCTTTGGATATCACCGGGGTCTAATACACTTCACACTGACTGCCGCCTCCCTAGCCGCACAGCCCAGTGAGTGGTATAGACCACACTATCCACCTGACCAGTAGTCTACCAATACCTACCAGACTCGTCGATAGCTGACTCATTTGTGAGCTGGTTAAACTCAGCCTAGCTTACAACCCCCTCACTCGGGTAGATAAGGCCACACCCCTTCCAACCGACTACGACATAGTGAGAGACGTGGCCTACTGGTATTCAGTACTCGTGCGCTCGTGTATTCACTCGGTCTAGACATTGGAGCATCTCCTGGTACCAAAAAGGTTTTGGGACTTTCACCAAAGGACATCCTAAGTGCCTACAGTATTAGAACCAAGTATTTCCGATATCCGATACGACCATTCATGATGTGCTTGTGGAGGCTATGACCCTGATGTTGTAAGTGCTATATTTTATATCCCTATTTGTTGTCAAATTTGTGGTGCCAAAATCACTGTTTTATATCTTGCATAAGTGAAGCTCTCTCAAAGATCAACATTCATGAACATGCTCACAAGTATAAAGATCAAATTTGAATGCAAGAACTACTCATAAGACATGACTCAAGCTTCAAGACTTCAAGAAGAGTATAAGTCAGTTCATAAATAACTCAAGACATGTACAAGGCAGTTCATTAAGAATTCAAGACACTTTCAAGATTGACCTATATCAAGACTTCAAGACTCTTACTTCAAGGTCGCTAGTTTTAAATATTTCTATGTCCTTACTTCTTGGTTGAGGTTTGACTGACTTTAGGGTGACCTTAGAAGTAGGTCACTTAGGATACATAAATCAAATGTTTATTTTACATAAGTTTGGTCAGTTCTTCGACTAGTCCTAGGCCTTCTTCGACTAGTCCTAGAGTTGCTTCGACCAGTCTAAGAAAATCCTCAATCAGTCGTAAGTTTGTTACAAAAAACGGATAAATTCTATTATTCTTCGACTAGTCCAGGGATCTGTTCGACCGGTCAAAGGAACAGTGTCGACTGGTTGTTCGACTAGTCGTAAATCTTCGACACAAAGTCCAGCGATAAAATCACAAGGTCTTCGACCAGTCGAAGGAGACCTTCGACCAGTCGAAGGTGACCTACGACCAGTCGAAGGAGGTCTTCGACCAGTCGTAGAACGGTCAAAGCTTATCGAGCCCGATTTTTTTCAAATTTGTTATTTCTTCGACTAGTCGAAGGGTTCCTTAGACTAGTCGAAGATGCGATCTGCTCACCTATAAATAGAGCACGAATCTCAGAAGAAATGATCGAATTAATTAATCCATTCAAGCCAATCTTTGTCGAACTTCTGAGAGATATTTCTGTGCTCCATCTACGCTAAGTGTGCTTATTTAATATTCTCTTTCCTTAGCTTTGTTTAATTGATTTTGTTTCTGCTATTCCATTCTAATTTAATAAGAGGAATCGCTATTCTCTTTCTTTGGAATCAAAATCAATTAAGGCAAGCCCTACTTGGTTAAATTTAAAATCTATTAGAATTAGAACCATTGTAATTGAGTACTGGACATTGAACTTGGATATTCAATCATCTACTCTGACTTGGTTCTACCGGGCTGCTACATCGAAGGAGATATTCAGGTATTTTACATTTAATTGTAAATTCCTTTCTGTTTTGGTTTCTTTCAAGATTTGCCAGAAAAATTTTGTTGTATTGGTTATCTGAGGAGAGCCAGGAAAACTCAGAAGTGGGGTTTTTTTTTATTGTGTAAGCCCACAGACAAAGACACAATTGTAAAGGTTTTTGGTGAACCTGAGAAAACCTATTTTATTAGTGAACGCTAATATCTCCTGTGTGAGGATATTAGGAGTGGAGTAGCATTTTGTGTGGCTGTTGTTTAACAGTTGGTGAACACACAGGCGAACCACTATAATCCCTAGTGTTATGGTTGAATGATTTACATTTCTAATCTTTAATTATTCTTTTATGGGATGTATGAATGTGGTGAATGTTGTAATCATTTAATTCAAGCTTTGTGAGAATTTTGTAATAGTTTAGAATTTACTTTCTGCTATTCCTTTATCTACTTGAATTTAAATTTCCTTTAAAGTTGTTCCAGCAAGGTTGCCCTGCCATTTTTATGGTGTATGGCTGTCCCTAGAACAATACATTTGTGATTACAATTTATTTCAATTCAGTTTGTATGTATTTCCTTATTCCTCTTTGGTTTAAGATTTGATACAAAGATCTTTCTAGAAATAAGGTTGTCCTACCATAAACTCTGGTTTTTGGTGAAAGGTTGTCCTTAGAACAACATTTGTATCAACCTCTCAAGATCTAATTTTTGAGGTTGTTTTACTTTCTTGCATTGTAATTTAATTTGGCTATCATATTCTTATTAATTCCGCTGTTATAAATTTTATTTGGCATTGTCCTATTCACCCCCCCTCTAGGACATATAGCTAGGCCTTTTCAGATGTCGCTAGGGCGTATAATGATCATGACACACAAATGCGAGATGCATGAATCACCCTGTCCAGTCATGCAACAATCCTGCGCGTATCGTGCGCTCATGTGGGTACTCCTATCAGTGAGTCCCATAAATAATCTGCTCAATGACATATGCTATGATCAGTCACTCCTCATATCAAGCATACATATGATGCGAATGAGTATGAATCATGAAATTATACTAAGCATGTTATGTGGTGATGAACTTTCTTCATAACGAGGATGGGCCTAGGCGGCCTACACAGAACCAGTATGGGCCTATCAATGGGCCCTAAGGAGAGTTACAATGCAGACATTTAACCAACATTATTCTTACAATGTGAGCGTCAAACCATCATTCCCAAGGCATAGCCAGCCATAAACATCATTACATAAACCATGATAGAATCACACATTGCAATGGACTTGTGTACATCCCATTGGGCCTTAACCCATGGGCCTTAGATACATCAAATGGGCTGCATCATATGAGCCTCATATATATCAAGGTGGGCCTCAACGGATGAGCCACAAATATATCAATATGAGCCTCATCACATGGGCCTTATATATATCAAGGTGGGCCTCAACAAAGGCCCTCATACACATCAAATGGGTCGTATCATGTGGGCCGCACCAATTACACCATTCATCTATTATTAGAAATCTTTTTAGAGTATTTATGCAAAAATATGAATCATATCAAGAGATCAACTGGACCATACCATATCTAACCGTGATGATAATGATTTCCACGGTTAAATTCCAGTGGGCCCCATCATAGGGTTTATTTCCCATCCAGCCTATGCATAAGGTTACAAAGACCTGGATTTAAAGGAAAAACAAATATCATATTGGTCCAAACTTGGTGGCCCAAGGGTTTTAATGGTGGACGTTCAAACCCACTGTTTTCTGTAATGTGGTCCACCTGATAACTGGATCTGTCTCATTTTTAGTCTTAAGCCTAAGACGGGCTTGCCAATAGGATGGACGGTTTGGATACAACACATACATCATAGAGGACCCCACAATCGGGTGCATACGTCACCAAGGTGGGCTCTACATAGCCTGCCACATCAAAGCAGCAAACACCAGCCAATCCAAATCCTATCACAAGTGGGTCCCACGTGGGGCCCACCATAACGTTTATTCTCAATCCAACAGTTGATAGGGTCACACAAACCTAATAAATTAAATAAATAAATAAAATTTATACTTATCCAAAGCTCCTAGAAATCCAAAGGGTTCCAATGGCAGACATTCAATCCACCACTGTTTCCTGTGACGTGGGCCACCTGAGCTGCCACGTACGGCAGATTTTTGGGGCGCCCCATTGTTTAAAGGGACCCATCAAATGCATGGTGGTGATGTGGGGCCCACATCACGGTGGGGCATGCTGTTGGGACCCACGTCCAGCCCCTTCCGTCCACAACGCAGCAACATGACGCTGCTGCAGCGTCCTCTGGACGTAAGCGGCAGCACCTGCTGCAATGTCTATTTTTTTTCCCGTGGTATTTCCTAGGTGGGGTCCACATCAGGAGGATCTGACCCAGCCATTGGATTCTATGGCTCAAGACAGAACAAATAAGCCCAATATTCAGCATGTTTTGGTGTATAGAAACATCAAAGTGGATCATAACGGATTTAAACGGTAAAACTCACTGTTTTTAAAGATATGGCCCACCAAATAATCGGATTAGCTTCATTTTTCGGCTCAACACCTAAAATGAGCTGGGGAATGGGATGGACGACGTGAATTAGACCCATACATCAAGGTGGGGCCTGCATGAGCGGCCCACCCAAAAAGCTTACTGTTAGTACACCCCACTGTCTGTTCACGCTCACTGAACACGTCCAGTGTCCCTGGACGCTGGACGGACGATGTGAATACATTAATCAAGGTGGGTCCCACATGAACGTGGCCCACGTGATTTTGATCAATCTGATATTTGTGTTTTCCCATCACTCCAAGGTAGGGCCCACATGGCTTGGACGATGTAGATCCAACACGTCCATCAAGTGGGTCCCACGAAGGTGGACAACTTGGATAAATTGCATACATCATGGGGCCAACAACAAGGGAAAAGAGAGAGAGAGAGAAAGAGAGAGAGATCGAGTGATGGAGGGACCCTGACACTATGGCCCCTCCCTTCCATGATTTACAACATACATTAAGTGGGTCCCATTATATATGGGCCCACCGATCAAAATCAACGGTGGAGATCCTTTTCCCACTGAAATGCAAGGTCTAGATGACCCTATTTATGCAAGGAAAATAAACATCATGATGGGGTCCATGAGAATGGCCCCATCATGGAAGGATTATGGGAATCAAGGTGGGCCATCAGCCACATCTAGGGTCCAAAGTGAGATCCATACCATTAATCGGTAGGACCCACTTGGCCCATCATCAAAACATAAAATCTAGGCCTATAAAACACCCACCGTTCGATCTTCTTGGTCCAATGGAACGTCAATCTTCTTGTGTCTCACTTTGATGGAAGGTGATAAGAAATAAAGGGCTAGGATGATGGATCTTCGGATAGGAAGTGGGCCACACAACACACCTTTCTATCTTGGAATTGCTTGGACGTGCACCTCTTTGGTGTTGCTTGGAAATTGTGTTGAGAAAGAGAGAGAGAAAGGGTGGTTGTAAGAGAGGTGATGGGTGTGAGTGATGGATGTGAGTTAATAGATGTACTTGACTTGAGAGTTGACTTAAGGTAGCATGGGTTGTGTACTTTGATTGATTGATTGATTGATTGATTGATGGGATGAGTTGTAGAGATTCTCTTAGGTTCGCAAATGCCAACGTTTCTTCGAAATAAACGCGAGCCCACATCTCCTAGCCAGGGTATTGAATCGGTGTTCAAGACGCGGTGTTGGAACCGCGGCTATGATACGGTCGTAATAGTACAAGTCTCGGATTAAGCCGACTCAAATCTACGGGATACGACTTAGGGTCGCACGCAAATATCGATTATAGGTCGTAGGTTGCCGGAATTCGTCAGGAAGGATCGCGGGAGTCGACAGAACAGTATGGACTAGGGGCCTTACAATAAAAATAATAAAAATAATATAGCCACTAAAAGTACTAAAAATATTATATGAAATAGATCTATTGAAACTGAAAATTTCTACAACTATATGTTGTCGATGGACCGCGCATATATTTTTCACCTTAGAATTTTTGTATTTAGTGTCTTCTTAAGAATTGCTTCTAATTATGCTAAGAATAATCCTATATAAATAAATTAGAATTTTCTATTTTTAGTATATTTTACTAATTCAAGTAGTTTCTAGTATAATGGAATTACAGTTCTTGATTGGGGTGATTAGAGTTGAATTTTTGTTTCTTCTAATTACAAATATGCTACACTATGAAATTAGCTAATCCAAATCCTAATCGTTGCTCACAAGAAATCTCGCTACCAATTCATCCCGAAAATGCCCAGATTCATCGGATTATATCTAAATCGCAAGTTAAGAATCCGCTAGACTTGAAACTATAGAATAACGGCCGTCTAACTAGGCTTGATGTCCATCGCGGATGTCGAGGCGGAATAGTGTCTTGAATAGCTCAACTTGGACTCGTAAGGTAAGTGCATGGGATATGTGAGTATTCCTGAAATCAATCCAGAACTTACGTTAGTTTCCTATGTCTGGTCTTTACCAAAGTTATGGCTTTCAGGCCATTAGATTGTGACCAAATTTAGGGTAACATCCTAGAGTAATGTCTTACACAAATTCGTATAGTCGCGGGCCCGATCTATGGTCGGTGATCGTCGAACTGACTTCTGATCATACCTGTCGATTGACGTGTCCAAATGGCGGGTCAATCGTGTTTATGTGTAGATCATCACTAGGGCCAACTATTCTATGGTGGGTTTCGACCCATATGCCCCGTAGTGGCCCCAAAATGGTAGAAACACACTCCCATAGGGTTAATATAGTAAAAACCCTACCCTTAGGGCCATTTACACAAAATCTGGTGCTATAAATAGGGCATTTGAGGGCCTTATTTGCTTCCATACAAATTTCAAGCCTTATGAGAGAGTGAAAAAGGGAATAAGAGAGAAAGATTGGAAATTTTTCTTTGCTTTACATTAGGAATTGGAGATTTTCTCCAAAATCCCAACCTTAGGAGCTCAAAGATTGGAAATCCCCTCTTAAGGTGCAAACCATTATGCCTAAGTTTCCATTTATTAATCCTTGTGGGTCTCAGTTAATGATGTCTTGTTGTGAATGATTTTTTGATTGCTAACATATCCATATTTTCAATTTGATTTCAACATGTGTTATTAGTTGTTATGGATGCTCACATGTTTGATGAAATGCCTAAGTGGTTGAACGTGTTGTTCTATTGATGCTCACATGTTTGATGAAATGCCTAAGTGGTTGAACGTGTTGTTCTAATGATGCTCACATGTTTAATGAAATGCCTAAGTGAACGTATTGCTCTATTGATGCTCACATGTTTGATGAAATGCCCAAGTGAATGTATTGTTCCACTTATGTTCATATGTTTGATGAAATGCTTAAGTGGATGTGTCGTTGAATCCATGCTTCATATGAATTCTCACTATGACTACATGATAAATTGTTGAGTCTGTAACGATGTTTAAGATTGCTTACAATGTTAGGACAGTCAGCTAACTGCCTGAACTAACGTGTGACTCGAGTTAGGTCGGCCACCCTAGGCTTGTTTGATCGACTTGGGTCGAACACGGACTACTGATAATAGTTGGACTACACGGGATGCTCACACCTAATGCCGGTTGCGCCGGAGTTCTCCAAGTCAATCGAATTAGCCTAATAGTTAACTGACCATTTGTGTTCACAATGTATGATGACACCAAATAGAATCTAGGATACCCCATTTTCATTGAATGAGTTTACCTTTAACCATTAGTGGTACAATCCATAAGACTCATGGGCCAGACATGGTGGTATGGGACATCGCGTCTAAGCTATCGGCCTACGCTGGGGTGATGAGCCTCCCCGTAGTGACTAATGAGCAATCAAGAAGGCTATGAGCCTGCTACATTCAACTGTAATGATGCCACGACCGCTCTACATTTATGTTTGGGTGACGACTCTTATATCATTTGTGGCTGCCCTCCACCTGTCGATGGGCCACTTAACCATGTGCATCCAGGTTGTGTCATTCAGGTCCTTAATGATAGGTCGGGCTAGTTAGTCGGGTCAGTGTTAGCCTCACATTAACTGGAGAGTTGTCGTTAAGGTGGTAAACCCGAATATGGATCAAGGGACACATGTAAGGAGCCGCTTCGGCCACCCTGAGCCTAATGATTTAGTTGAGACCACGTTAAAATGAGGGTACCCTAACTTTCCCTATATGCTAGATGAATGAAACCTAATAACTACTCAACTAACATGCGCATTTACCGCATTGCATTAAATAGGACTTACGATTTGGCGTTAAGTCGCCTGTGAGAAAGTGTTGGCATATGCGAAATAGGCGTTGAAGTCGCTCGGGAGGGAGTATTGTTTAAAAAGTGCATGCATCATGTCATATCTTCATTTGTATATTTAACAAGAGTATTCAGGAATTGTTTGATTTCTTGTTTTATCATTACTACATTGGTTGGGTTGATAACATGTGTAACTTAGAACTAATGGAACTACTGAGTTAGTTACTCACTCCCACCTGAGACGATATTTAAAAACACCAACCATGCATTGTTGTTGATGCAGGTGCTATTGAGGCCTGCGGTAGGTAGGCTTGGGTTGGCTTACACTTTCACCGTGATGCCTTTAGAGCGTTAGGCAAAACTGGAGGAATTTGCCTTTATTTAATTTTATGCTTGTATATGTTAGAGTCCCCGACTGGGTGTGCTCTATATGTTGATTTTATTGTATGTTTATTATAACTTATATAATCCCCATTTTGGGTGATCACCACTATTGAAATTGTATTTTTTATTGTTAGCCCTATGTTTCTGAATTTTTTGTTATCTCTACATCGTTTTAGATCTACTAAGTAAATTGCGTTACTCTGATTATTCGTGTGTGGAATGAATGTGAATCTAAACGAGGTCACACGTGCATTTCATTTGGTTCACACTAGAGAACTCGGGACCAGGGTCTCTGTACTCGGGTACCGGTTTTCGGGGCGTGACAAAAACTTAACTCATTTCAGACATTGAAGCACGAGTGCATGTACATGGCTGTCGGTGCAAAAAGGTGCATGTGCGACATTACTCCGAAAATGAAAATTGTCTGTGACAGTCTGGCAATCTGCGTGCGATTCTCTCCCTTCCTCACAACCATCCACTTGGAATCATCTTAGCCCTCTGCCCTAGGGCTTTCCAAACCACGGTTAGGGCTTCAACAACCCTTGTTTGAGTTTCCCTTCCGCCACAGCATGTTGCACGCGAACCCATTAGGGAAAACGCTAATAATTGTCCCTTTGGTGGGTCCCATAGTGATCAGGGGACCCATCCGATCCATCCAAAAGCTCTGGATTAGAGGATGGGGCCATGGATTAAAAATCACCATGATCGGACCCATCATCTTCTCCATTCGTCCGGGAAACCCATCACCTGGTGATGGGGCCCATTTTCTTATCAAGGTCATCCATCTGGAGGACCATGATGTCAGAAATCCAGATGTAACATATTTAGATCAGTGTCGTGCAACCATCTTAGTCAGTTTTAAGAGAGAAATCGACTTGTTGTACCCGAGTTTAATTGCACTCAGGCATAACTAATCCCATGGATTAGTTGCCTTTGTTTTTTTCTCGAAACATCTAAAATAGGAATAAAGAATAGTTTATAAGCTGGTCTTTTAGGGTTTCCATTATGAAAATAGAAAGTCTAAAAGAGGGTGAGAGACGTTGTCGTTCAACGGCGCTAAGTGACTCGGTGGAGTCTTGAGCCATGTGCGTGTGCAAGTCGGGTCATGGGTAGTAGTGAGAAGACGAGAGAAGAAGAGAGGGAGGAGTCGAAGAGGAAGAGAATCAATAGAGGATGTTGAGTTGCTTTTGTTGACGACCCACTATCGAGTCGATTGAACTCGACTCACTGAGCTTGAGTTAGGTCAACTCGGTTTGTGTCATGCGTCGAGGGTCAGGTCCAGAATCCTTCTAGTTAAGCAGAGAGAGAGAGAGAGAAGAAGAGAAGAAGAGAGGAAAGAAAGAGAGAGAAGGAAGGGAGCAAAGGAGATAGTGAGTCGGTTCACCGAGTCTAACTCACTGACTCGTTAAGACATAGTGAGTTCTGTCGAGTTTTAAAGGAGCTCAACACCCCAGCTATATGTTCCTAAAAGAAAATGGGGAAAAAAGTAAGAGGAAAAGAAAAGAGAGAGAATAGACAAGAAATGGAGAAAAGAGAAGAAGGAGAGGAGAGAGAGGAGAACATGAGCTGATTGCTGTGGGAGTTGAGTTTTGAACTTAGTACAATCGATTCATTCCCGTGGATGGTTGAGTTTGCTGTGGTAAGACAGACCTCCTTCCACCGAGTTCTGAGTTGAGTTTGGGTATGTTTTCATCCATGCTCCGCTAGATGTTGCAACAGAATAGGGAAGAAGGAAGAAGAAAGGGGAAATGAGTAGTGGTGGTGCGGCGACATCGCTACTAAGCCACTGACAAGTTGACTCGGTCCTCTTCGAGTTCAGATCTAGACTGTGCCAAATCTAAGCACGGTTTAGATCCAATAGCCTAAACTTGGGGATGTGCAACCTAGTTGTTGTTGTTCCAGCGAGTCAAAAACTCGATTTTAAATCAAGCTATAGAAAATCCATTCTCCATCGAGTAAACTCAGATGGTTTTCAACTGGTCTTGGAGTAGCTTCTCATCTGCTTGTAGTGGTGTCAAGGTTGCGAATGCTAGCTTGTATTGCATCGAGTTGGGATAGGTCATCGACTCAGAAAATGATTTCTTCCAAGTTGGGAATCCAACTCTCGTGACGAGCCATGTGGATTATGTTAGTTGATTTCTAATTCTAGATACAAGCACAATTAGTGGACCCTCTTGGAATGTATTTGTAGGTGCAAATTTTAGGCCATTCCAAAATCGTAAGGTAATTGATCCCTTAGTCATTCAATCAAGCTTTTCTTGGACATATAGATGTTTCTCGTTGATTTGAATACGTACGATTGATTTTCTCCGACTTTTCATATTTCAATCCCTCCATATAGAGTTCATTAGGATCTAACTAATCTTAATCTTTTGCGTGTAAGCATTTGGGTTTGATCAGGTGTTAGTGCTCCTCAGTGACTTTTATCAAGTTAAAAGGTGGTTCATCTTCTTAAGGTGAGGATTACCCTTCAAGATTTTCTATATTATGATAGTTAGTTTTATTTATCTATCTTCATTCATTTACCTTATTGATTGCTTAATATAGTATCATGTGGAAATGATGACGAATATTAGTTTCTAATTGAGTAATTTTGTATAAATGATTGATGGATGGATTAAATTCAAGTAATTAAACATGCTATGAAACTGAATATTCATATTCTGGTTTAAAACGAACATTTTATATGTGTAGAATGCTATGGATAATGCACGTGTCTTGTTTTACCACTTGCGATAACTTAATGGTGTTTTTAGAGGTCCTCAAACTACTGGTCATTTTGTGTATTAAATTAAATGGAACTTTATTGTGAATTTACAATTTTGTGGATAATTTGCACCTATGTGACTTTTGGGGATAATCCTTTTTATCGCACCCTCAAATTAAATATTTGCCCTTGCGGCTTTAATGGAATAATTGCCCTATGTGGCTTTGATGAATTATTTTCGTAAAATCTTGCGATAGTAAGTTTCACTTGTTGAAGTATAATTGGCCACTAGTTGAAGAGGTTACCTTTTAAACATCATATTTGTTAGAGTCTCATGAGCCAGGGATAGTGGTATGAGACACTATGCCCGAGCTGTCAGCCTATTGTTGAGGGTCAAATATTGCATATTAGACCCCGTTTATTACATGAATTTATGAGTATGATACGGTTTAACACCTGGTTTTAATCGTATTTGTAATGCAAGGTGAATCTAGGAGCGTAAACTGGAAAAGATGCTAAAAGCCGAGATTTAACGCTCAAGAATCATCAAAGCATTGGATGGGACCCAGGGGACCAAGATCGATGGATTTACAAGCCAGGGATCCGAGGAAATTAAGCCATTCACATTAAAGAAGCCCGAAAATTGTCCAGAATGCAAGATCATAGAGTTTCTGCCATCTGATTGGCTTGAAACTTCATACATTTACTGAAGGACATAAATGAACCGTACAGATTAAATTTCAGCCACTGGATATATCGGGAAGTGGCTTAACGGACTGATCAGTCCCTTAATTCCCTAAGTGTGGCCCACCTGCTATATGAATAAGCCTCAACTTCAGAATCAACACATTATATGAAAAGACAAGACGCATGGATGGAGTGGATTTTTCAGAAATATCACGGTGGACCCCACATGTACAAATGCGTGTACATAATACACGTCTCCCGCCGCGCACCGGATCGGCTATAGCAGGTCAGCAGGCGCTGACCCGCATCTTCCTCTCAAACGGAAATTTCCGTTTTCGGCTTCTACGTAACGAACGGACGAGTCCGTTTTTCGAAAGATTGTGGGCCGAACACATGCCCTGTACGGCTGATCTAAACCGTCCATCACGCAGAGGGGCGAAAACCAGTCAAACCCATGTTGAATTTGGGTAATCTCACACACGCACATGCCCGCTACAGAGGTTACAAGAGGGTTGTTTTGCAGCGTTCAAAATATTGCAGCGTGATTGAATCTTGTGGGCCGCATCAATGGACAATAAAAACCGTTCATCTCCGACCGTTTTTTCGTCATGCATCTAATGGACGGCATGGATTCCTCAGTCTAATTCAATAATGGGCCCCACCAACCTCAGCAGAAAACTCCATTTTTGAGACAGTGTCCGACCGAAGAATGTTGTGGCCCACCTTGATCAATTATATGGAAGTTCCAAGCCGACCATCTAGAGGCCAGCACAAAACCGACCGGGTATAGGATCGTTCGAGACCGAAAATCAGACCCAACCTGCGGCAGTTTGGTTTCCTAAACAGAGATTGAGTCTCTGTTTCCTTCCGCACAGAGCCCGTCCGCTGCTCAACTACCAGCCCACTTTCATGAGCAGACGGTTGATCCCGACCGTCCAGAGTGACCGGAGGAGGATGTAAATCAAAACCTCCTGTTTTCTTGCAGCCAGTTACACATAGAAGATCGTTAAAGGTTGGATCTTCTATCAGACGTTGATCCATGCAGTGGCCCATCAAAAGCTCGGATCTATTTCAAATTTCGAATATTGGCCTAAGTGGACACTACTGAAACAATGGTCGATTCAGATTTACTGAATGATCATCGGAAGTGGACCCCACGGATACCACCAAATCTAACACACGATCGGTTTCTGTTTTCAGATTGCGCAAGTGCCAACTGGCTGTGCACGTCTCTTGTGCGGAAACCTCAGCCGACCTCCCATCCACCATTGCTATAAAAAAAAAAGAGAAAAGAGAGGGGAGGGCATCTCATTCACGGCTAGAGAGAGAGAGAGAGAAAGAGAGACAGGGAGAGAACCTTTATTTTATGTTTTTTTTACTGTTTTCTCCCCTTTCCTGTTGAGAGATTTAGCCAATCATGGTTGGCTAAACCTCTTAGCTAGGGCTAAGAGGTGAAGCTTGTAGCGAGATGGGAGGATTCTACGGCTTGGATTATGCCCGTTGAACTCGTTTTGATCGGTTTGATTTAAGGAAGATTTTAGTTTTTAATGATTTAGTGTGACTGATATTACATTAGATCTGTGATGGCTTGAGTTTTCCTTTTCCTTCTTCTGATTATGGGGTTAGGAAGCCCTGTTGTTCACCATCCTCTCCTAGGCATGGTTGGATGACGGAATCCTTCCTAACATTCATACGTCTTTTGATTGGTTGTAGTTTGGTTTGAGTTCTGTTGTTTACCTTGTCTCATAGGCATGAATTTGTGATAGAATCATATCTAATTCTTCTACCTTTCATCTATTTGAAGACTAGATCAAAAGGAAGTTCACATTGATTTTCAGGTTATATCTTCCAACTGGATGAAGATGGGACTCGAAGTCCAGTTGAGCTCATGAATCGACCATAGATCTCCCTGATCTCTACAAGTGGATCCTCTGAATCCCTAGTTTCCTTCTCTCTGAATTCTTAAGTTTTAGATAATTAGTTCACCATTATTCCTTCATATTTATTTGATGTAGATTTTATCTTTTTCTAGTCTGGTTCTAGTTAGTTTCAGATAACGTACAGGTTTCAATCCCTGTAGATTCGACCTCGGTCTTACCGAGTTTATTACTACATCACAACCCTACACTTGGGGAGTGAACAAGTTTTTGGCGCCGTTGCCGGGGATTGACGGCTACGTTTCCTGAAGATAACTGGTTTTAGGATTAGTTTGAGATTAGGACGTTTTTGATTCTTAGGTTTTATTTTTAGAATTTTCTAATTCAGGTTTTTCTTAAATTTTTAGAAATTTTATATTTAAAGTAACTTTCTATTTTTTGATGGTTTTCCCTTTTTAGAAAGTAACCCAACTTTCTTATTTTGTAGGATTTTGAGATAGGTTTCTAAATTGGTAATTTCTCTTTTCCTTTCTATTTCTAGATTAGGATTCCTTTTTAGCAAGTTTCTAATTCTAACTCTTTTAGAATCTAATTTTGTTTCCTATTTTATTTTTAGAAATTTTCTATTTAAAGAATTTCTGTTTAGAAACTAACTTTCCTATTTTGTAGGCCTTTCAGAAATCTGTAATTCGGTAAGATCTTTCTAAATTCTACTTTATATTTTTAGAATTTCTGTTACTAAATTACTTTCTAGTTTAAGAACTTTCCTCTTTTATTTTAGAAATTTTATACTCTCTTAGAAATTTCTCTTTTTCTAAATTAGAAATTAGTTTACTGCTATTTCTCTTCTTAGGATTTTCTAATTTTAGGTTAGAATTTCTCTACTTTCTATTTTTAGAACTTTTCTATTTCTAGGCTTTCATTTATTTTAGAAATTCTTTCCTTTTTAGAAACTCACATTACTTTCTATTTTAGGATTAGGATTTCTAATTTAGAACTTTCTAACTCTAGGTTTAGAACCTTCCTCTTTTGTTTTTAGAAACTAGGTTAGTTATTTTCCTTTTTAGAGACTCTTTCTAATTTTGAAACTAACTCATTTTTCTGTTATTTTTAGAAACTTTCTAATTCTAGGTTTAGGAAACTTTCCTTTTCTAGAAACTAACTTTGTTTCCACCTTAGAATTTTCTAACTTTAGAATTTCTATTTTTAGGAACTAATATCTTTTTGGCTTCTTTTTACAGGTTCTTAATTTAGGGACTCCAATTTGGTAACTTCCTTCCAACCCTCTCTTTCTTTTTAGATTTTTATTTCCCTTCTTAGGATTAAGTTTAGAATTTGATTGAGGGCTGTGAGTGTTTCATGCCCAAGTGGGCTCGTGACAACACTCGACGTCTCTTGACTGAAGGAGGATTAGTTGATGGGTTAACTGTCCATCGCAGGACTAGACACCGCTCGAATTCCCCTTAGTTAATTGAGGATATGGCTGAAAATCAACCTCGTCTACCCCAACCTAGGGTAGAAGATGTCCAGGATGAGAATGAGGTGCATCAAGCACCCCCGCCTCGTACCTTACGAGATTACTTACAACCGGCGGGGGTGAATACGCCCTCATGCATGGTTTTTCAGGAGAATGCAGGACATATGGATATCAAGCCAGGGGTGATCCAACTCCTTCCTAAATTTCATGGGCTTGAGTCAGAGAATCCATATCTACATCTGAAAGAATTCGATGAGATCATGACTACCCTATACTTTCCTAACGTGTCTGATGACACGGTTAGGTTAAAACTCTTTCCCTTTTCTTTGAAAGAGAAAGCCAAGACGTGGTTACATTCATTACGTCCTCAATCTATTGGCAGATGGAATGACATGACAAGGGAGTTCATTAAAAAAATTTTTCCATATCATAAGACGAACACCCTTAGGAAGTCGATCATGAACTTCGCCCAAAGGGAAGATGAAACATTCTTCCAATGTTGGGAGCAGTTCAAAGATCTTGTCAGTTCATGCCCACAACATGGTTTTGAAACGTGGCGCATCACAAATTTTTTCTATGATGAACTGACATCTCCCATGCGCCAATTAGTTGAGACAATGTGTAATGGGGAGTTTATGAATAAAGGTGTCGATGAAGTGTGGGACTACTTTGATAAACTTGCTGAGAACACACAAACATGGGACATCTCCCCTACACCGAGTACTACGCCTAGGCCGACTCATTCCAAAGAAAAAGGTGGAATGTACCTCCTGAAAGAGGATGATGATATTAACGCTAAGGTAGCCAATCTCACTCGAAAACTCGAGGCCATGGAATTAAAGAAGGATAAGGCCAAGGAAATTGTTTGTAGTATTTGTGGTTGCAACATTCACACTACTGAGAATTGCCCAACTATATCTGCCTTTCAAGAGGTATTGAATGAGAAATCCAATGCTGTAAGCAATTACCAAAGACCTTTTAGTGGGCCCACCTCTAACACATACAATCCTGGCTGGAGAAACCATTCAAACTTCAGTTGGAGGAATGGACAAACCGCTACACCTCAAGGTTTCCTAAATCAAAATCCAACTCAAGAGAAACCTCAAGAGGATCCGGTTCTGAAACATTTTCAAAAGCAAGAGCTTTTCAATCAGGGTATGCTACAGGCCTTTCAAGACCTTACAAAAGCAATACAAGGACTTAAGGCTGAAAATGCGATTGGGAACAAGGGGAGCTTCCCAGCTCAACCTCTTCCCAATCCTAAATCGCAATATGAAATTAGCGACCCAAGCTCTTCAAATCAGATGGAGCAAGCTAAATCCATCACCACTCTTAGGAGTGGAAAAATCATTGACAAAACCATTCCGGTAAGGGCTGAAAAGTCTAAGGACCCGGAAGTGGATAAAGAAGATGGATCTAGCCATGCCCCACCAGACTTAGAACCGGAACCTCAAGGAAAGCCAGTTGCTCCATTTCCCCAATGGTTGGTTGCACCAAAACCTCTCTCTAACTCTCAGGATATTCTAGAGGTGTTGAAACAAGTGAAGGTCAACATACCTCTACTTGATGCCGTGAAACAAATACCTTCTTATGCCAAATTCTTGAAAGACTTATGTACGACCAAAAGACGGCAAAATATTCAAAAGAAAGTCTTCCTGACTGAGAAAGTGAGTGCCATCCTAAAACAAGATGTGCCGCAAAAATTCAAAGACCCCGGTAGCCCAACCATATCATGTGTAATTGGGGACTATCGAATTGATCACGCACTTCTTGACTTAGGAGCGAGCGTTAATCTTATTCCCTACTCGGTATACAAACAGTTGGGTTTAGGTGAATTAAAACCCACCTTAACTACACTACAACTTGCTAATCACTCTGTTCGTGTACCAAGAGGAATAATTGAGGATGTGTTGGTACAGGTTGATCGATTTTACTACCCAGTAGATTTCATCATCCTGGATACTGAACCCATCAACAATACAAGCACTCAGATTCCCGTCATTCTTGGTCGCCCATTCCTTGCCACTTCAAATGCAATTATCAATTGAAGGAATGGTGTCATGAGTATGTCTTTCAGGAATATGACATTAGAAATGAATATATTTTTCAACACTGGCAGACGGGTAGAGGAAGATGACGATATCCACGATATTAACATGATCGATACTTTCGTGGAAGATAGGACACCCCTTACCTTATCCTCTGATCCTCTAGAGACGTGCCTGGCCCACTCCCATGAGTTTGATGATGACATAATTAGGGAAACGTGTGCCATGCTTGATGCGGTACCGGTACTTGAAGTTAACCGGTGGAGGCCTCAATTTGAAAAGTTACCCCACACTGATGAACTGCCTCTACCGTCTAACCTCAAGCCACCGAAGCTTGACCTAAAACCTTTGCCCTCTGATTTAAAATATGCATACTTAGGTCAAGATGAGACATATCCGGTGGTGATTTCTGCCCACCTTGAGAAAGAACAAGAGAGTATGCTCATATCTACTCTCCTGGAGCGTAAGGGAGCCCTTGGATGGACAATCGCGGACCTTAAGGGAATCGTCCCCTCGATTTGTACTCACCACATATATCTTGAGGATAATGCGAAGACAGCTCGGCAACCACAACGTAGACTAAATCCAAACATGAAGGAAGTGGTTAAGGCCGAGGTTCTTAAACTATTGGATGTGGGTATCATATACCCTATATCTGATAGTCAATGGGTGAGTCCAACTCAGGTGGTTCCTAAGAAGTCCGGGATCACCATCGTAGCCAATGCCAAAAATGAACTCGTGCCAACTAGAATCACTACTGGTTGGAGGATGTGCATTGACTACAGGAAATTAAATACCGTCACGAGGAAAGACCACTTTCCTTTGCCCTTCATCGATCAGATCTTGGAAAGGTTAGCTGGTCATTCCTATTACTGTTTCCTTGATAGGTATTCAGGCTACAATCAGATAGAGATCGCCCCTGAAGACCAAGAAAAACTACGTTGTCCCTACGCACCTTTGCTTACCGAAGGATGCCGTTTGGACTATGTAATGCTCCTGCCACCTTTCAGCGATGTATGATGAGCATATTTTCTGACATGGTGGGGCAATATTTAGAGGTCTTCATGGACGATTTCTCTGTCTTCGGTCCATCTTTCAGCGAGTGCTTGGAAATTCTTAAATGTGTGCTGAAAAGATGTGAAGAAAAGAACTTGGTACTTAATTGGGAGAAGTGCCATTTCATGGTTCAGAAGGGAATTGTCCTTGGACACATTATTTCATCCAAAGGAATCGAGGTGGATAAGGCAAAGATCGATCTTATCTCTAACCTACCTCCACCCAAGAACATAAGGGATGTGCGATCCTTCTTAGGACACGCCGGGTTTTACAGAAGATTCATAAAGGACTTTAGTCTCATCTCTCGTCCTCTATGTAATCTACTTCAAAAGGATGCACCATACGAGTGGACTGAACCATGTCAGGAAACTTTCACTAAGCTTAAGGGCATATTGACTAGTGCACCCATCATACAGCCACCTGACTGGAGCATTCCTTTTGAACTTATGTGCGACGCGTCTGATTATGCTCTTGGGGCAGTTCTAGGCCAGAGAAAAGATAAGAAACCCTACGTTATTCATTACGCAAGTAAGACTCTAAATCCTGCCCAAGTGAACTACTCGACTACGGAAAAGGAACTCTTAACCGTAGTGTTCGCCTTGGACAAATTTAGGTCATACTTGATTGGATCCAAGATAATTATTTACACTGATCACGCAACGCTTAAGTATCTTCTGTCTAAGAATGATGCTAAGCCCCGCCTGATAAGATGGATCCTCTTACTCCAGGAATTTGACCTAGAGATAAAAGATAAAAAGGGAGTAGAGAACGTAGTGGCTGACCATCTTTCTCGCCTTAATCCCTCTGATTCCTTTGAGACGACACAGATTAATGACATGTTCCCTGACGAACAATTGTTCAGAGTCTCCCATTCGCCTTGGTTCGCTGATATCGCTAATTATCTTGCCACAGGTTCCATACCGACACATTGGACTGCGCAAGATAAGAAGAAAATTTTCACCGAGGTGCGCAAATTCTTCTGGGATGATCCATACTTGTTTAAATATTGCCCAGACCAAATCTTGAGGAGATGTGTGCCAGACAATGAGCATCAGAGTGTCATCTCCTTCTGTCACTCACAGGCCTGTGGTGATCACTTTTCTGCAAAAAAGACCACGGTCAAAATTCTGCAGTGTGGCTTATATTGGCCCACTATATTCAGGGACACTCATGAGTTTTGCAAAGCTTGTGAGCGTTGTCAGAAATTGGGAGCATTGTCCTGTCAAAATATGATGCCCTTGAATCCCATTCTTATCATAAAGGCATTTGATTGCTGGGGCATCGATTTCATGGGGCCATTCCCCCAATCTTTTGGGAATTTATATATTTTGCTTGCCGTAGACTATGTCACTAAATGAGTCGAAGCGATTCCGTGTCGAACTAATGACCATCGCACGGTCATTAAATTCCTGAAAGAAAACATCCTTTCCTGATTCGGAACGCCTCGAGCCATCATTAGTGATGGGGGCTCACACTTTTGTAATAGACCATTCGAGAGTTTAATGAAGAAATACGGTATCTCTCATAAGGTGAGCGCCCCATACCATCCACAGACAAGTGGGCAAGTTGAGATTTCCAATAGGGAGATCAAACACATTTTGGAGAAAACGGTTAACCTTGACCGTAAGGATTGGTCAATTCGATTGACTGATGCCTTATGGGCATACCGTACTGCTTTTAAAACCCCTATTGGAATGTCTCCCTTTAGACTCATCTATGGGAAGGCTTGCCACTTGCCTGTGGAGTTGGAACATAGAGCTTACTGGGCGATCAAAAATCTAAATTTCAATCTGAACAACGCTGGCTCGCTACGCAAACTTCAATTAAATGAACTTGAAGAAATCCGGAACGATGCGTATGAGAACTTGAGAATTTATAAGGACAGGATGAAGGCGTTTCATGACCAACACATTCTACGAAAATCATTCACGCCAGGTCAGAAAGTCCTTTTGTATAATTCTCGATTACATCTTTTTCCGGGTAAGCTTCGATCTCGTTGGACTGGTCCTTACATTGTCATTACTGCATATCTTCATGGGGCCGTCGAGATAAGAGACCCCGACAATGGCAAGGAGTTTAAAGTAAATGGGCATCGCTTAAAGCCATTTGTCGAGAAATTCGATTCAGAGGACATGTCCATGCCTCTGACTGATCTTGTTTATCAGGATTGATCTCCTAGTCTGATGGAGGTATAGGTAGGTTTCCTGTTTGCATAAGACTAGGGTAGTTGCTTTGGTCTGGCTGAAGACGTTAAACTTAGCGCTCCTGGGAGGCAACCTAGCTTTTCAATTCATTTCATTTTCCTAGTTAGATAGTTCAATGTTTGTGGGTAACATTACTGCAAACCCTCATGAGACTACAACTCGTCCACTAGGGGCAACCTAGGGTTTAAAGGCTTGTTGCATACGCTAAATGCAATCGAGAGCACCTGCGAAAGTGGTATAGGTAGGAGTTTATTTTTGTTATTTGTGTTTTACTTTCGATTGGTTTCACTCTTGTGCTGACCCGCTCTCATGTTGAGTTCTCTACAGAAAAATCTCTCTTGACTCGTTTCCCAGGTACTATCTTCCCATCACTTCTCATTTACTTTCGTTGTCCCATGTGCATTGCATGCTTACATCTTTTACATTGAGGACAATGTAGATTTTAGGTTGGGGGTGGGAGATTAGGTTTCCTAATCAGTGTTTTCTTGGTCTTGAGCAAAAATTGTGAAAATTTTAATTTTTTTTTGGAATTTCTGTGAATTTGAAGTGATTTTAACGGCCATCTTGGATTTAGAATTGCAAGATAAGTGGTGTTGGTAATTTATGACTCTTGGATTCCGTTAGTTGTTAGATTTCATAGTTGAGTTCGAATTATCAATTCATGATTAGAAGCTTTAAAACATTGATGGAGTCATGATTTCACATATCACATCTCTCTTATGCATTAAGGTTTCAGTTCAATATTGAAGGATTGTATTGGTGATCAGTAAGCATGAAAGGAACCATCCTGGGGAATTTGTCCATCATGTTCAATAAGAAGAATGAAAGAAAATGAGAAAACCCATCTACAGGATAGCTGCTTGCGGAAAGGGTTGGGCGAATGGACTTCACCATGGGTTTGCTCCCCATAGGTGTAGAGGCGATTTCCCATGGTTGAAGAAGAAAAAAAAAAAAAAAAAATTATAGAACATATAAGATTTTTGGGCAATTGATCTTCACTATAGGTTTGCTCCCTATAGGTGAGGATTTGATTCCTTTCATTAACATTAATTTTTATGAAAAAATCAAGGGGTGGAATGTTGATCTACGAGGCAGGTTTTGGTTTAGGTTTGGATTGTCATGAGTCTTCTTATTTATTAACTAATGATATTGATCAGGGTCGAATACTGCATAGTAGACCCCAGTTATTACCTGATCTTAAGTACATGATAGCACCTAATGTCGGTATTTAACTGTGTTTTGCTGCAGGATGAAATAAAGAGCGTTGATTGAAAAAAGAGGATTAAAAGCATGGATTTGATGATCCAAAGCCACCTGATCACGGGATGGACCCCAGAGAACCAATAATGAAGAGTTTACATGCCTGGGATCTGAGGAAAGCGAGCCAAAGGGGCCCGAAAGGGGTCCAGAATGGAAGATCACATGGTTCCCGCCATCCGATCAGTTCGAAACTCCATACATGTGATGGGGGCCGCAAATTAACCGTACATATTAAATTTCATCTACTGAAGATCTCGGGAAGTGGGCCAACGGACAGATCAGCCCATTAAAACTCCAATTTGGGGGCCCACCTGACATCTGAAACTGCTTCAACTAGGTTTTTGCGGTTGAAATAATATGAGAAAAAGGATGGACGGTGAAGATTTCTCATACACATTATGGTGGACCCCAATCTATGGTGAGTGTACACCGTATACAATAGTCGAGCGCCGCACCGACCGACCGCCCGGTCAACACGGGCGCTGACCCGCGGCGTCTTAAAAAAAACGAAATTCGTTTCGGCGCTAACGCTGGCCGACCGATGGTTTCAGTTGTGGACCCCACTCATTATCCAAACGACCAATCTAGACCGTCCATTGTCTCTCTAGCATCGATATCATCAACGCCTAGGAGGCGGAATTTCAAATGACAGCAAAGATTGGCGTTTATCCGTCCAAACGCAGGTTGAACGGTGGAACAGAAACATTCTGTGGGCCACACAACAATGAAGAAAAGCTATGTGTTTCCGACCGGAATTTCGAGAGAAATTCGGTGGACGGAGTGGATTTCCTAAATAATCTACAATGTGGGCCCCACCATTTTCGCAGCGGAATCGATCCGCATCCCTGTTTACGCGTCAGCGACGAACGGCGCTGCCCATTTTTGCGAACTTCTGTGGGCCCCACACGTCGCCCGTACGACTGATCCGACCCATCCATCTTGTAGAGGGCCGCGAGCACTACAAACCCATGCTGATATTCCACTCCCATGCGTACACACGTGCGTGATACAGAGGCCACAAAAGGGCTACCCGGTGACGTTCAAAACTGATCTTTTTGTATTTTCTTCTCTGGGCCGCGTTAATGGACATTCAAAACCACCCATTCCTGACTGAAATTTCGTCCTGAATCCAATGGAAGGGGTGGATTTTCCAGAAAATGCCTCTGTGGGGCCCACCGATCACGGCTGCGAAAATTTGTACTCCGAGTCCTTCTACGACTCTGCCACTGATTCCAGCCATCCAGCAGCTATAAAAGGGGAGTTTTGGACGTGGGAAAGGCATTCAGATCCAGAGAAATTCAGAAATTGGAGGAGCTCCAGATCTATAGCAAGGGAGAGAAGAAAGAGAAGAAAGAGAAGAAAGAAGAGAGAGAAAAATTGGTTTGAAATTCCTTTTATGAATTTTATTTTCTATTTAATCCATCTGTTTAATGGATTTATGGGTAACTAATCTCTCAGCTAGGGCTGAGATGAAACCCCTAATTTGAATACCCTTTGTTCTATGTTGATTTACTTTAATTAAATTGATTTGTTTCTTTCCTTAGTGTGCTTGATTGTTTTAAATTCTATACTTCTCCATCTATGAACTTTTGAGTCTATGGATGGATGTGGTTTGGATGCTTATTCTAGGTGCTTGTATCTGATCATGAACAGGTTCCTGTAGAGGAAGAAACAGGGTGCTTTACTGAACTGCATATTCCATATGCCCGATTTGGACATGGGATATGTTATTCATGGCATTGCTTGAAGGAATTAGACAATCTGTATGCCCGATTAAGGACACAGATTGTGCTTTCTCCAGATAAGTTGGATCAATCTAATTTAAGGTGAATTAACAGACAAAACAATGGTTAGGATAATTAGGGGTGGATTCGAAAGTCCTAGTGCTCTCTCTGATTGAATTTTCTTCCTTATTCTCAATAGTTATTTTCCATAGAATTGTGTTAGTAAATTGCTCCATTATTTGTTGAATAGTTAAGGAGAATTGTGAATTTGAATTGTGACGACCAGTCCCTGTGGATTCGACCTCGGTCTTACCGAGTTTACTACATCACAACCCTATACTTGGGGAGTGAACAAGTTTTTGGCGCCGTTGCCGGGGACTGTTTCGGTCCATATTGAATTTAGGATTCTCTCTTATCATAATTCATAGCTTAGGATTTTACTAACTTAGAGTTCTTTTCTTTATTTTGAAAATAACATATTTCTGGTCTTATAGGGTCGTTGATAGATCTTCTAACTTGGTAACCTCGTTCTAAATTCTTTACTTTCTTTATTTTTATTTTTATTTTTATTTTTATTTTTATTTTTTATTTTTTTTTATTTTTTTTTATTTATTTATTATTATTATTATTTTTTTTTGGTCTTATCCCCTAGATACTAACTTGTTTTGTTTTGTTTTGCAGGTTTTAACATAGGAACTTCTACTCTGGTAACATCTTTCTAACTTCTCCTTTACTTTCGGTATTGCTGTAGGATTTTGCTTTCTTCTAGGATTAGACTCAGAGTTAAGGTTCTACCATGGAATCGTGGGTACATGCATATGCTGAGTTGGATAGGTTATATTGGGAAATACCTGAAGGTTGTGGAATTCAACGTATACCTCAAGATTTCTCTCCATCGAGAACAGACATTGAGAACCGACTAGAACGTTATGTTCCATCAGTTAATAGGGCCGTATACGATCATAATTATGGGAATGAGGACTATTATCAACCATCATATTCTCCCATGTATGATCAGTATGACTATAACCAGTGGAACCATCAAAACTGGGAAGATGAACCAACAACATATTGTAATAATTATTCTCTTGGATCCCATACCTTTGAGCTCCAACCAGAAACGATCGAAGAGGATTCATGTTTTAATCTAGAACAATTCAACCAGCATGTTACGAAAGTGATGAAATCATTAGAAGCACTCAATTCGCACCTTGAAAGGATAGAGGAAGCTCGCTCATCCCAACTACAATCCAATCCAGAAATACAATGCGAGGAAAGTGATCCTCACTCGCTTTTGATGAAATCTGGAATTTGGAATGAGGAGTTGGATTCCATTAATGAGCACACGGTTCAATTCCCCGATGAGTCGATCTCAATGACTGTTCAAAAGAATGGGGAAGAAACATGGTTGTCTTTCAAATATATGATGATGACACACCCCACTCACATGACACACTTGAGTTCAATAAAGAGGAAGAGGTTAGTTTATACGAACCTCAACCCAATCTGGAAATTGAGTGTGAGGAAAGCGATCCCATCCCAAGTGTGCACTGCATGGAAGTAGACGATGATGCATATTGGGAAGATGATTATGAATATGCAACCCAAATTCCCTTCGAATCAATCTCAAATTTGGTCCAAGTCAATGATCAAGACGTACACGAAGTGGTCGGTCATAATGAGCCACTCCACTCACCTAACATGTCTGATTTAAAGGTAGAGGACGGGCCCCTTACAACTGACCCTTCTAACTCTTGTGAAACATATTTAGACCACTCCTTTGGATTACATGATGATATGATTCGGGAGATGGACGAGCTACTCGATATGACTCTTGAATTTGATACCACCCAGTTGAGGCCACTATCTGAACTGTTGAATAATGACGATTCATCGCCTCTTCTGAGTAGTATCGATGAACATAGTCCATACATCAATGCTTCATATACTGATCTTCAATCTGTCTGTGTAGGGCTGGAGCAAGAGAGCACACCTCCGTTTACCTTCAAAAACGATGGATTCCTTGGGCAGATCATCACGAGCTCTAATGTGGAAAATGAGTCACTCTCAACTGAATTGCTCAACTCTTTGGATGATTGCTTGGCACACTTTGCAGATTTAAATGATCCCATGATAAGAGACATAGTGAATGCCTTGCCAAACAATATCTCGGTAGTCATCACTGACCGAGAGAACCGTTACTCTGAAGCCCCTCCTTCCACAAATTCCGAATATTTACCATTAAGGGAGGAGGGACTAAAAATTGAACCGAAGTTTGCTACTTCGGAATGTGTTGAGACTACGTCACTTTCTGAGAATTTTTTTGACTTTCATCTATGTGTAGTCTCTGATTCACCATGGGATACTAACATCAAAACTTTTTCTGTCGCAGGTGAATCGTATATACTCTGGATACCTCAGGCGAATCAACGACAAATTTTTGATGAGGTACATAAGTTTCTCTGGAATGTCATGCTCCAGGGCATCCAAGCCTATTACAAAAAGGGCTTTTGGATGATCCTGTTAAGAAACCTACTAAGAAATTTATCACGATACTGGCCAGAAGAGGAACCTTGCAGCATGACTGAGTAGTTTTTCCTGCTTTCTTAGGACTAGAGTAGTTTCCTTTATGTTGTTTTAGGATAGACAGTAAACTTAGCGCTCCTGGGAGGCAACCCAGTCTTTTGTTTTATGCTTTTTCCTAGTTAGTTACTTCAATGTTTGTGGGTAACATTACTGCAAACCCTCACGAGACTACAACTGGTCCACTAGGGGTAACCTAGGGGTTTAAAGGCTTGTTGCATGCGCTAAATGCAATCGAGAGCACCTGCGAAAGTGGTATAGGTAGGCTCTTCTTTTATCTTTCTTTTTGTTATTTTTGCTTCTGTTGATTTCTCTCTTATGCTTACTCGCTTTTACGTTAAAACTTTTTGAGTAAGCTTCTTGATTCTCCGTCCAGGTACTATCTTTCCCTCATTCCTCTTTTACTTTCATTGTCCCATGTGCATTGCTTGCTTATTTCTTTTACATTGAGGACAATGTAGATTTTAGGTTGGGGTGGGAGATTAGGTTACCTAATCAGTATTTCTTGGTCTTGAGCAAAAATTGTGAAAATTTTTAAAATTTTTCTGGAATTTCTATTGAATTCAAAGTGAGCTTGAAGGATAGTTGTGATTTTGAAATTACAAGATTCAGAATGTGAGAAATTTATGACTCTTGGATTTGGTTGTCTGGTAGATTTCACACTTAAGTTTGAATTACTAATCCACGATTAGAAGTTGTAAACATTGATTGATCCATGATTTCACATCTCGTTTACACATTAAGTTTTCAGTACGATATTAATTGATAACATGGTAATTACTAAGCATGAAAGGAACCAGCCTGAAAAAAACAAAATTTTAACATCAGTCTATAAAGAAGAATTGAAATAATAAAGTCGCATAATCGTCATCATAGGTTTGCTCCCTATAGATGAAGATTCGATTCCTCATAGTTGACATGAGAAAAGATTTAGGCGACAAATTTTCACCATAGGTTTGCTCCCTATAGGTGCAGATTTGGTTCTCCTCCTTGGCGTACTATTCATAAAGAAAATCAAAAAAATGGTAGAATGAAAGGTTAATCTGTAAGGCAAGTGGTGGTTCCAGTGTTGGGTGACATGAGCTCCGTCGTTAATTACCAATGATATCATGAAATTGACAATTGAACCTCTTAATGGTTGAAGGCTGAGAGATGACACTATACACTCATGACACTCAATGTTTTAGAATTATTCTAATTCATGGTTTAATAGTTTGAACTTGTTTATGAAATTTACAGTGGACTTGATTCCAGGAGAAAATTCCACTCACCATGCATGAATCGTAGAATGATCACATCTCGACTATCTGTTCACAAGTCACTTAAATTTACAAGAATTGTCTTTTGTTTCTAAATTTATTTTTCGAATGTTTTGCTCGGGATTAGCAAAATGCTGGTTGGGGGTTGTGATCAGGGTCGAATACTGCATAGTAGACCCCAGTTATTACCTGATCTTAAGTACATGATAGCACCTAATGTCGGTATTTAACTGTGTTTTGCTGCAGGATGAAATAAAGAGCGTTGATTGAAAAAAGAGGATTAAAAGCATGGATTTGATGATCCAAAGCCACCTGATCACGGGATGGACCCAGAGAACCAATAATGAAGAGTTTACATGCCTGGGATCTGAGGAAAGCGAGCCAAAGGGGCCCGAAAGGGGTCCAGAATGGAAGATCACATGGTTCCCGCCATCCGATCAGTTCGAAACTCCATACATGTGATGGGGGCCGCAAATAACCGTACATATTAAATTTCATCTACTGAAGATCTCGGGAAGTGGGCCAACGGACAGATCAGCCCATTAAAACTCCAATTTGGGGGCCCACCTGACATCTGAAACTGCTTCAACTAGGTTTTTGCGGTTGAAATAATATGAGAAAAAGGATGGACGGTGAAGATTTCTCATACACATTATGGTGGACCCCAATCTATGGTGAGTGTACACCGTATACAATAGTCGAGCGCCGCACCGACCGACCGCCCGGTCAACACGGGCGCTGACCCGCGGCGTCTTAAAAAAAACGAAAATTCGTTTCGGCGCTAACGCTGGCCGACCGATGGTTTCAGTTGTGGACCCCACTCATTATCCAAACGACCAATCTAGACCGTCCATTGTCTCTCTAGCATCGATATCATCAACGCCTAGGAGGCGGAATTTCAAATGACAGCAAAGATTGGCGTTTATCCGTCCAAACGCAGGTTGAACGGTGGAACAGAAACATTCTGTGGGCCACACAACAATGAAGAAAAGCTATGTGTTTCCGACCGGAATTTCGAGAGAAATTCGGTGGACGGAGTGGATTCCTAAATAATCTACAATGTGGGCCCCACCATTTCGCAGCGGAATCGATCCGCATCCCTGTTTACGCGTCAGCGACGAACGGCGCTGCCCATTTTTGCGAAACTTCTGTGGGCCCCACACGTCGCCCGTACGACTGATCCGACCCATCCATCTTGTAGAGGGCCGCGAGCACTACAAACCCATGCTGATATTCCACTCCCATGCGTACACACGTGCGTGATACAGAGGCCACAAAAGGGCTACCCGGGTGACGTTCAAAACTGATCTTTTTGTATTTTCTTCTCTGGGCCGCGTTAATGGACATTCAAACCACCCATTCCTGACTGAAATTTCGTCCTGAATCCAATGGAAGGGGTGGATTTTCCAGAAAATGCCTCTGTGGGGCCCACCGATCACGGCTGCGAAAATTTGTACTCCGAGTCCTTCTACGACTCTGCCACTGATTCCAGCCATCCAGCAGCTATAAAAGGGAGTTTTGGACGTGGGAAAGGCATTCAGATCCAGAGAAATTCAGAAATTGGAGGAGCTCCAGATCTATAGCAAGGGAGAGAAGAAAGAGAAGAAAGAGAAGAAAGAAGAGAGAGAAAAATTGGTTTGAAATTCCTTTATGAATTTTTATTTTCTATTTAATCCATCTGTTTAATGGATTTTATGGGTAACTAATCTCTCAGCTAGGGCTGAGATGAAATCCCTAATTTGAATACCCTTTGTTCTATGTTGATTTACTTTAATTAAATTGATTTGTTTCTTTCCTTAGTGTGCTTGATTGTTTTAAATTCTATACTTCTCCATCTATGAACTTTTGAGTCTATGGATGGATGTGGTTTGGATGCTTATTCTAGGTGCTTGTATCTGATCATGAACAGGTTCCTGTAGAGAAGAAGAAACAGGGTGCTTTACTGAACTGCATATTCCATATGCCCGATTTGGACATGGGATATGTTATTCATGGCATTGCTTGAAGGAATTAGACAATCTGTATGCCCGATTAAGGACACAGATTGTGCTTTCTCCAGATAAGTTGGATCAATCTAATTTAAGGTGAATTAACAGACAAAACAATGGTTAGGATAATTAGGGGGGATTCGAAAGTCCTAGTGCTCTCTCTGATTGAATTTTCTTCCTTATTCTAATAGTTATTTTCCATAGAATTTGTTAGTAAATTGCTCCATTATTTGTTGAATTAGTTAAGGAGAATTGTGAATTTGAATTGTGACGACCAGTCCCTGTGGATTCGACCTCGGTCTTACCGAGTTTATTACTACATCACAACCCTATATACTTGGGGAGTGAACAGATATCAAGAAATAAAGGATTGAATCTTAATAATTGATAAGCCGAGATCACACCATACACCCATGGAACTCAATGTTTTAAAATTTTCTAATTGATGGATGAATACTATGAACTTGATTATGAAGTTTACCATGTGCTTGAGTCTAGGAGAGAATAATGCCCAACATTCATGAATCTTAGATCTGAATCGTTCTTCAAAAATATCACTCGGTTTCATGGAAATTACCCTGTAATTCTCAACTTATTCTTCGCATATTTTGCTCGGGACTAGCAAAATGCTGGTTGGGGGTTGTGTTGAGGGTCAAATATTGCATATTAGACCCCGTTTATTACATGAATTTACGAGTATGATACGGTTTAACACCTGGTTTAATCATATTTGTAATGCAAGGTGAATCTAGGAGCGTGAACTGGAAAAGATGCTAAAAGCCGAGATTTAACGCTCAAGAATCATCAAAGCATTGGATGGGACCCAGGGGACCAAGATCGATGGATTTACACGCCAGGGATCCGAGGAAATCAAGCCATTCACATTAAAGAAGCCCGAAAATTGTCCAGAATGCAAGATCATAGAGTTTCTGCCATCTGATTGGCTTGAAACTTCATACATTTACTGAAGGACATAAATGAACCGTACAAATTAAATTTCAGCCACTGGATATATCCGGAAGTGGCCTAACGAACTGATCAGCCCCTTAATTCCCTAAGTGTGGCCCACATACTATATGAATAAGCCTCAACTTCAGAATCGACACATTATATGAAAAGACAAAAGACGCATGGATGGAGTGGATTTTTCAGAAATATCACGGTGGACCCCACATGTACAAATGCGTGTACATAATACACGTCTCCCGCCACGCACCGAATCGGCTATAGCGGGTCAGCAGGCGCTGACCGCATCTTCCTCTCAAACGGAAATTTTCATTTTCGGCTTCTGCGTAACGAACGGACGAGTCCGTTTTTCGGAAGATGTGGGCCGAACACATGCCCTGTACAGCTGATCTAAACGTCCATCACGAGAGGGGCGAAAACCAGTCAAACCCATGTTGAATTTGGGTAATCTCACACACGCACATGCCCGCTACAGAGGTTACAAGAGGGTTGTTTTGCAGCGTTCAAAATATTGCAGCGTGATTGAATCTTGTGGGCCGCATCAATGGACAATAAAAACCGTTCATCTCCGACCGTTTTTTCATCATGCATCTAATGGACGGCATGGATTCCTCAGTCTAATTCAATAATGGGCCCCCACCAACCTCAGCAGAAAACTCCGTTTTTGAGACAGTGTCCGACTGAAGAATGTTGTGGCCCACCTTGATCAACTATATGGAAGTTCCAAGCCGACCATCTAGAGGCCAGCACAAAAACCGACCGGGTATAGGATCGTTCGAGACCGAAAATCAGACCCAACCTGCGGCAGTTTGGTTTCCTAAACAGAGATTGAGTCTCTGTTTCCTTCCGCACAGAGCCCGTCCGCTGCTCAACTACCAGCCCAC
The DNA here is from genome assembly GCA_021015155.1 of Magnolia officinalis. Classification (NCBI taxonomy): domain Eukaryota; kingdom Viridiplantae; phylum Streptophyta; class Magnoliopsida; order Magnoliales; family Magnoliaceae; genus Magnolia; species Magnolia officinalis. The sequence goes on from JAJHSJ010000014.1 coordinate 17,883,774, forward strand.
TTTCATGAGCAGACGGTTGATCCCGACCGTCCAGAGTGACCGGAGGAGGATGTAAATCAAAACCTCCTGTTTTCTTGCAGCCAGTTACACAGAGAAGATCGTTAAAGGTTGGATCTTCTATCAGACGTTGATCCATGCAGTGGCCCATCAAAAGCTCGGATCTATTTCAAATTTCGAATATTGGCTTAAGTGGACACTACTGAAACAATGGTCGATTCAGATTTGCTGAATGATCATCGGAAGTGGACCCCACGGATACCACCAAATTTAACACACGGTCGGTTTCTGTTTCAGATTGCGCAAATGCCAACTGGCTGTGCACGTCTCTCGTGCGGAAACCTCAGCCGACCTCCCATCCACCATTGCTATAAAAAAAAGAGAAAAAGAGAGGGGAGGGCATCTCATTCACGGCTAGAGAGAGAGAGAGAGAGAAAGAGAGACAGGGAGAGAACCCTTATTTTATGTTTTTTTTACTATTTTCTGCCCTTTCCTGTTGAGAGATTTAGCCAATCATGGTTGGCTAAACCTCTTAGCTAGGGCTAAGAGGTGAAGCTTGTAGCAGATGGGAGGATTCTGCGGCTTGGATTATGCCGTTGAACTCGTTTTGATCGTTTGATTTAAGTAAGATTTTAGTTTTTAATGATTTAGTGTGACTGATATTACATTAGATCTGTGATGGCTTGAGTTTCCTTTCCTTCTTCTGATTATGGGGTTAGGAAGCCCTGTTGTTCACCATCGTCTCCTAGGCATGGTTGGATGACGGAATCCTTCCTAACATTCATACGTCTTTTGCTTGGTTGTAGTTTGGTTTGAGTTCTGTTGTTTACCTTGTCTCATAGGCATGGATTTGTGATAGAATCATATCTAATTCTTCTACCTTTCATCTATTTGAAGACTAGATCAAAAGGAAGTTTACATTGATTTTCAGGTTATATCTTCCAACTGGATGAAATGGGACTCGAAGTCCAGTTGAGCTCATGAATCGACCATAGATCTCCCTGATCTCTACAAGTGGATCCTCTGAATCCCTAGTTTCCTTCTCTCTGAATTCTTAAGTTTTAGATAATTAGTTCACCTTATTCCTTCATATTTATTTGATTTAGATTTTATCTTTTCTTGTTCTGGTTCTAGTTAGTTTTAGATAATGTACAGGTTTCAATCCCTGTGGATTCGACCTCGGTCTTACCGAGTTTATTACTACATCACAACCCTACACTTGGGGAGTGAACACCTATGCTGGGTGACAAACCCCCCCATAGTGACCTTTGAGCCTCCTTAAAGGGGTTGTTTGACATTAAAATAATAATGGTTGGGTTAATCGTGCATTTCATGGTATATGGACTTTACCGAATGGTCGATGTAAGTCACGGGTTTCTTAGGTCACTATAGGTTGTACCATAAAGTATTTTACCGGATGATCCTAAGTTATTATCGCATGCATTCGAATCACTATGGGTTGTCCTTGTCGCATGGACTTTTCAAGGTGCTTAGTCATCCTTAGGGCATACCGTTGAATATTTTTTCGGGAGACTAGTTTCCAATAGTGTCCTCATTGCATTGTCTTTTCCAAGTGACTAGTTCTCCTTAGGTCATACCTTTAAGTACTTTTCCGGGTGACTAGTCTCCTTGGATGACCTTTTTGCCAGCTGAATGTGCATCCATAGGTTCTGAGCATGTGGATGTATTCATGCATTTAAATAAGAATATCCTTGTGAAATTTATTTAATATTGTGTATTTGATGAATTCTCCATTATTATTATTATGATAATTGTGAAATGTTCATTATAGACTGTTCCTGATAACTATGCTTAACTATTGTAATGTTCTGATAAACTTGGGGGTTATGCCTCACTTAGATAGCTACTGACGCTATCAAACTATATTCAGTGTGTAGGAGACGTAGATGATGCGCATGTGGGTCGTAGGTGAAGTATAGGGAGCTAGATGATCTTGCGGCTCTCTATTACAGATTTCATTCATGTTGAATTTATATTTCTTATATTTGTAAAGACTTAGGACATTGGTTTGTATAAGCCTTCGAGTAGCCACTTGAATATTTAATATGTATACTTGAACTTCCTTCAAGCTTGATTTGTTCCTCTCCTACTGAAATGCTAACTCTAAAAAGGAAAAAATATGCGTGAAATTTGGGCTATTGTTAAAGGTTAAAAACTCGGGTTTTTGAAAAACGAGTGGTATACTCGGGTTTCGGGAACAAGGGCATTACAACATTCACGCACCCATGCATTTAAATAAGATCGCGTTATGGATTGTTTGATATATTTTCTTATTTAAAACTATACTAATGTGTGGTGTGTAATCTTGAGGGAATTCACACTAAGTTGGCCACTTATTCATCGAATATATGATCGTACAGGTAGTATAAGTGGGTTTTTAAATGATATTCGTGTCCAGATTGATGAGGAGCATGGTACAATTATCAGGGATGCATGGCTGCATCTACTAGGAGAAGTTGCATGATTTTGCAACTCAAGACTAGTTGCATTTTATTTTGTTTCATATGTTAAATTATTTCATTTTTTTTAATTGCAAGTATTGAGACATTGGTTTGTATAAGCCTTATGGGTAGCCACTCGAATATTCTGAAGTAATGTGAGTTCCTTAAAGTTTGATTTGTTTCTCTTTCCGCTAAACTGCTAACTCTGAAAAAGAAAAAGAAAATAAAATAAAATAAAAATTACCTGAAATTTAATTATATTAAATGTTAACACTCGGGTTTTTGGAAAACGAGTTGTATACTTGGGTTTCAAAAATTAGAGCGTTATAAAATATTTCTCTGATTATGTCTCGATTGACATGATATTCAGCTGAGATCTCGCTTGGTAGTTCCGATAATATACAATGCGAGATTCTCTCTGGATGTTTCGTTCTGAGCCTGAGGTCGGCATCCGAGGTCAAGATCAGCATTTGACCTTGAGGTCGGCATTCAAGGTCGAGGTCGTCATCCGAAGTTAAGGTGTCTTCCGAAGTCAAGGTCGTTGTTCAAAGTCTAGGTCGAGGTCGGTACTCATAGTCAAGATTTGTAGGGTCTGTTCATGAATCTTATTTCCAAAACGGTTTAACTTTTTCAACTCAGTTTTTGAGTCTTCTTGCTCAGCTCTTCTTTAGCCTTTGTTTGTTTAGGGAGTCTGTTCTGATTACTCTTTTGCCACGTGTCCCGTACGTCAGGTCATCTCAACTTTACCCATACAAAGTCCATAAGCTAGGGATTCATGTCTTGAGTAACCTTAGTCGAGTACTTAGATTTTAGAGCGTGACAATTAATATGATGTGGCGTCCCAATTTCCATGTAA
>JAJHSJ010000014.1:17887188-17940787 GCA_021015155.1 Magnolia officinalis
TCAAGCACACCCTCTCACCCTCATTCACTTTCTCTATCTCACTCTTGATTTTTTTGTGGTTGTCGTTGTTATGGAATGAAGAGAGGAGGGGGTGTATTTATAGCCCCTTGAGATGACTTTTATATAATTCAAATGTTTTTGAAAGGTAAATGATGATGTGGCAGTTTTGGATTGGTAGAGAGAAGGGAGATGTCACATGACGCTTTTTTTATAGGTTGATGGGCTTTGTAATATAGTAAATAGTAGGAATTCTAGTGTCAAATAGGTCCTAACAGATTGACTTTGGAGCGGAGCAACAGCTATGAACTTGAGGGGCACATCTGTCAAGGTGGGGCTGTAATCGAATAACCCCCTATACATTTGTTTTCAAAGTTTAGCCAATGGGCTCTTTTCGGCCCTAGGAGTGGCTCAAAGCCTGTTTTGGATATTTGGCTAAAAAATGGCTCGAAATTGGCTTGATTATGACTCCAAAAATGGCTCAAAAAATGGATTGATTGTGGGTAAACGTTTGGGCATGCTTTGGCTTGGGTGAGTTAAGTTAGGGTTTGGGGTAATGAAATGACTCGGGTTCAGCTAGGGTTTGGATCAAGTTTGGGAAATGGCTACAGTTTTAGGTAGGGTGTGGGGTTTAGGTTCAGTTCCTAAGGATCATTCATGCTTTATCAAGTTGCTAGCATGGGTGGGGTGTTTACAGATGCCCCTATTTGGCAGAGGTTGCATGCAACCGAATGCCAAAGTGAGTGGACACCTTGCCCTTCTGGTTAGAAAAGATTACCTTTGAGCGACGATCGAGAGACTATTGCTTACGAAAAGCCACCTAAAGAGGATTAGGAAAATTAGGAGTTTTGTTTACAAGGAACCATATGTACCTTTACTTTTTATACATAAATGGTTGAAAATGAAAAAATATATATTTAGGGAGGAGATTTTATATGAAAAGCAAAAATGAAATGAAAATTTTTACACCATGTCTGTCTATGTGTGCTTATGTTTGATCTTGTCTCTGGATGGTGGAATCATAATATTTTGGCTTAGCCCACATCGAATCCGGTATTCTAAGTTGTTTACTAGGGATCCTGATTCCCTAAGAGTAGGTGTATACTAGAATCTTGCCCCTTGGATTTTGTGTGGAGTCTAATAGAATTCTGATCCATGACTTATCTTTTTTCCTTGTGCTTCTTCTTTTTGCTTGTAGCCCTGGATCCCTTTGTACCTGCTTTTTTTTCTTTTCTAGTCATTTTTTCCATAGCGCCCTTTTGGGTTTTCACCATGACTGGCTCCCCGTCATTTTTGCCTGTGGTGCCCTTTTGAGTTTTCACCACGTCCGGGATTTTGATCCTGTCTACCCCTTGATAGTGTACACTTTTTACCCTTGGTGCCCTTTTGGTTTTCACTAAGTCCACTACGTGCCCGCTGTTTTTACTCTAGGCCCTTCGATTTTCACCTCACCCATTTTGCTTAAGCATGCTACTTTCTTTTGATTTCTCTTTTTCTTCTATAGAGGCGAGATGCTAGATTCCATTCATTGTCGGTCGACTGGTGAGCCGCCTGACTTTATCTTCAATCACAACCGTGAAGCTGCTGACATTAGGGTAAACTATCTTGAGGGAAAACAGGTTGGTGACTTGTGTTTTCACTCATTGTGTGACGTCCCGGTCACTGCTCCAATGTGAGCGGGGCTAGATGGCTCAGCGAGTTACCACGCTGGGCGAGCTACTATTGCAATTGACGGTGGACGGAACTTGTCCCACATCAAAGAGTCGTAGGAAGTTGTGGTGGTTATATGTAGGGTTCGCACCTTAAGGATACGATGCGTTTGGGGGCAACCCCGAGAACAAAGCCTTGAGCTCTGTGAGCAAAGCGGATAATATTGTGTCCATGGGGGGGCGTTTCATATGATATCATAGTCGAGGATGGCTCTGCCCTCGATGGGGGATATTATGACGCCTCGGTCACTGCTCAATGTGGGTAGGTGCGATATGGCGGGGCTGGATGCCTCAATGAGCTATTGCGCTGGGCGATCTATTGTTGCGGTTGACTGTGAGTGGAACTTATCCTACATCGAAAGAGTCATAGGAAGTTGTGGTGGTTATATGTAGGGTTCGCACCTTAAGGATACAACGCATTTTGGGGGCAACCCCGAGAACAAAGCTGGTAGCCCTGTGGGCAAAGCGGACAATATTGTCTCCTTGGGTGGGGCATTTCACATTAGGTTTGACTTTTGTTTTCTTTTTCTTTTTTGGACTGCGCGCTTTATTCGTCCATTTTTATTTCTTTATCTTTTTTTTTTCTTCTTTTTGAACCCTTTATTTTTTTGGAACACTTATTGGAGAGAAGGAATGAAGATGGAATGTACCTCAGGATATTAACCTCTTATTGTTTGTATAAGTGCTATAATGTATAAACCACACTCTTGTTTGTCAAATTTCAATGAGACAAAACAACTTATGATATGGTTCACACAATGTGAATCAAGATGGAAAGTTCACCTTCAAGAGAATCAAGAAGATGGAAAGTTCACCTTCAAGAGAATCAAGATGGATGAAGAAAGTTCAAGTTCTACTAAAAACTAGTAGAAGTTCAAACTCCCACTTTAAGCTCTATTAAAGATTCAAGAACAAGTTCTAAGAAGTTCAAGCCTCTTCAATGTTCAGTCTTTTCAGTTATAATAACCCTAGAAAGACTAGTCTAGTCTTAACTTCGACAAGTCTAAGAAATTTCGACTAGTCTAAGTTCAAAATGCAAAAGCAGATTTTTTTCGTTGCTTCCTCGACCAGTCGAAGAGGGACCTTCGACCAGTTGAGGGTTGTTTGACTCAAAGTCCAGCAACTATATTTTGGCACCCTCGACCAGTCGAGCAGGGCCTTTGACCAGTCGAAGAACAGTTTTATCCGATCGCGCCCAAAATTTGAAATTCTGTTAGATCTTAGATGAGTTGAAGGAGACCTTAGACGAGTCGAAGCAACAACATTTCTAACTATAAATAAAGGCCTTCTCTCATTCCAAAATTAATAATTCAAGCTAAGCTTAGAGAGAGAGCAGCTTGACGAGAGAGAGAGAAGAGAGAGAGAGAGAGAGAGAGAGAGAGAGAGAGAGAGAGAGAGAGAGAGAGAGAGAGAGAGGAGAGAGAGAGAGAGAGAGAGAGAGAGAGAGAAGCCCCCACATCTTCAAGCTATTGCATGATATTTTAATATTTGTGTAAATAGCTTTTTCTTTTAATTCTTTGATCTCTTTTCATGAATCTTATTTTTTAAAGAGAGTAGTTGTTCTTCTTTGAGATCTTGAGGAATTCAAACAAGTAGTATTTGGTTTGAATTAATTTAAAATCAATCTAGAACCTATAATCCTTGTTTGTGTTACTGGACATTGAACATTCTACTTCAAGCAAAGCGGTTCTACAGGCTACATTAAGTCTTCAATGAGAAGATAAGTATATTTCTATTATTTGTATTTTGGTTTCTTTGAGAGAGTCAGAAAATCTCATGTGTTGGTTTTGACCGAGATAGCCAGAAAATCTTGGTGTGGGATTTTTGTTTGTGATAAGCCCTTTAAAATTACAACTGTGTAAGGTTTTAAGGTAAGCCTGTGAAAACCTTGTTTTTAGTGAACGCCAATATCACGTGGGTTGTGATTATTGGGATTGGAGTAAGTGTAACTGTTTGAGAATAGTTGGTGTACACACCGAACCACTATATCTCCTGGTGTTGTGGTGAATGTTTAATTTTTGTATCTGTGGTGAATGATTGTAACTTTATTTCTACACTAGTGGTGAATGTTTGTAATATATATCTTTATTATCTCTTGCTTCCTGTAACATCTCGGATTTTCACTGTTTCGGATTTCCAAAAATCCTTGATTTTTTTTATTTAACTTATACTATCACGTACTGACTATTAACACTCAATGTTAGCTTATACACGAGTTAATTAATCCAAGATTAGCCCAATTTAATAGACCAGACAGGCCGTGATAAGGCCTGGTGCAGGCCACCAAGCCAGATGGCCCGTTTACACTTAACAATAGCCCGTGTGGGCCACCCAGCAACTGAGGAGGGTCAGAAAAATCTAAAACTTTAGAAAAATTATAGATCTCACTGGGCTTGTAGTCCATCGCGGACTGCGAACCCAGTGGACACCCAGAAGTACCATCTGGCGCTTGCCCAATGCGCCCCACCAATGCCAGATTAAAATCTGGCACTGACAAAAGAAACTAAGACCGGACCTTCCAGCCGTCGGATTTCTTCCAAATTTATGGTGAAGGTTTAATGTATTTTTCAACGCCTGCCCACCAAATCTGGGCCTCGATCGTGGCACGATGACCGTTGATCGCGAATCGGACCCGTGCGATCAAACCCCATATCCGATCGCTCCCAAATTTTGCATGGCCCTTCATCGAGCCATGAATCACCTACCCTATAAATTTCATGGCCAGAGGGCCACCAGAAATGCCTCATCAATCAGAATGGCCCCTAAAGGGCCACTTAAAGGTCGGAAACGCTTGCTCAGATCATATATCCGTTCATCCGTTCGCCCTAAATTTTTGCATGGACCCTAGTCAAGCCATAAGACACCTACCCACCAAATTTAGTGGCTTAAGGGGCGTTAGGACAATTTCAACTTCAATAGGGAGCCCTGGAAGGCTAGTTTGGGAAATTGTGGGAACTTAAGTGATTTGAGTCGTCTACTCTTATGCCAAGTTGAGGATTTCGGACCGTCAGTTTATGACCAAACTTTACCCGTTGATTAAGGATATTTTCCCGCTCACATCCGTATAGCCGCGGCCCCGATCGACCATCGGTGACCATTGAACAGACTTCTAATCATATCTGTCGATCGGCGTGTCGGAATGGCGAGCCGATTGTGTCCATACGTAGATCATCATTAGGACTAAATATCCTACGGTGTATATCGACTAGTACACCCCATAGGCTAGAAAAACTCTCTCATAGGGTTAGTATAGTAAAGACCCAACACTTGGGGCCAATTGTACTAAAACTGGCACTATATAAAGGGGTTTCTTTTGGGCACCCCTCTCCCATACGAATTTGCCCTAGGAGAGAAAAGAGAGAAAGAGAGAGAAGAAAGAGGAGAAGAAGGGAGGAACAAGGGAGTAGGTGAGTGGTGGTGAGCAAGGTGGACTCTCAATCAAGGTGGGCCCCAAGAGGATCAAACCCACAACCTCCTACACCTTCTCCAAGAGGATCCCTCATCCACGGCCGCTCTTTTGTTCCGTTGGGCATCTAGGTAAGATCCATCACCAAAATTTCCTTGAAACCCTTGTAATGAAGGGGATTTGCATGAGAATCTAACATGTGATGGTTGCTCCTAGGATTCCGGCCGTTCTACACTAAGATCCACATCTCCTAGGTCATTCTCAAGTCTTCAACAAATTCGAAGGTGCGGACTATTGTTCTTAGGTGGCCTAGCACCAATTACAATACTAGCTTAATGGATGCTTGATTGGTACATTTGAAAGCCTAGAGAAATCCTAGGAAATGTAGGTTCTTGAAATTGTATGGATGTACATGATGTTCTTCATAATGTTATTTGTTGATGGACATGATTTTCGTGAATGGATGCTAATATGCTTATGTCGTGTCATTCTTTCACATGTTATGAATCCATGTTGTGTATCCTTCCATTACTCTTATGCATATGATGGCTTGAGATGGAGGAAGTGCATAACTTCCTCACACACACACCCACACACCTCACATGCACTATATGCTTGATTACTTGCTAAGATCATCTAATTCGTATGACTGAGATGCATGGAGTATGATGATGACATGTTAGTGACAGTCTGTACAGTCGGCTTGTTAAGGATGACCCTCTTTACATTGGGTTGGTCAGGAAACATGAGGAGAGCAAAGGCGGCTCCAAGGGTAGGACCGCCTTGAGGCCAAAACCCGTGAGTTTGGGCGAGTGCGTTCGGGTGGCTGTAGTTCGACTACATGGGTCTCTCGTGCCCGAGGTCGCTCGTCCCACGCTCGCCTGGCTCGTGCGATCTAGCCTGCAATCTGATCAACCCTGTTTGTTAACCCTTTGTGCCCACATATGTATGGAACCTGAACCACCCTGCAACCGTTGTAGCCCATCGAAAATTCACTTGAAATGGACCACAGTCTCGTGAGCCGGGCATGGTGGAATGGGACACTGTGTCCGAGCTGTCGGCCTACGCTGGGGTACCGCGCCTCCCCGTAGTGACCGCGAGCGATCCCTTCCTATCGGCACTCCTCATGTGCTTGGAGTCGGGAATGAGGACCCAACGGGATCACGGACCGCGGGGACTCGGCCTCACGCGTTGATGGGGCTTGGGCCTCGCAACCTGCTTAGGGCATTGATACGTAGGGTGAATCAGAATCCCCAACCTGCTGGATGAATGGACTTAACTAATAACTCGGCTAACACGATCGCATTGTACGCATTAGTTAGGGTGGCGACTCGGAAGTCGAGGTCGCTCTGAGGGAGTGTTGTCATATGCGATCGTTAGATGGAGTCGCTTGAGGGAGTGCTGTGGCGAGGGCATGCATCATATCATCCCGCATGCATGCATTTTAAATAAGAGTTATTAGGTGTTAATCATTGTCTACTTTTCATTAAGTTCATATTACAATTGATGCCTGTTGTAACTTGAGACCAATAGTTCACACTGAGTTGATCACTCACTCCCACTCTGGGACGGTGTTTTAAAACACCAACCAGACCCATTCATAGATGCAGGTGACTCAGGGCATAAGGAGCCTGACGAGGCGAGCTTGGATGAGGAGGACAGGCTCTCCTACTTACAGCTGATGGGCGGCTCTCCATCGGATTGATCGGGCTGGATTTAGATTTACTGAGCCGCGGGCTCAGTTTTACTCTTTTTTTTTTTTGGACATAGCTTTCTTTTGTTGTTCTGTTGGGCAACGCCTTGGGCGACCCTTTATTTTTTGGACCTGTATATATGTGAAATATCCTACATTTCAATAAACTGGTACGATTGTGCTTCATACTTCAGGTAATTCCAAATTGCGCAGTTAAATTTGATTAATCATAAAAATCATAAATGCATGATAAGTGACACTCGGGAACTCGGGAGTCGAGTCTATACACCACCCTCGATTTTTTGGGGCGTTACACTTCCTTTGAAGTCTTGATCCTTACAAACGTTCGTGAAATCAGGTTGTTCTACTTAAAACTTGTGTTTTGGTTTAAGGTTGTCCTACGAACTAAATTTGAATAATAAAATTTTCAATACTGAAAGTGCCCCCTGGTTTGTCAAGTTACGTGAATGTTGAGTCAGAGTGTCTACAGAGCCTGATAGGAAGATTAATTCAAGCGTCTGCCTCAACCGGATGTGTGCAAGCTCGTCACAGGTAAAACTAAAGCCTCACATCCCATAACCCAAAACACCAGGTGAGGAAAACCCTTAAAAAAACAAGTTAGAAATCATAGGGTTTTGAGGTGAGAAAACTTTTTTCAAAATAGAAAAATCTCTAAGTTTTTCTCGCCTTGTCGATTTTATCGAAACACCCTCGATATGATCGACCTGCTCTGTTGATGTCCTCGATACCTCAACGATATTATCGATGTGAGGACCAAAAGTGTCCAGCAACTAAATATTCATCTGGACGGATTTATCGACGTATCGATACACCTGTTGATATCATCGATATAAGAACTAAAAATGTCCAGCAACTAAATACTTATCTGAACTGATTTATCGATATATCAAATCCCCTATCGATATCATCGATATTCAAATCTCGAGTCCATTGAAAGTGGCTCGATAAGATCGACATACAGACTTCCGGGGCCCCTGTTTTTAATGAAAATCTCAAATTTCTTCAATATATCGATGCTTTTCCGAAATGATCTGAAATCAAATATCGATAACATCGGAAGTCCATCGATGATATCGATCGTGGGCGCGCATATCTTACAACAGATATTTCAAGATGTTTTTAAACTATGATCGGGGGCCCTTCAATAGAATCGATATTCAAATATCGATGATATTGGCACCAGGTCGATTGCATCGAACAAGGTCATAAACTGTCCAACAAGCTTAAAGATAAATCTGTTGGATTTATCGATGCCTCGACTCTCATCTCGATATCATCGACATTCAAATTTTGATGATCTTGATGGTTCCCTGATCATCATGAAAACCTGAAATATTTCAAAGTCAAGTCTCTCTCATTTTTCAAGTGTCGATGGATCGAACCCGTCATCGATGGAATTGGAGTTCGAAATCCGATGACATCGACAATAGTTTCGATTCATCGATCATTTGGCAAAGAGTTTCAAAAGCGTATGACATTGAGTCTAAGTCATCGAGCAGATTATCGATGCTACCGAGAGTATACGCTCAATGATATTGAACCTATTCGATGATATCGAACTCTATCATAAATGTGACCATTTTATATCCATTGGAACTTTTTGCCTATATATAGAGGACTTGTCTTTTGTTGCTGTGAGAGAAAGAAGAGAGAGCTTTTGTGTGTGTAACATCCCGGATTTTCACTGTTTTGGATTTCCAAAAATTCTTGAAATTTTTTTTTATTAACTTATATTATCGCTTACTGACCATTAGCACTCAACGTTAACTTTTACACGAGTGGTCTTGTCTGGTCATGATAAGACCTAGTGCGGACCGCCAAGTCAGATGACCTGTTTACACTTAACAACAGCCCGTGTAGGCCACCCAAAGACCGAGGAGGGTTAAAAAATTTTAAAAATTTAGAAAATCATATATCTCACTGGGCTTGTGGTCCATCGCGGGTTACGGACCTAGTGGACACCCAAAACTGGAATCTGGCACTTACCAAATGCACCCCACCAATGCTAGAATTGGAATCTGGCACTTGCAAATAAAATCGAGATATCAGGCTTTCCAATCGTCGGATTTCTTCCAAATTTACGAAGAAGAAAGTCTAATGTACTTTACTACGCCCATCCACCAAATCTGGGTCCCGATCGTGGCACGGTGACCGTTGATCACAAATCAGACCCGTGCAACCAAACCCCATATCCGATCGTCCCCAAATTTGCATGACCCTTCATCGGGCCATGGGTCACCTATCCTATAAGTTTCATAGCCAGAGGGCTACCAGAGCCATCCCAATCACCGAAATGGGCCCCTCAGGGCAATTTAAGATCAGAACCGTATGCTCAAACCCATACTCGATCATCTGTTTGTTTCCAAACTTTGCATGACCTCTCATCAGGCCATAAGGAACCTACACACCAAGTTTGGTGGCCAGAGGGGTGTTAAGGCTACCCCAACACCAATAGGGAGTCCTAGTGGTCTATTTGAAAAATTATGGAAGCTTGGGGCATTTGCACCAAATCTGACATTATAAAAGGGGTTTCTTTTGGGAACCCCTCCCCCATACGAATTGCCCTAGAAGGAAGGGAAGGAGAGAAGAGAGAAAATGGAGAAAGAAGAAAGGGAAGAAGACAGGGAGGGAGAGTGAAGAGAGAGTGAAGGTGGGCCATAGATCAAAGTAGGGCCAAAGGGAGTCCCGTCTTGCAAAACCCTACCTCTCCCTCAAGGAAATCCATCATCCACAACCTGGAGAACCCCTCTCCACCGATTTGATAGGTAAATCTCTCATCTTCTTAGAAACCCCTGTTAAGGGAGGATTTGCATAAGATTCTAACATGCAATGCTTTACTTTAGGGATTTCGGCTAATCGACTCTGATTTGGCATTTCTAGGTCATTTCCAAGATCTTAATGAACCATAGGTGCGGGACTATTGCTCTTAGGTGGCCTAGCACCAATTTTAGTATGTGTTTAATGATTTTGGTTACTTGAATGCTATGTTTGGAGGATCTAGAGAAGCCCTAGGACTTGTAGTTGTTTAGAATTGTATGTTTGGCTCCCATATGATGTTATTCTTGCCTCTCACATGATTGTGTGTATGGACGATTATATGCTCATGCCTTGTTGATTTTCTCATATGATGTGCCCTATAACATGTATGATTCCTTGATTTTTGTGTATTTTGGTTCTAAGGGAGGTAGGAAGTGCTTAACTTCCTCACCAACCCACACACACACACACACACACACCTTGTTCATAATATTATTAGCTTTACATGTTATTAGAAGTTTAGATTGTTATGTTGAGAAGCATAAGAACATAATGTTGTTTATGTTAGATAATGCATTGAAAGTTGGCATGTTATGGATCCCCTTCACCCTCTTGGGTTGGTCAGGAACATGATGAGAGACGGTAGTCCCATCGGTAGGACTACACTAAGGCTAGATCTGTGCATTTAGACGGGTGTGTTCGGGTGGCTGTAGTTTGACTACATAGGTCCCTTGTGCCCGAGGTCACTCATCTTATGCTCGCCTGACTCGTGTTGTCTAGCCTACTGTCTGACCAACCTTGTTGTTAACCCTGTTTGCTCACCTATGTATGAAACCTGGAACACCTTACAACCATTGTAACCATTGATAACTAAATTACAACTGGTCCACGTCTCGTGAGCCGGGCATGGTGGAATGGGACACTGTGTCTGAGCCGTCGGCCTACGCTGGGGTACCGTGCCTCCTCGTAGTGACCGCGAGCGATCCCTTTCTCTCAGCACTCCTCGTGTGCTTGAAGTCAGGGTTGAGGAACCCAACGGGATCACGGACCGTGGGGTCTCAGCTTCACGCGTTGATGGGGCCTTAGCCTCGCAACCAGTTAGGGCATTGATAAGTGGGGTGTATCAGATTCCCCAATCTGCTGGATGACTGGACTTAACAATAACTCGGCTAACACGATCGCATTGCATCGCATTGGTTAGGGTGGCGACTCGAAAGTCGAGGTCGCTCTGAGGGAGTGTGGTCATATGCGATTGTTAGATAGAGTCGCTCGAGGGAGCGTTGTGGTGAGGGTATGCATCATATCATCCCGCATGCATGCACATTTAATAAGAGTTATTAGGTGTTGATGATTGCCTGTTTTTCATTAAGTTCATATTACAATTGATGCCTATTATAACTTAAGACTAATAATACATACTGAGTTGATCACTCACTCCCACTCTGGGACGATGTTTTAAAACACTAACTAGACCCGTCCGTAGATACAGGTGACCCAGGACTTGAGGAACCTGGAGAGGCGAGTTTCGAGGAGGAGGACGAGTTGTCCTACTTCCAGTTGATGGACGGTTCTCCGCTAGCTTGAGAGGCGGGATTGGATCGCTGAGCAGTGGGCTCGGCTCTATTTTTGAGACTCACTATTCTTTTGGAATTTTGTGGGGTGATGCCATGTGTGACCTCTTTATTCTTTTGGACATGTATATATGTATATCTTGATCTCTTTGATTTCAATAAACCTGTTTTGTTGTGCTTCATGTTCCAGGAATTTTCAGGCTGTGCATTGACTGGATTAATCGCATATTAATGAAAACTGGTCATAAGTGACCCCGGGAACTTGGGAGTTGAGTGTATACACGACCCCCCGATTTTTAGGGTGTTACAAGATGGTATCAAAGCAATAGTTTAGAATCCATTGGGCCATGGGTCATGAACTCACTGACGCGTCCACTGACTTGGGAGGATACGCAATAGAAAATGCAACAGGGACTTAGAACGGTAGGAACCATCTCAGACCCTGAACCAACACTTGTAGACGGAGGGTAGGACTTCCAAGGAGTTAAGAATGGGTGGCAAGAGAGGGAATAGTAATGCTAGAGAAGGGGATCCGAGAGTCTTACAATGTCATTGCCCATTCCTGGGTAAGAAATTGGGAACTTGACGGCAAGATTCGATTCGATTAACTAGGAAATTTAGCTAGTTTAGTTCACCAAAGTCCTAGGACTATTGGGCCAACTGAAATAGGTGAGATTATGGTGAATGAAATGGTAAGAGTAACCATAGATGCATGTGTAAGGTATTATCCCTGGATAGAGTATATCCCATGTTTTACAATACCCTGTTTAGAATGCTTACAATTAAAGGTAAATCCCGAGATTTCCTTTCAAATTACACTTGAAAACTCATCATCATGGGATTTGGAAATCCCATATTACACCTTCCAACATAAATCTCATTTTGCAAACCCTATGAAATTAATTTTAATTCTCATCTCACACTTATTCCAGGCATGCCATTCCCAATCTTGAGTTGGGATTAACATTGAAATCTCATTTAGTACAGCTTAATGCGACTAGCCAAACAGGCCTAAGTTTAAATTCCTCTCCCCAACCTATCCCCTTAAACCCTTTACCTGCCTTCACTCTGTTCTTTAAATTTCTCAGTACATTGTTAGAAACGAGCTAGAGATCGAGTGATTAGACGGTCGAAACCATCGTCCTAGACCGAACGAGTTAATACCGGGCCGAAATTGATAGTTCTGACCCATTTGGGGATAAAGACTTAGGGATGATCGAAAATTTACCAGAAATATTGAAACTATAGAAGAATTGGATTTTGGCTACTAACTTGGTGGAATTTTGCAAAATAGATAGCCCCATTGTTTAGATCAGCTTCTCTTACCCCAAATTCATATATGGCGTGTCGAATAACTCATCCCGGTTTGCGAGATATGGCCATCGTAAGGTACAACCCTCCAACGCCTCGGCGCCACAGCACCCAACACTCCAGAGCCTCGACGCCACAGTGTCAGATGTCCAGCGGGCTGGGCGACCCGTTTTCTATGTGACTTCAAAAATTCATGTCTCCTTCGTTACAACTCCGATTTAGGTGATTCAAAAGCCATATTGAAGCTTAACAAGTCTAGTTACATATAAAAATAAAATAAAAATAAAATAAAAATTATAATATAATTATATTTGGAATAAATTAGCAACTGTCTAAAAATCGTTAGTTTTAGATGGTGGTTACTTCTAGAATTTTTATAATTTATTTACAACTCCAAATGGTATGAAATTTGGTGGGATGACTTAGAACTTGATGGTAAATTATCATAAAAATTTTAAAAATAATCAAGTTACCGATTTGGAGGGGGCCACACTGTCTTAAGCACTTAAGGACCTCCACCCCCTCTCCCTCATTTCACTCACACCTTTCCAAATAGGAAGCTCATCCCCTCCAAACCCCAAAACACCCCTCCTCCATCTCCTAAATCCTACTAAAACATCCCATTTTCCCTTTCCCTTCAACAAATCACTCTCTCCAAAACCCATCCTCAACAACCTCACCTTCAACACTTCTCTCCCAACCATTTTCAAGATCTCAATCCTCTTCCAAAGAAAACCCATCTCTCAACTCCTTACATTACACAACTCATTTTCAAATCTTTTCAAACCCAACCAATTCAACTTCATCCCCCACTCTCAAAACCCCTTCACAAACCCATTTCCAAACTTTTTCTCAAACTCCTTCTCAAGCTCAATTCTCAAATCATTTCTTAACACCCATCCCTCAAATCCATCTTCCTTAAACTCATCCAAATCCCTTCCCAAGTCCCACATCCTCAACTCGTTTTCAAATCTCCTCACTCAACATCACCTCAAACCCATTCCCAAATTTCATTTTCCAACCCACATTCCTCAAACTGATTCTAAACGCATTCTCAAGACCCTCCCAAAACCATCCGTAGGGACTCCCCTCCAACAACCACCTACATTTCTCACAAGCCAATCCATCCTAGCCGAGAGATATGCCATTTTTGGCAACCATTGCCTCTTTCTTCTCCATTCCGGTGATCATTTCCCTCAAAGGGGAAGAGGCACCCCCATCCTCGTCCGACCCAGAAGGATAATAGCTTAACTTTACGGAAATTAGTAGTTGTTTTAAGTTAGTTAGGATTATTACCATGTATTGAAGATAGTTAAAACTCTTGCTTGATTTGTCTGCTTTTTTTCTTTATGTTTAGAGTATCTAGTAATACATGTAAAGCCATATTGTAGGATAACTGGTCATACTAATAACATTTTGAATTCAATATGAATGTATGGATCGTTTTGGAATTTTCTTGTCGTCTTGTGAATGCTTGTATGAATAATTGTCTTACTGCGTCCATCTTAGCGTTATTAGCACTCTAAACCACCAGAATACCTTAAAACTTTTGATTCTTCCTTCCCTGTTAAAATTTATGAAACCAAAGCCTGATTTGCCCATAACTCACTAACCATATGATCAAAATGGTATTGTCGAGAGGAACCTTAAGTTCTTGGAAACCTTTTTGGGACAGTCGTTTGATCATAGGCATTATGGGAGACTCACCACCCACTAAAATATTATAAATGAGAAACTTGGACTTTTAAATAAATTTTGATATCTTCCAAATG
The DNA here is from genome assembly GCA_021015155.1 of Magnolia officinalis. Lineage (NCBI taxonomy): Eukaryota > Viridiplantae > Streptophyta > Magnoliopsida > Magnoliales > Magnoliaceae > Magnolia > Magnolia officinalis. Next base: position 17,901,426 of record JAJHSJ010000014.1, read on the forward strand.
TTAAGAATAATCGGACTACGGAATTACAGAACCATACATTTACGAAGTATTCGCGGCCTAACCCAATTCTCAATCCTGGGCGACTACCAATGGACTCACTGCTTTGACTGAGCAGAAGAACAGAATCTACCAGGACTAAGAAGGGATACAATGATCTTTCTACCCTGGTCAGGCAGATGATCGACGTATGAGATCAAAGCCTACCACAACTGTCTTTTCGTATTAGCCCAATCATAAAAGAGTAAAATATATCACCATTAGGTAAACTTTACCAACAACCACTTAGTACGATAATAATGATTTTGACATTTGTTTTCAAACCTCAAATGTGAAAACTTTTAAGGGGGTAGAATATAATAAGGAAGACTAGTACAGTTAGTATGCACCCTACCATGCATATAACTCTCAAATCAATAAAACTTATGCAAATGAAATGATAATATCTTTATTTATTACCCTTAGGCAATTTCGGGGATAAAATTATTTTTAAGGGGGGTAGATTATAATATCCCGGATTTTAACTGTTTTGCATTTCCCAAAATCTTTAAAATTTATTTTTTTTATTAACTTATATTATCACTTACTGACCATTAGCATACACGAGTGGTCCTGTTTAGTCATGATAAGACCGAGTGGGGGCTGCCAAGTCAGATGATCTGTTTACACTTAACAACAGTCCGTGTGGGCCACCTAGCGACTGCGGAGGGTTAGAAAAATCTAAAAATTTAGAAAATCATAGATCTCACTGGGTTGTGGTCCATCGCGGGCTACGGACCCAGTGGACACCCAGAACTGGAATCTGGCACTTGCCAAATGCACCCCACCAATGCCAGAATTAGAATCTGACACTTTCAAATAAAATCGAGATACCAAGCTTTCCAGCCGTCGGATTTCTTCCAAATTTACGAAGAAGGTCTAATGTATTTTACTACGCCCGTCCACAAAATCTGGGTCCCGATCGTGGCACGATGACCGTTAATCGCAAATCGGACCCTGCGACCAAACCCCATATCCGATCGTCCCAAAATTTTGCATGACCCTTTATCGGGTCATGGGTCACCTATCCTGTAAGTTTTATAGCCAAAGGACCACCAAAGCCACCCCAATCACCGAAATGGGCCCCTTAGGGCCATTTAAAGATCAGAACTGTATGCTCAAACCCCATACTCGATCATCCGTTTGTTCCCAAACTTTGCATGACCTCTCATCGGGCCATAAGGCACCTACACACCAAGTTTGGTGGCCAGAGGGGTGTTAGGGTCGCTCCAACACCAATAGGGAGTCCTAATGGTCTATTTTAGGAAATTATGGAAGCTTGGGGCCATTCGCACCAAATCTGACATTATAAAAGGGGTTTCTTTTGGGCACCCTCTCCTCATACGAATTTGTCCTAGGGAAGGAAGGAGAGAAGAGAGAAAATGGAGAAAGAAGAAAGGAAGAAGAGAGGAAGGGAGAGTGAAGGAGAGTGAAGGTGGGCCATAGATCAAAGTAGGGCCAAGGGAGTCCCGTCTTGCAAAACCCTACCTCTCCCTCAAGGAAATCCATCATCTACAACCGGGAGAACCCCTCTCCATCAATTTGATAGGTAAATCTCTCATCTTCTTGGAAACCCCTCATGTTGAGGGAGGATTTACATGAGATTCTGACATGCAATGCTTTGCTTTAGGGATTCCAGCTAATCGACTCCGATTTCGGCATTTCTAGTTCATTTCCAAGTTCTCAACGAACCATAGGTGCGGACTATTGCTCTTAGGTAGCCTAGTACCAATTTTAGTATGTGTTTAATGATTTTGGTTGCTTGAATGCTATGTTTGGAGGATCTAAAGAAGCCCTAGGACTTGTATGTTCGTTAGAATTGTATGTTTGGCTCCCATATGATGTTGTTCTTGCCTCTCACATGATTGTTTGTATGGATGATTATATGCTCATGCCTTGTTTGATTTTCTCATATGATGTGCCTTATAACATGTATGATTCTTTGATTTTTATGTATTTTGGTTCGAAGGGAGGTAGGAAGTGCTTAACTTCCTCACCAACTCACACACCACACACACACCTTGTTCATGATATTATTAGCTTTACATATTAGTAAAAGTTTATAATGTTATGTTGAGAAGCATGAGAATATGATGTTGTTTATGTTAGATAATGCATTGATAGTTGGCATGTTATGGATCCCCTTCACCCTCTTGGGTTGGTCAGGAACATGATGAGAGACGGTAGTTCCATCGGTAGGACTACACTAGGGCTAGATCCGTGCGTTTGGACGGGCGTGATCGGGTGACTGTAGTTCAACTACATGGGTCCCTTGTGCCCGAGGTCACTCGTCTCATGCTCGCCTGACTCGTGCGGTCTAGCCTACTGTCTGACCAACCTTTTTGTTAACTCTATTTGCTCACCTATGGAACCTTGAACACCTTACAACCATTGTTGCCCATTGATAACTAGATTGCAACTGGTCCATAGTCTTGTGAGCTAGGCATGGTGGAATGGGACATTGTGTCCGAGCCACCGGCCTACGCTGGGGTACCGCGCCTCCCGTAGTGATTGCGAGCAATCCTTTTCTCTCGGCACTCCTCGTGTGCTTGAAGTCAGGGATGAGGAACCCGACGGCATCATGGACCGCGGGTTCTCGGCCTCACATGTTGATGGGGCCTTGGCCTCGCAACCAGTTTAGGGCATTGATAAGTAGGGTGTATCAGATTCCCCAATCTACTGGATGACTGGACTTAACTAATAACTCGGTTAACAAGATCGCATTGCATCGCATTAGTTAGGGTGGTGACTTGGAAGTTGAGGTCGCTCTGAGGGAGTATGGTCATATGTGATCGTTAGATGGAGTCGCTCGAGGGAGCGTTATGGTGAGGGCATGCATCATATCATCCCGCATGCATGCGCATTTAATAAGAGTTGTTAGGTGTTGATAATTGTCTGTTTTTCATTAAGTTCATATTACAATTGATGCATGTTATAACTTAAGACTAATAATACACACTGAGTTGATCACTCACTCCCACTCTGGGACGGTGTTTTAAAACACCAACCAGACCCGTCCGTAGATGCAGGTGACCCAGGGCTTGAGGAACCTGGAGAGGTGAGTTTCAAGGAGGAGGACGAGCTGTCCTACTTCCAGTTGATGGACGGTTCTCCGCCAGCTTGAGAGGCGGGATTGGATCGCTGAGCAGTGGGCTCGACTCTATTTTTGGGACTCACTATTCTTTTGGGATTTTGTGGGGTGACGTCATGTGCGACCCATTTATTCTTTTGGACATGTATATATGTATATCTTGATCTCTTTCATTTCAGTAGACCTGTTTGGTTGTGCTTCATGTTTCAGGAATTTTCAGGCTGCGCATTGACTGGATTAATCGCATATTAATGAAAACCGGTCATAAGTGACCCCGGGAACTTGGGAGTTGAGTGTATACACGACCCCCCGATTTCTAGGGCGTTATAGTGTGTTTCAACTTATATCTTATATCCAAAGCACTTTCTCTCAAGGGAGTTCATCCTCCAATCCACCCTCATCATTGACAATCAATAGAGTGGATTGGAGAATGAACTTCTGCATCCAAGGATCCTCCAACTACTACCTTAATGGCAAATCATTAAGCTGGGATGCCTTGAATGCATAAGATTGGAATCGCTCTATCTTTCTAATAGGAAAATATTTTGAAAGTATGATTCCATCTTGACCTTGACCCAACCCAAAGCCAAGTATTGGTATATTATCTTGTGTTGCGGATCAAGGGAGCAGAAGACTTTTCGTCAACAAGGAGGAGATCTTCGGCATTGTGTTAAACGGGACTCATCAACTTATTTGTAAGTATCCAAAGTCCAAGAGGACACTTGTTGTCACGCCCCAAACCCAGAAATTGGATTCACAGGAATCCCGATCTCCGAATCCGGTGCCGACAGCCTTTGTAGTACCCCATTCTCGGCTCCTAGCATTTATACGCCAGATTCCGATCTTGGGATCCTACAAGGAGGATTTTTTCTTTTGTACATTTAACTCGTAATAAGCATAATCACAAGTATACTCAAATCACAAAGACAACATCATCATCACATACCCACTAATATAATCATTTGATTATAATACTGAAGGGAAATACATAAATCGAAAATCGGGCTCAGAAGACCGCTGCATGCTCTAAGCTCAACACTGCTGCAACCTAACATCACCTGCACGCATCTATCGTGCATAAGCTTATAGAAAGCTTAGAGGGTGGTGTAAGTGTGTGCACAAGGTAAGTGCCAAGTATTCAATACAATGCCATCATCATACAGTAACGGAAATACTGGTAATCCATAAATCGTGCAATATCAGAATATACAGAAATACTGGCAAGATCAGGAATTATCAGAGTAAACAGAAGTACTGACAAGATCATAAATCATACGATATTAGAGAACACAAGACAAATTAACTTTGCAAATGAGGAATCATAGATAGCCAAATAACAGATGCAGAGGATGCAATGCAATATACATTCCTGATGAGTAACACAAATAGCGTCAGCCGTACCTAGACCATATCAATGGAGAAATACAATAACCCAAAATGTCGTATGCCGCGATTGTCATGCAATATGCGGTGCGAATGGAATGACTATGCTAGAGTGTGAAGTCAGGATGATAGTACGTAGTATCGCAGGCTATGGGGTCCAGCACAAGAGACTTCTATCCAAACCAGTCCCATACCTAAATTTGGATAGTTAGACTCAATGTGGTAAACTCCTGATCTCAGGTTAGTCGCGCGCCTCAACCGAAATCCTGGCCATTACGAAGGTATACTAACAAATAGTTGCGCACCACCAGCCCGAGTGGATAGTGAATGAATGAATGAGTATGCAACTCCTGCTCGCTAAATCCACATATCAGTACAGTTCATCTCTGGGATCATCACCGGGGTTTAATACACTCCAAATGACACTGTCTCTCTCCCAGCAGCACAGTCCAAGTGAGCGTAAGAAACCTCATTATCCGCCTGGCCAATAGTTTGCCAATACCTATCCGGCACGTCAATAGCGGACCCATTCACGAGCTGGTCAAACTCAGCCTAGTATTGGCCCTACCCTCGGGCGGGTAAGGCCACACCCCCTCCCAACCGACTGCGACACAGTGGGAGACGCGACCTCTTGGTATTCGGCATTCGGGCGCTCATGTATCCACTAGGTCTCGACGTTAGGGCGTCTCCCGGCCACTGAGGTTTAGGGATTTTCACCCAGGGACATTTATGACGCCTGTATGCTAGAACCAAACATTTTCAGTGTCCCATCCAGCCATCCACGATATGCCTATGAAAGCTACTACCCCGATGTCGCTAGGGCGTATAGTAGTCATATCATAAAATGCGTGATGCATGAGTCATACAATCCAGTCATACATCATCGTACGCATGCCGTGCGCTCATGTGAGATAACCTCCGCCTATCAGGGAGTCTCATATCAACCTGCCTAATGACACATGCAATGGTCAATCACATCTCATAATAAACATGCAGATGATGCGTATGGGCATGTATCATGATGCTATGCTGTCACATACTCATAATCGTACCAATAACCGGCACCGACAATCGGCCTCGATAATGTGGACATTTAACTAATATTGCCCCTAAGGAATGGCCCACATAGAGCCTAACATGTAATGGGCCCACGGCCTCACACAAAGGCCTAATATTCAACATAGTGGACCTTACTCACAGGCCACATATACGCAATAGGTGGGCCCTGCTCATGGGCCTCAAATACATGACATGTGGGCCCCACACATGGGTCTTGAATACATCAAATGGGCCATGTATCATGGGCCTAATACATATCCCAATGGGCCTTGCCCATAGGCCACAAATACATCACAGTGCGTTCCATTGCCTAGCCCTCAAATGCATCACAATGGGCCTCAGATACACCACATTGGGCCTTAAACACGGGTTGAATATACATCACAACGGACCTTAAATACAGGCCACATTTACATCACATTGGACCTCGACAATCGGAATCGGTAGTAAACCACGATAATCAGAATCGGCAATCGACCACGATAATCGACCTCAATCGATAATCGGTCAATTGGCCACGACAAACAGAATCGGCAATTGGCCACGTCAATCGACAATGGTCACGATCGGTAATCAGTCATGATAATTGGCCTCGATCGGTAGTCGGTCAATCGGCCATGACAAGAATCGGCAATCGGCCACGTCAATCGATAATCGGCCACAATCGGTAATCAGTCACGATAATCGGCCTCGATCGGTAATCGGTCAATCGGCCACGGCAAGAATCAACAATCGGCCACATCAATTGACAATCGACCACGATCGGTAATCGGTCACGATAATCGGCCTCGATCCGTAATCGGTCAATCAGCCACGACAAGAATCGGCAATCGGCCACGTCAAGAATCGGCAATCGGCCACGTCAATCGACAATCGGCCACGATCGGTAATCAGCGATCGGTCGTGACAATTGGAATCGACCCCAATAAACGGAATTGACCTCGATAATCAGATCGGCCTAACAAAGGGCTTAAGGGAAGGTCACAATGTGGACATCTAACCATCATTGCCCGTCAATGTGGACATGCAACCAACATTGGCCCAAGGAGTGGCCTACATAGAGCCAAACGTATAGTGAGTTCATGGCTTCACACAAAGGCCTCATACTTGGGCCATAGAAATGTTACATTAGACCACGAATACAACACTTGGGGCCTTACTAATGGGCCATGAATACACCACATTGGGCCCCATCAATGGGCCACACTAATGGGCCGCATACACATCAAGTGGGCTTCATCAATGGGTCGCACTAATGGGCCACATAGATGGGCTACAAATATATCAAGGTGGGCCTCACAAATGGATTTTGATGGGCCACACTTGTGATCATTCCTTTCTAGGATTAAGTCTTAAGTGGTTCTCACCCTTTGAAGTCCTCAAGGAGGCCTCCGGCAGGAGTGTACGTGGTGGGTGCTTTTTGTGGACCCTTGCTCTGTGGAGAGCATAAACATCTGGTTAGGAGTGAACCAGTAAAACTTTGGGTTTGAGGTGAACCGTGTAAAACCTTGGGTTTGAGGTGAACCGTGTGAAACCTCAGATAGGGTCTTAGGGAAGATCCTTGGCCAGTGTGCCTAAAAGTGGGTGCGTTGTGTTGACCCTTGTTCGTGAGAGCATAAACAGTCAGCCTCAGTGTAGGTTGTAAAGGTTGAAGGTGAACCTGATTTAAAACCTTAGGTTTGAGGTGAACCATTGTGAAACCTCCTTAGTGAAATCCAGTACACTCAAGGGTTAAGTGCGGTTACCGGGAGTGGAGTAGACTTATCGTCAAATCACTATAAAATGACTGTGTTTGAGATTGTTATTTTTATGATTGTGTGATTTGCTTTAATACTTCCTCATCTGAATATTTAATCACACCACACATACCTACACAGTCATATCCATCATAAGCTAGCTTACATACTGCTTACTTCTAAGATAGTTTGTGATCGGATCCTCTACCAGGCTTGGAAGCCAGTGGAGTTACATTTGAGTAATCCTGATATTTGCATGATCACAGGATTAGTGAAGTAGGATTTTTAAATAAAACATAAAAACTTTAAAAAGTGATAGGACATATTGGCATATTCCTTCATCAACTAGTGCGGTCTTTACCGCCATTTCAATTGGTATCAGAGCGGGTCTCTCTTTAAGGGCTTCACCGCCTAGAGAGTGATCTTGACTGAAGTTGGGAATATGGCCAAAGGAGAGGGCTCATCGGTCACTAGACCTCCAGCATTGGACAGCTAAAACTATGCATACTGGAAGGCTAAGATGCACTACTTTCTGAGATCTTTGGATCATGACATTTGGGACATAGTTGAAAGCAGATACGTGCCACCAATTGAAAAAATCATACTTGATAATGGCACAACAATCACAAAGTCCAAACCCAAAGAAAAGCGCACAGCATTCGAAAAAGAAAGGCAAATATCTGAAGCCAAGGCTATGAATGCTATCTATTGTGCCGTGTCCCGGGATATATTCAATCAGATAAGTATGTGTAGGACATCCAAGGAAGCATGGGATTTATTGGAAACAACCTATGAAGGCACAAGCACTATGAAGCGATCCAAGCTTTAACTCCTGACTTCACAGTTCGAAAGTCTCAAAATGGAAGAGCATGAGACATTTATGGAGTTTTTCACAAAGTTAAATATAATTTGCAACTCCATGGGTGGATTGGGAGAAAAAGTTCGGGTACCAAAAATTTGTAGGAAAATTCTAAGATCCCTACTGGAACGATTTAATCCCAAGGTTACAACAATTGAGGAGTGTAGGAACATAGATGAAATGAAAGTAGAAGAACTAGTAGGTTCCTTACAAACTTTTGAACTACACTTCAAACAATCCCAAAAATCCAAAAACACTGTCCTAAAAACTTTAAAGAAAATAATTCATGAGGACAGTGAAAGTGAAAAGGAAGATGAAGATGAAGAAGTGGCTTTGCTGGCACAAAAATTCAAAAGATTCTTTCAGAAGAATCGCGGCCGTCCTTCTAGAGGAAGAAAGGTGAACTATAAACCTTCTGCAGGGAAATTTAGTAAAAGAACCAAAGAACCACAATGCTACGCCTGTCACGAGTATGGACACCTGTCTACTGAATGCCCAAATAGAAAAACTATGGGCAAGGCTATGGCTGCCACGTGGGATGATACGGAGGAGTCAAATTCAGAATCTAGTGACTCAGAAAGTGATGAAGATCAGAAATCATTGAAAATACTCATGGTCTCCACTGCTTCAATCATTCCCACTAAATCTGAGAACGAGATAAAACGGCAAGCCACTAAATCATTTTCATCTGATAATGAGGGAACTGAAGAAGAAGAAGAAAAAGACAAGCTACAAGATGCTTACAATCAACTATATATCCATAGCATCAAAGTGGTTAAAAGACTTGGAATATCTAAGAACAAATTGGAATTGCTGCAAAATGATTTGGATAAAACACTAGAAATTAATACACATCTAATCAATGACTTACAGCAATATCACTCTGACAATGATAGACTTGAGAGAGTTAACACCTTCCTTAAATCTGAGACTGAAAAACTAAACAAACAGGTCGAGCAATTAAAAGACAAAAATATGCTCCTTCAAAATGAAAACCATACACTCCTATTTAATCTAGAAGAGTCCAGAAAAATTGCCAAGCAAAACTGTAAGTTTTCCCAGAGTGGTGAGAAGTTAGAAAAACTTTTAGGTATGGGAAAATCTGGAAGTAACAAAAATGGCTTAAGTTATGAGAAAGTCAGAGCTATAACTGGGTATAGAAAACAAATGCTTGAAAAATCTAATGCCTCTAAGTAGCAACACAAAGACTAATCAAGTAGTTGAATCAGATAAGAAATTTAAATCTATTACAAGTAAGACCTTTGTCACAAAATGGATAATTAAAGAAAAGAAGAATTGTCTTGCTACTCACTCAAATGACTTAACAGGCAATGACACTAAGTGGTACCTTAACAGTGGTTGCTCAAGACATGTAACAGGTGAGATGTCCCTTCATTCTAAATATAAGAATCTTCATAATGGGATAGCCACCTATGAAGATGGAACCACTGTTAAAGTAATTGGACAAGGAATCATAAAAGGAATACAGTTGCTTGAAAATGAAAAAGCTTTCTGCATAAAAGGTCTGACACATAATCTCCTAAGCATATCTCAAATCTGTGATAATGGGCATGTGGTCAAATTCAACAGACAAGAATGTGAAATCCTAAATCAATCAGGAAAATCAGTAATGAGGGGTCATCACACAAGTAACCACTGCTACATTATCAGAGGCATAAAAAGGACTGATTCCTAGAAGTACTGAGCAGAGAAAGACAAGTCCAGATCATGCATCTAGATCAAGATATTTGCTGCAATGATGCAATTTTGTTGAGTGTCAAATGATATATTTGAGGTTCCTCACCTCAATCTTTTATAAATAAACATGAAAATGTTTATAATTTTTTGATGTGTACAGTAATTGATTGTACATAATTTTGTTGAGTATGCTATTGATACTAAAAGTATACTTGAAGGGTTTAAAAAAGAAAATATTCCTCTTCATGCCTATCGATCTGTCATTCCTGATTAATCGATCATGGGTTGATATCATCGACATCTCTTCAGAATATGGAAAGTCACATGATCGGGACTACTATCGAAGCAATTGCTGATAACATCAGATGTGGATCATCGATATAATCGAAAGTAAGTTCAATAAAATCGAAGACTCCTGCCCGATAAAAGGCGATAGAGGGGAAAAATTTTATTTCTCTGAAAATTTTTCTGTTTTGCTCTCTGCTTGAATCCTCGGCCAGACAACCATCAACGGGTCCTAGAAGCTTCAAAAGAAACGGGTATTATCTTTCCATTTCTTCCACTCCAGAGTCTAATCTCAATTTTGGTCGGGTATTTTCCGTTCTTTTAGTTGACCTTCCTTACCTTTGCCTGTCTCTTACACTGAAAAATCATGAACAAAGGAAAAGGTAAGTTTCTTTCTCAGTCTTCAAAAGGGAAAGCGAAACAACCCAGTTTGCATCAACTCACTCCATCGGTGAGACATCCAGCCACTGTTGTTGAACGTCTGGTTCTGTAAGTGCTATGATTTGATTCTTCTTTGGTTGTTAAATCTTGTCTGTTAAAACCTCTGTATGTGTCTTGTGTTTATATCTTGATAAATTTGTTCAAGACACCATGTCACGAAAATGAATTCCTCAAGCTAGTTCAAGCTATAATATAGAAGAGAAGAGTTCAAGCTACAATATAGAAGAGAAGAGTTCAAGCACAAGACTCAAGCTCAAGTTCACGTGTGTTCAAGGTCAAGACTCAAGCAGAGTTTGGGACTAAGTGCAACTCAAAATGACATTGATTTCAAATCTTGTGAAGTAGTCAAGTTGCATCAAGAAGAATTCAAGCTTCATAATGTTCAAAGTCTAAGCAAATGAAGTTTTCAAAGTCCAAACTTCATGACCCAGGGATGATAAACCTTAGATTGACCTTAGGGTAGGTCACTTTGGCTACATAATTCATTTTAATATTAATACATGAATTTGGTCTATTCTAAGACTAGTCTTAGACCTTGTTCGACCAGTCCTAGCACTGGTTCGACCAGTCTAAGAAGTTCTAGGACCAGTCCTAGAATTGTTATAATTTTTTAAATTTTCTGGTTTGGCTACGACCAGTCCTAGAGTCTGCTCGACCGGTCGTAGGATGGTCTCGACTCGACCTTCGATCAATCATAAAGCTACGAATCAAACTCCAGCGACTAAATCAAGTGTCGCACGACCAGTCGTAGAGGGGTCTCGACCGGTCGTGGACTGCCTTCGACCAGTCATGGACTGACTACGACCGGTCGTACAACGGTTTGATTCAATCGCGCTAAAAAATTCAAAAATCTGTTTCTCCTTGGACTAGTCGTGGTGTCCCTAGGACCAGTCGAAGACGAATTTTTGCAACTATAAATAGCACATGAATTTTAGAGCTTTATATTGAAAACTAAGTGAATTCAAGGCTCCACTCTGAGATAAGTCTGTGTTTGTTTTTAAGCTATATTGTGCATAATTCTATTTCCTTTTGTTAGCTTATTGTTATTTGATTTTGATTTGCATTCCAATCTGATTAGAAAAAGGGGAAAATCTTAATTCCTTCTTCACAGAATCAAAATCAAATACAGCTAGCCCTAAGTTGATTAATCTTAAAATCAATTAGAACTTAGAACCATTTTAAAGTGAGTATTGGACATTGAACTTCCATATTCGAACTTCTACTCCGATTGGTTCTTCCAGGCTGCTACAAAAGGAGAAATCGAGGTATTTTACAATTCTGTAAAATTTTTATTCCTTTGGTTTTTGTTTGGGATTTGCCAGAAAAATTCCATTTGTGTGGCTATTTGAGGAGAGCTAGAAAACTCAGAAAGAGAGGTTTTTGGATTGTGTAAGCCCAAGTTAAAAAAATACAATTGTGAAGGTTTTAGGTGAACCTGTGAAACCTATTTTGATAGTGAACGCTAATATCCCCTGTGTGAGGATATTAGGAGTGGAGTAGCATTCTGTGTGGTTGTTGTTTAACAGTTGGTGAACACACAGGCGAACCACTATAATTCTTTGTCTTGTGAATTGAATGCTTGCTTAATCTTTTATCTTTTATCATTTAAAGCTGTGGAATGTATGTGTGCTTGTGAATATTGTAAATATTTACATTTCAAGCAAATGTGGAGAATGTTGTAATAAGTTAGATTTAAATTTCAACAATTTATTTCAATTCCTTACTATTTATTTTTATTGAGTTCTTGATATAAAGGACGTTCTAGAAATAAGGTTGTCCTGCCATAAACCTTTGGTTTCTATGGTGTAAGGTTGTCCTTAGAACTGAATTCATATCAACCTCTCAATACTTGTTAATTGAGGTTGAGTTTATTTCAGCATTGTGAATTGATTTAGTTTTGTAAGGCTATCACTTTATTGTTTATTCTACTGTTTTAATTTTAATTTGGCATAGTCCTATTCACCCCCCCTCTAGGACATATAGCTTGGCTATTTCAAGTGGTATCAGAGCATAATAGCTCTCTCTTATTGCTTTTTATTTGGATTTATTTCCTGAGCTAACGATCTAAGCTATATATATAAGAAGTGAAATTTTGATAGCCTATCAGTCACTAGGCCTCCACCCTTTGATGGCTCCAACTATGCCTATTGGAAAGCCAGAATGAGGATCTTCCTCAAATCAATGGATGAGAATATGTGGCAAGCCACAGTGACTGAATGGAGCCCTCCTACCATTGAAGTAACTGGTATCAATGGATCAAAATCAATGAGAATAACACTTTATACTTCTTGGTCCACACTTCAGAAAAGTGAGAGTAGTGCCAATGCAAAAGCAATAAATGCAATCACTTGCGCACTATCACCGGATGAGTTCAAAAGAATCATATCCTGTGATACTGCAAAGCAAGCCTGGGATATATTAGAAATGACACACGAGGGTACATCAATTGTAAAAAAATCTAAAGTCCAACTCCTCACAACAAAATTTGAAGAAATTCATATGAAGGAAAATGAAATGTTTATGGACTTTTACACAAGATTAAATGACATTGTAAACTCAATGTGGGGTCTTTGCAATAAAATCCCAGAAAGTAAAGTATGTGCAAAGATACTACGCTCACTTCCTGAACGGTTCAACTCTAAAGTAACCGTGATCTAGGAACTTCGTGATACGGACAATATGAGGGTAGAAGAACTAGTTGGTTCTTTACAAACCTATGAGTTAAACTTTAAAGCTCCTAAAGGTAAATCTATAGCACTTAAATCTTCTAAAAATGTTTCTGAAGAAAACTCTGATTTTGAAGATGATATGGCTCTTTTAGTAAAGAAGTTTTATAAGATTTTCAAAAGTAAGAAAAGGGTTGATTTTCAACAATCAAATGATAAAAAGAAATTTAGACCCAAAACTCGAAAATCTGTGAAAGACCGTCAGTGTTACAACTGCCATGAATATGGGCATTTAGCAAACAAATGTCCTAAAAAGGACAAACCCAAAAGGAAGGGTATGTTTGCTACTTGGGATGAATCATCTGAGTCTGAAGCTACTTCTGATTCAGAAGATTCTGAAAATGAGTTAGGCAATGAAGTTAAGGCCCTTATGACTCTAACCAAGTTCACTTTTTCAGATCATGATGATTCAACTAGTGAAGAAAATTTGAATAGTGATTATGAAAATGAAGAAGATCTTCAAGATGCTTACAATGCCCTATACAAGGAAAGTTATAAAATTGCTGTGAAGCTTAAACTTCAAAAAGAAAAGTTTTTTAAACTCAAAGAATGCTTCAACTTACTTGTTTTAGAAAAATCCCAAATTTCAGATAATTTTGAAAAATCAAAATGTGATTTGGAATTCAAAACCTCCTTGATTGAAGATTTGAAATCTGAAATTGAGAAACTCAAGAATGAAGTATCTTCTCTTCTGAGTTTGAAGGATACATGGAGGTATGCCCAAGGAGATCCAAAGTTAGAAAAACTTTTATCCGGATCTAGAAAATGTGGCGATAGATCCGGGTTGGGTTATGATAAAAACATACCTCATAAACTGAAGAGTACTCCTCCCAATTTTGTGAAAGGAGTAGCCTCAAACTCAAAAGAAAAAGGTACTTATCAAGGTTTTTCTAAAAATACAAAAAACTATTCAAAAACCTAAACGTAGCTATATCAATTTCAAAAATCAGAACAGAAACCCATTGGCCAAAAAAAAATAGTTGATTTACTCAAGGAGCTCTTAAAATCTAACTCAGTAGGTCATTCCCACAACTATAAATAGAAAAAGTCCAACTATGTTCCTAAACCCAAAACAGTTCTTAAATGGGTTCCTAAAGTTGCCGGCTTGGTTGCTCACACTACTTTCAAAGCAACAAACCATTCAAAATGGCACCTAGACAGTGGATGTTCCAGGCACATGACAAGTGACAAGGCTTTATTCACCGATCTAAAAGATATGACTGATGGGTTAGTCATATTTGGTGATGGTAGCAATTGCAAGATTATTGGCCAAGGTACGGTTCAACTCTATAATCTTCCCTTATTTAAGAATGTTTATATGTTGAGGGACTAAAACACAACCTGTTAAGCATATCTCAAATATGCGACAACAACCATAGTGTTAAATTTTCTAATTAAGGTTGTGAGATTATAGATAAAAAGGGTTCTGTAATATTAACTGCTCGCAGAACTTCTGAAAACTGCTATATAGTAAGCAATGGAAGCTCTTCTAATCAAACGTGCTACATGGTCCATACCAATGAGACAGAATTATGGCATAAATGCCTTGGACATGTACACTATCGGAATTTATTCAGATTTAGCAAAGGAGAACTTATTAGAGGTCTACCTAGGATTCAAAAAGTAGATAAGATATGTGGTGAATGCCAGTATGGTAAACAAACTAGGAGATCTCACAAAAAGGTGAACTCCAATACCACATTAAGACCACTCAAGCTTCTCCACATGGATCTTATAGGACCAACTAGAACGGAAAGTCGATGTGGCAAAAAATACATCTTAATTATTGTAGATGATTTTACAAGATTCACCTGGGTTTCATTTTTAAGAGACAAATTAGAAACCCTTGATGAAGTGAAAAAGATTATCAAATAGATCCAAATTGAAAAATGTTCTCAAGTCAGTAAGATCCGAAGTGATCATGAATCCGAGTTTGAAAATAGCGGTTTTGAGAAATTCTGTAGTGATCAAGGAATATCACATGAATTCTCTGCGCCCAAAACTCCACAACAAAATGGTATTGTGGAAAGGAAAAATAGATTGCTCCAAGAAATGGGAAATGTTATGTTGAATAGCATGAAACTCCTTAAAAATTTATGGGCTGAAGCAGTAAATACCGCCTGCTACATTATTAACTGTGTCTATACTTGTAAATCCAATAATAAAACGACTTATGAAATGTGGTTCGATAAGAAGCCGACTATCAAATACTTTTGAGTTTTTGGCAGCAAGTGCTACATTTTGCGTGACCATGAAAATCTGGAAAAGTTTGACACAAAGAGTGATGAAGGAATCTTTTTAGGATACTCTTTAAACAGTTGTGCATATCGTGTACTGAACAACAGGACCGGTGTGATTCAAGAATCTATTAATGTGGTCATTGATGATCACCTAAATACACCTGCACCTAGTTCAGATAATGATGAAGTTCTTGTAATTGAAAAAACAGATACTTCATCAAGTGAAATTAATTCTGAATTAAGGACTATTAAAGATCATCCAACTGATCAAATTCTTGGAAACTCTCTCACTGGTGTGCGAACTCGAAGACCACTTGAAGACATATGTAATTACATATGCTTTACATCCCAAATTGAACCAGTAAATGTAAAAGAAGCACTTTCTAATGAAAACTGGATAGTTGCAATGCAGGAAGAACTTAATCAATTTGTTCGTAATGATGTCTGGTATCTTGTTCCTAGACCTAAAGATAAACACATTATAGGAACTAAGTGGATTTTCAAAAATAAGTCTGATGAATTTGGAAATATAATTCGAAACAAGACAAGACTGGTTGTACAAGGGTATACTCAAATAGAAGGTATTGATTACGATGAAACCTTTGCTCCAGTTGCTCGCCTTGAATCAATTAGACTTTTTATATCTATTCCATGCTTTATAAAGTTTAAAATTTATCAAATGGATGTAAAGAGTGTCTTTTTAAATAGTGATTTACATGAAGAGGTATATGTTCAATAACCTACAGGGTTTGAAGACCCTAAGTTTACTAATCATGTATACCGCCTTAAAAAAGCTCTCTATGGTTTGAAACAAGCTCCCAGGGCATGGTACGAAAAATTGACTAAGTTTTTACTAAGTCATAATTTTCAAATGGGTAGTGTCGATAAGACGCTTTTTGTTAAGAAACATAACGATAATATCTTAATGGTTCTATGTTGATGATATTATTTATGGATCAACTTGTACTAACATGACTGTTGAGTTTGTAGATTTGATGAAATCTAAGTTCGAAACGAGCACGGTTGGGGAATTAAATTATTTCTTAGGATTGCAAGTAAAACAGCAATCTGATGGAATTTTTATTTCACAATCTAAATATGCTTTGAACTTGATTAAGAAGTTCAGATTTGAGAATGGTAAGAATTTTGATACTCCTATGAGTACAACTCTAAGACTCTCAAAAGACTCTACAGGTAAAGATGTAGATCCCAAATTGTATCGTAGCATGATAGGCAGTTTACTTTACTTAACTGTTAGTAGACCTGATATTGCTTTAAGTGTTGGAATCTGTGCTAGATATCAGTCTAATCCTAAAGAATCTCACTTTACTGCTGTTAAGCGAATTATTCGATATGTCATAAGTTCAGTTAATCTGGGTCTTTGATATCCTTATGATACTAGTGTTCAATTAGCTGGGTACTCAGATGCTGATTGGGTAGGTAATATTGATGACAGAAAATCAACCAGTGGTGCTTGTTTTTACATTGAAAACTGCTTGGTTTCTTGGTTTAGCAAGAAGCAAAGTTCCATATCACTCTCAACTGCTGAGGCTGAATACATTGCAGCTGGAAATGCATGTACTCAGCTGGTTTGGATGAAACGTATGTTGAGTGATTATGGAATCACACAAGACTAATGGTTTTATACTGTGATAATTCCAGTGCGATAAATATTTTGAAAAACCCAATCCAGCATTCACATACTAAGCACATTAACATTAGATTTCATTATATCCATGAATTAGTGGAAGAAAAAGAAATATCTTTAGAATATATTCTAAACGAGACTCAACTTGCTGACATTTTCACTAAACCGCTCGACAAAAGTAGGTTTAATAAGTTGAAATTCGATCTCGGTATGTGCAATTTAAAATGATTGAGCATGTATTTCTGTATCATAGTGTAAATACTTTGTTAGTTTATATTTCAAAATTTTTTGAAAAATGCATGTTTATTTTTTCTTGTACACGACCAGTCGAGGACATGCTTGACCAGTCGTGGTACGACCAGTCGAGGATGTCCCACGACCAGTCGTGTAGCACGCTGATTGTCTTTATTTGAGGAAAAATCACTTCTTCATTTCATTCCTCTTCTCTAACGAGCTGAGCTACGACTAGTCGAACCCCACTATTCGATTCTCTTAGGTTAGAGTGTTTTTTCTTGATTTCTTGAAGAATCTTAGTCTTTTCTCTTCAATTTCTTGGTTGTAGTTGTCTATTTCAACTCGTTCTTCAAGTTTTTGGGTTTTTCTTCTCATTTGTTGAATCTAGAGAAACCCATCTCTCTTTTCTTGATATTTCTAGTATTTCTTCAAGAAAATGGATCCTAGAGGTAAAAAGAAAAATCATAGAGGTGCTTCTTCTTCTAAATCAAATGTTATCACTCGACGTCATCTTAGGGCTCCTGAAGATGATCCACCTCATGTACGTGATTTGCGTATGCGCAATGTGATTGTTGAAAAAGCTATCAGTTTAAACCATATCGCTTCTTTCTGTCTCCTTCCTCTCCTTCAATCTGTAGGATGCAAAAACATTTTACACTGGGGTGGGCCGGAATACCAGTCCATAGCGCAGTCCATAGTTACTTGTATAACTGATTTATCTACTGAGCAACTGACTTTTACTATTGCTACTAGAGAAGGGCCTTTTACTATTGATCGACATTTAATTTCAGGCCTTATGGACATACCAGTAAATGATGATGGTATTCATCCTAGTACACTTGCTGAAAAAGTGTCAGAAGCTGAAAAACGTGTTT
Source organism: Magnolia officinalis (assembly GCA_021015155.1). NCBI lineage: Eukaryota > Viridiplantae > Streptophyta > Magnoliopsida > Magnoliales > Magnoliaceae > Magnolia > Magnolia officinalis. The sequence continues at coordinate 17,919,737 of JAJHSJ010000014.1, forward strand.
ATACTAAAGAGTTGCGTAACATGAATGCACCATGGACTGCAAATGGGAATGCCCTCAAAACCAGATACTTGTTACCCAGATATAGAGTTTTACATCGTATCTTCACTTCTAATCTGTATCCCCGATCTGGAAACAAGATCGAGTTGATTATGCTTATGGTTCGTATTTTGTACTCAATCATTACTGGTGCTAATGTCTGTTTGCCCTCTTTGATTTGTTCCTCTATCATTCAAATCCGTAGTCATCCTGGTCATGGTGATATTCCATTTGGGTATCTGTTGAATGTATTAGCCACTCACATGTTAGTCGCTATGCCCATGGGAGAGGCTTTTATCCAACACCTCATATTCAACAACTCCAACTTAAACAAAATGAAGTTGAAATTGGCTCCAGGCCAAGTTGATGTTGGTGAAGGTAGAGTTACTGCTGAGGCTGGGAATGATGAAGAAGGTGATGATCTTCCTCCAGATGATATCAATATGGACGATATTTTTAATGAAATTGATTCTGACTCTGGGAATGATCCTGACTTTGTACCATTTGATTTCAATGCTCGTCTAAGTGCATTAGAGGAGAAGGTAGAGAATATGAATGTTGGCCACAATCAGCAATTCAAAAATATGCGCAAGTATTTTAGGCGCTTATAAAAAGGCCTTCATCAAATTGATCTTACCATACCTGCTCCTTCTTCTGGATCAGATTGAGATTTTACTCTTTGGTCTGTAATAATTATAATACTTTTTACTTTCTCTGGTTATGTTAGACTCTATCTGACTTGACTTTATAACTCCTTATGCTATGTTCCGTACTCTTAACTTTCAATCTTTCTATCTTTATGATTTGATCATTACTTTCCTGTCTTTTCAATCCTATTTGTGTTTCGTCCTTTGTCATATTTTGACAAAAAGGGGGAGAAATTTGAGAATTTTTTATGACTTATGATTGGATTGATGATGTGAATGGGATGGTTGCAGTGTACTACTAAGGGGGAGTTAAGGGGGAGTTTCACAAGGGAAGTTAAGTGGTTGTGCATGAGGTTGTATGTTGTATGCTAGTTCATGACAACTGGTGCATGATTTGTTATTATACATGTTTTGCATCTCTTGTTGAAGTATGTTTTGTCACAAATTTGACAAAGGGGGAGATTGTAAGTGCTATGATTTGATTCCTCTTTGGTTGTCAAATCTTGTGTGTCAAAACCTCTGTATGTGTCTTGTGTTTATATCTTGATAAATTTGTTCGAGACACCATGTCACGAAGATGAATTCCTCAAGCTAGTTCAAGCTACAATATAGAAGAGAAGAGTTCAAGCTACAATATAGAAGACAAGAGTTCAAGCTCAAGACTCAAGCTCAAGTTCACGTGTATTCAAGGTCAAGACTCAAGCAAAGTTTGGGACTCAAGTGCAACTCAAAATGACATTGATTTCAAAGCTTGTGAAGTAGTCAAGCTGTATCAAGAAGAACTCAAGCTTCATAATGTTCAAAGTCTAAGCAAATAAAGTTTTCAAAGTCCATACTTCATGACCCAGGTATGATAAACCTTAGATTGACCTTAGGGTAAGTCACTTTGGCTATATAATTCATTTTAATATTAATACATGAATTTGGTCTATTCTAAGACTAGTCCTAGACCTTGTTCGGCCAGTCCTAGCACTGGTTCGACCAGTCTAAGAAGTTTCAGGACCAGTCCTAGAATTGTTGCAATTTTTCAGATTTTCTGGTTTGGCTACGACCAGTCCTAGAGTCTGCTGACTGATCGTGGGATGGTCTTGACTCGAGATTCGACCAGTTGTAAAGCTACGACTCAAACTCCAGCGACTAAATCAAGTGTCGCACGACCAGTCGTAGAGGTGTCTTGACCGATCGTGGACTGCCTTCGACCAGTCGTGGACTGACAACGACCGGTCGTACAACAGTTTGATTCAATCGCGCTAAAAAATTCAAAAATTTGTTTCTCCTTGGACCAGTCGTGGTGTCCCTAGGACCAATCGAAGACGAATTTCTGCAGTTATAAATAGCACATGAATTTCAGAGTTTTAAATTGAAAACTAAGTGAATTCAAGGCTCCATTCTGAGATAAGTTTGTGTTTGTTTTCTGCTATATTGTGCATAATTCTATTTCCTTTTGTTAGCTTATTGTTACTTGATTTTGATTTGCATTCCAATCTGATTAGAAAAAGGGGAAAATCTTAATTCCTTCTTCACGGAATCAAAATCAAATACAGCTAGCCCTAAGTTGATTAATCTTAAAATCAATTAGAACTGAGAACCATTTTAAAGTGAGTATTGGACATTGAACTTCCATATTCGAACTTCTACTCCGATTAGTTCTTCCGAGCTGCTACAAGAGGAGAAATCCAGGTATTTTACAATTTTGTAAAATTTCTATTCATTTGGTTTTTGTTTGGGATTTGCCAGAAAAATTCCATTTGTGTGGTTATCTGAGGAGAGCCAGAAAACTCAGAAAGAGGGGTTTTTGGATTGTGTAAGCCCAAGTTAAAAAGACACAATTGTGAAGGTTTTAAGTGAACTTGTGAAACCTATTTTGATAGTGAACGCTAATATCCCCTGTGTGAGGATATTAGGAGTGGAGTAGCATTCTATGTGGCTGTTGTTTAACAGTTGGTGAACACACAGGCGAACCACTATAATTCTCTGTCTTGTGGATTGAATGCTTGCTTAATCTTTTATCTTTTATCATTCAAAGCCGTGGAATGTATGTGTGGTTGTGAATGTTGTAAATATTTACATTTCAAGCAAGTGTGGGGAATGTTGTAATAAGTTAGATTTAAATTTCAGCAATCTATTTCAATTCCTTGCTATTTATTTTTATTGAGTTCTTGATACAAAGGACGTTCTAGAAATAAGGTTGTTGTGCCATAAACCATTGGTTTTTATGGTGTAAGGTTGTCCTTAGAACTGAATTCATATCAACCTCTCAATACTTATTAATTGAGGTTGAGTTTATTTCAGCATTGTGAATTGATTTAGTTTTGTAAGGCTATCTCTTTATTGTTTATTCCGATGTTTTAATTTTAATTTGGCATAGTCCTATTCACCCCCCCCCCCTCCTAGGACATATAGTTTGGCCATTTCAGGTTCTCAACAGTGTCATCGAGTCTTTTGGTGTAGACCTCCTTCTAGAAGTAATAGGATGGCAAAATATTCTGAATCTTGGTGGTACTTATCAAATTGGAGTGGTCCATGACTTCCTTAGTAAAAGTCATGTTATTTGTGACGATCCACCCTGTGTTCAAGTAGAATTATTGCATTACTCCAAGCACATCAATCCCATCACCTTGAGTCACCTTTTAGATCTCCAAGTCACTCGCATTCCTGTTACTAGTCGGAATCTAAATGGTCTTGGTGTTTGGGGCGAGATAACTCATGCACTATGTCAGGGAACTGCTATTTCTCGGAATGATGATAATTCCCTTCATATTAATCATCTTGGACCCACTTTTAAAATTCTTCATGACATTTTTGGGTCCAATGTCTATCCTTGTGATGTGAATGGTAATCATCTGTGTCCCTTTGTGTTAAATGTGTTGTATGATGTATATCAGGAAGTTCAGGTGTGCCTCCCAACACTTCTTCTTAAGCAAGTAATTCGGGTCATTCAAGGCAATCATCAGGATACACTAGCTTTTCCTGTACTCATCTGTAAATTAGCCCATCATGTTGGTATTCCTGTCTCATCTGATAGAGTCTATCCAGAGAAGTGGTTTGACAATGATTCGGCTCAGGTGGCACAACAACTGTGTCGTCCTTCAGCTCTTCCCGAGAACAGTGCCCCCTGCAGTCGGCCACTCCATATGCTCATCCATCATATCCATGGGGATCCAACCGAATGCCCTTGCTGAGTCCGGAGTCTATCACAAATCGCCAAACTCATCATCTTGAACGTCACATACTGAACGGTATGGCGAGCATGGAGGAGCGACTTCACAATTGTGAGAGACGTCTTACCGTGATTGAAGAAAAAGTCGATTCTCTCCAACAAACAAATCAGCAAGTAGTTTATTTACTCACACGTGATGATTCGTGAAGACGGTAGAAGCCGATTGTGCTAGTTGGATATCATTTTTTGGGGTATCTGTGCGTGGGCTTGGTGTTTTTGCTGGGATAACTGTTAATTTGACAACAATCTTGAGCAGTTTATTTTGGATAATTGGATAACTTTTGGTTTCATTTTGAATATGACTGCATGGAATTTATATCCTTAAATGCCATGATTATATCTTGAGTTCCCCTGGTTTGTCAAGTCTCTGATATAGGAATGCATGTAATATCTCTATTGTATATTCGATCTGCTATGCATTCATAAATTCTGAAATTGATGTTTACTGAAATTGAGTTAAACTCTTATACATCAATGTTCTGCTTCTATCTGATTGGTTCTCTCAAGTATTTCAAGCTTCAGTCAATATCACCTGAGATATCTTTGTAAATGACTGACAAAAAGGGGGAGAACATTTGCAAACACCCCAAATGGAAAATTGTGTATCTATCTATGTTATTGCAGGTGTTAGGGGGAGCAGCTGCATTAAGCAAGGGGGAGTTTACAAGAAAGGGGGAGCAGCTACTGGTTGTGTACATGGGATAGAAATTGTAAAATTGTGTAAAAACATGTACACACAATTTAGGGTATGTTTGTTTAGAAGTGTTCTAGGGTGTTTTGGGATTTTGTCATGTAATTGACAAAGGGGGAGATTGAAAGTGCCCTGGTTTGTCAAGTTACGTGAATGTTGAGTCAGATTGTCTACAGAGCCTGATAGGAAGATCAATTCAAACGTCTGCCTCAACCGGATGTGTGCAAGCTCGTCACAGGTAAAACTAAAGCCTCACATCCCATGACCCAAAACACTAGGTGAAGAAAATCCTTTAAAAAAAAAGTTAGAAATCATGGGGTTTTAAGGTGAGAAAACTTTTTTCAAAATAGAAAAATCTCTAAGTTTTTCTCGCCTTATTGATTTTATCGAAACACCCTCGATATGATCAACCTGCTCTGTCGATGTCCTCTATACCTTAACGATATTATCTATGTGAGAATCAAAAGTGTCCAGCAACTAAATATTCATCTGGACGGATTTATCGACGTATCGATACACCTATCGATATCATCGATATAAGAACTAAAAATGTCCAGCAACTAAATACTCATCTAGACTGATTTATCAATATATCAATTCCCCTATCGATATTATCGATATTCAAATATCGAGTCCATCGAAAGTGGCTTAATAAGATCGACAGGAAGATTTCTGACACCCCTGTTTTTTAATGAAAATCTCAAATTTCTTCGATATATCGATGCTCTTCCAATATGATCTGAAATCAAATATCGATAACATTGGAAGTCCATCGATGATATCGATTGTGGACGGGCATATCTTACAATAGATATTTCAAAATGTTTTTAAACTATGATCGGGGGCCCTTCGATAGAATCGATAGTCAAATATCGATGATATCGGCACCAGGTCGATTGCATTGAACAAGGTCATAAACTGTCCAGCAAGCTTAAAGACAAATCCGCTAGATTTATCGATGCCTCGACTCTAATCTTGATGGTTCCCCGATCATTCATGAAAACCTGAAATATTTTAAAGTCAAGTCTCTCTCATTTTTCAAGTGTCGATGGATCGAACCTGTCATCGATGGAATCGGAGTTTGAAATCCGATGACATCGACAATAGTTTCGATTCATCAACCATTTGGCAAAGAGTTTCAAAAGCGTATGACATTGAGTCTGAGTCATCGAGCAGACCATCGATGCTATCGAGAGTATATGCTCGATGATATCGAACTCTGTCATAAATGTGACCGTTTTATATCCGTTGGAACTTTTTGCCTATATATAGAGGACTTGTCTTTTGTAGCTGTGAGAGAAAGAAGAGAAAGCTTTTATGTGTTTCAACTTATATCTTATATCCAAAGCCCTTTCTCTCAAGGGAGTTCATCCTCCAATCCACCCTCATCATTGACAATTAATAGAGTGGATTGGGGAATGAACTTCTGCATTCAAGGATCCTCCAACTACTACCTTAATGAAAAATCATCAAGTTGGGATGCCTTGAATGCATAAGATTGGAATCGCTCTATCTTTCAAATAGGAAAATATTTTGAGAGTAGGATTTCATCTTGACCTTGACCCAACCCGAAGCCAAGTATTGGTATATTTTCTTGTATTGCGGATCAAGGGAGCATAAGATTCTTCATCAACAAGGAGGAGGAGATCTTCGGCATTGTGCTAAATGAGACTCATCAACTTATTTATAAGTATCCAGAGTCCAAGAGGACACTTGTAATCATTCCTTTCTAGGATTGGATCTTAAGTGGTTCTCACCCTTTTCAAGGAGGCCTCCGGCGGGAGTGTACGTGGTGGGTGCGTTGTGTGGACCCTTGCTCTGTGGAGAGCATAAACATCTGGTTAGGAGTGAACCAGTAAAACTCTAGGTTTGAGGTGAAGCATGTAAAACCTTGGGTTTGAGGTGAACCGTTTAAAACCTCAGATAGGGTCTTAAGGAATATCCCTAGCCAGTGTGCCTAAAAGTGGGTGCGTTATGTTGACCCTTACTCGTGAGAGCATAAACAGTCAGCCTCAGTGTAGGTTGTAAAGGTTGAAGGTGAACCTAATTTAAAAACTTAGGTTTGAGGTGAACCATTGTGAAACCTCCTTAGTGAAATCCGGTACACTCAAGGGTTGAGTGCGGTTACCGGGAGTAGAGTAGACTTATCGTCGAACCACTATAAAATGACTGTGTTCGAGATTGTTATTTTTATGATTGTGTGATTTGCTTTAATACTTCCTCATCTAAATATTTAATCACACCACACACACCTACATAGTCATATCCATCGTAAGCTAGCTTACATATTGCTTACTTCTAAGATAGTTTGTGATTGGATCCTCTACCAGGCTTGGAATCCAGTAGAGTTACATTTGAGTAATCATGATATTTGCATGATCACAGGATTAGTGAAGTAGGATTTTTAAATAAAACATAAAAACTTTAAAAAGTCCTATTCACCTCCCTCTAGGACATATTGGCATATTCTTTCTTCAACTAGTGCGGTCTTTACCGCCATTTTAAATACTAGTGCTATTGAGATTTTTATTTTATTTTGATTTATTTATTATTTCAGTACATCAAGTTTTTATTTGGCATAGTCCTATTCACCCCACCCCCTATGACTGTTAAGCTCGCCCTTTTCAGTTTGACTTTAACTTTACGATTGTGGTTGTTGACATAATCTGGTAGGATTGGCCATGATAGATCTAAAATTGCGATTTACACCTCTCTAGTAGAAGTATGGAACTGTACTATTAGTCCTAAAGGGGGGGTGAATAGGACTTTTCAATTAATTATGTCAATCAAAACATTTTATTACCTAACTTAACTGATTTACAAATAAACTCAGCAAGGCAATGTAACTCTAACGACTTCCAAGCCAGTTGAGAGTCCAATCACATAGGCAGCTTAAGATATACCAATAAAGCAACTAGCCTATATCATAGTGTACTTATGTATAAAAAGTGCTTCCTATCAATCAATAGCATTCATTTAATCATGTATAAGAATTTAAACATTCAAACATATATATACATGATTAAACAGATGCACAAATGACAATTCCAAATACAAGCATGTATAGTGGTTCGGCTACGTGCCTACTCCACTCCCAACATCCACACTCAATCCCAGAGTGCACCGAATTTCACTATTAATAGTTTTAAAACAGGTTCACCAATAACCTTTATAGTCCTATACTAAGGACACCAATTTATGCTCTCTGCAAGAGTAAAGGTCCTACACTAAGAACCCACGTTTAGGCCCACCGGCCAAGGTCCTCACACAAGGCACCTCCGTTTAGGCCCATCGGCCAAGGTCCCACATAAGGCAACTACGTTTAAGCCCACCGGCCAAGGTCCCACACTAGGTACCTAATCAAGTTTGTTGATAGCAAACTCTTAACCTCAATCCTACACGAGGATAGAGACTAAACTATGGACTCTTAACAATGCAACTTCTCAGATTGAGTCCTCTTTTGTAACTCGTCTTGGGTTGCTTGGTTTTCGTTCTCTCGTTCTTAAATCAGCTTCCCGGTGCTCCCTCGATCGCGTAGCTTGGATTTTCCTGTTGGTTCAGCTTCATGATCAAGAACCTTGCATAAGATATACTTATAAAGGTGATCAATGTAATGAGAGTTAGTTGAATCTCCTATTTAGGATAATGAGTGCATTTCCTAAGGGATTCAACCTATGGATGCTCTAGAGTATAAAAAAGATAAAGGATTTTCCTATTGGATTGGTCTTTGTACTCTAGAGAAGGCACGAGTTCATGTTCTTCATTAATAGGAGCTTTGAATGCTCATAGAAGTGAAAGATCACAATGAAGAGGGCATGAAACTCGTATGGATAGAGTCTAGGTAGGCTAAGATAAGCTTGGGATACACTAGAGACTTTAAGATGCCTTAATCCACTAATTTTGCAAGTTTCTACAAGCTGCTTTTATAGAGAAAAAGTTCCGACCGATAGAAAATGGCTAGTTTACGGTGCTACCGAAGATTCCTTCGGTATCACCGAACTTGCTTCGATGGAATCGAATTAGAAATCGGTAGTACCATTTTAAATCCTGAAGTTACTAGATGAATTTTACTCCTTTCGATGGCACCAAAATTTGTACATTGGTAGGAGGCAATGGTACTGAAATTCCAGTCGGTGGTACTGAATTTCCTTTAAAGGCTGCTGGAACGTTTTGGGCACTTTCGGTGGTACCGAAGGTATCTTTGGTGTTACCGAAAGTGCCATTCAGTGGCACATTCTCCTGCCGAACTAGGACAAATAATCCTGTTTTAATTCTTTGTCATATGATTCATTCAACAACTTGAACTTTCTCAAAGCCAAGACTAATAGGATAAAAAATATGAAGTTAGGATTGGCTTTTAATAGATGACCTAAGTAGGTTTTCCTATTTGGGTTGGGATCATCTATTTGCAAGGCCAAGATTATAAAAACGATTCTTTGTCTTCAATGTGGCTTTGGAGCTTCTGACCCAGTTACGTCACCGGTCTTCATTTGCCAAGAACTCATACGACTACTTGACACAACTAGTCACGTGATTAACAAACATGTGTGCAAATAAGTGCACCAACAATCTCCCCATTTGTCAATTACGTGACAAAAAAAAAAAAAAAAAACTTATCCTAGGATACTGTCATGATACATACCATGACTTACCAAAACAATAAAAGATTACATATCATGTATCAAATTATAACTCAAACATAAGACTAGATATGTAACATAGAGATGTTGCTCCCCCATATTTTCTTCCATGATCATCCTGTATTCTGCAGAAAACAACGGAGTATTTTGGTGGGTGGATAGGTTTCTTCTCCCCCTTCTTGTTAGTTATTAGCAAAATATTTACCAAGAAGCAAGCCAATATATGGTGAAATTAAGTGTAGAGAGAGAGAGAACATGTAAATCACATAAAGGTAAAACGCAATAGTTGTGAAATATATAAGCATTATGTGATCAAAAGAAGAATATAACCCATGTCAGAAGAAATATAACTATGAAGAATAATAGCCAACATGAGCGTAAATATAGCATAGCATCATAGATGCATCAAAATTACTACCCCTAGTTTGGGTAGAATAATCCATCATCCAAAAATCAACAAGCCCTTAAGGGCATAATTATCCAAAAAGCAAATGTACTATGATTCAGCAACAACACAATAAAAATCATCTGGACGATCCACCCTCATACGAACAGATATAAGAACGACGAGTTAGAAGCAATTCAGAGATGTGCTCCCCAGTATATTGAAGAGCGTCAAGATGCAGTTCAATCTCGGAGAGTTGATTTTCACGCTACCAGAGGCGAGCTTCTATATTGGACTACCCGTCAAGAAGTTGACGAGCTGGATCGTTCTGGCGAAGAAGATGCCCAGTGTTGACTGACAATGGACTTGGTGTAGGCACTGAGGTGTGACAAGAGTCCCAGCCAATGGTCATGGGAGTGTCTTAGACTTCTTCTTTACCCTTGTATTCATGATTGACTTTAAGTACTTTTAGTAGTCATTTTCTTGGTAAGGTATACTATAGGATATATTGTATCACAAATAGGTGGCATAGTTAGAAACTTGGAAAGTTTACAGATGATGCTTGGAAAAGGAATACTTGTGTGGTGAATACTTTGACAACTTGAATTAATTGTTTCAAAATTAGAGTGGGTAGACATATTTTAGTTCTCTGATAGATATCACATAGGGTATTTAAAACAACTGGTGAGAGAATATCTCCAGAAACTTCACAAGGATATGCATTAGTACTCAGTATCTTGTAAAGGACTTTTGTGGTAGATTCCAGATGCAATGAAGACAGGTAGTTCCTTCTGTGTCTGGGTATCATTAAGTCACTACACAGTGTTCTGGTCACTTCTTTCCAGACACTTGGATCATTTAAGCAACGATCAATTGGTGAGGTATGTGTGACTGAAATATTCAGAAGTCGTCCCAACATCAAAGGAGTGATTTCCTTGGTTTGGTTCATGTAATTGATGTTGATTGATGGAGGATCATCTTGAGTATTATGAAAAGAATTCAAGAATTGATACACAAGGTCATATTGTATTTCTCCTCCTAAGTAAAGGACGTTATCCCACCCTATTGATCCCAGATAAATGTCTATCCCGTATGGCTCTATGAGACTAGATTTAACAAATCGATCAAAGGTAAATTTGTTTGCCCTGACAGTAAAATGCGGATAAGGAGTATAGGTTTTGATTTTTCTAGATGTGGTTTCTCCTTTGCATCTTCCTTTCCTTTGTTCTTGACCATGTTGTGCTGGAATCATAGGTTAAAACAATAAGTACAAATAAAATAATAACTAATCTGAAAGGATACTTATATCCCCTGACTGAAGAGGTTATAATCACAAATTTTCCAATTAAGCACATATAAATCATATAGTGAGTTCCTTTAAAAAACAACCTCTTTTGATTCTGTGTATTTTTGGAATACAATGGTGTTCTTATATGCGGTATATAGTGATTTAACTATTCCACCATCACAATCAAACTCAAACCCCCAGAAAATGTGTAATGGGACAAAATTTATCAGGTCAAGATTTCATTTACTGGTCCCAAAAAGTATAAACATCTTTGGAGAAAGGAAATCTCTTGAACATTGAATTTTTTTTATTTTTTTATTTAAAGACAGCTTTCATCCATAATTTTTGCACACACGATCTTTTGTTTCCAAAAGAAAAATCTTACAATGTTGGGCCTGGAAGGATTAGAGTTTTTAGGAAGATGAGGGTCTATAGGTTTAACTAGATGATTGTCCTTGTTTTGGAATGCAAAGTTTCTGTCTAGTTGTGATTGATTCTTCAATGTCATGTTTCTTCTCGGATTGGTTTTTCTCTAAGCAAGGATTACTCCATTTTATGACGTGGAATAATAAGGACCTATCAAGAGAAGATAAATCTAAGATAATTGATCCTAGTTTTCAAGATGTAAAGAGAAAGCACTAGGAGATACCTTAGATTTTACTGATTATGATTGTATAACCCTTCAACCGAACTTTAGAAGAAACAAGAAATAGTCTAATCAGAACTGAGTAATGATGGATTTTAAATAACTTGACGCGTCTTGATGTTGGTAGCACTAAAGATAAGTTCGGTGTTACTAAAGTGTTTCTGGAACTCAAAAAAAACTTTTAAAAATAATTTCCCTACTATGTACATTTCTAAAATAGGATTCCATGATATGGTTAAAAGTGAAGGCGTTTCATGGAGTATTCAAAATGTTCTGAGACCAAGAATCCTTAGATTTATCATTTAGACCAATCATCAGGCTTAATCCTTTGGTTTGACTTTAAAGCTTCCATAAGATGTATGATCCTCAGATATACCAATTTAGTTCAAAATGAACCAGTAACCATTCATTAGAGATGATTGATCAATAGGTAATAAACATTTAATTGCAGTATGTGTATTAACATTTTCTGGTTCAAGATAAGTATCATATTATTCATGAGTATTTCAAAAGTTATGTATGATACTTGTTATATATGGAGTTGTTTATCATGAAAGCATTTTTATCAAACTCCATGAAGAAATTATTAGTCAAGAATTTTTTGTGAATTGATTAAAAAATAATATGCTTAAAGGTCTAAAATCAATTTTAACCAATCGTGATTTATTTCTTGACCAATAAAATTTTTTGTTTTTTTTAAAAAAAAAAAAAATAATTTTATGGCTTACCTTTACTTGACCCATTACCAAATATATCAAAAGATGAGTCAAGATAACTTGTTGATTTACATGGACCATATGTTACAAGGGCCCGAGTCATTTCCAGGGAACTTGAATCTGTTTTGCGTTACCCATTTGGTAACCATTTTCTTTAAGCCAGAAGAATATTTCTCTAAGTGACTTTCAAGTGATTTGGATGTGACTTTGTGATTTGTCTTGGAAGTAACATCAGATTTCTTTACCATAGGACATTCCCATTTGTAGTGTCTTATCTTTCCACAGTGATGGCAATCAACTGGATTTTTCTGATTTAGAGTAGTTGAATTTGTCATCATTGATGAGGTAGAGGAGGATTCTGATTTATATCCTAGGCCTGTCATATTTTTGGATTTTCTGCCAATGCCTAGAAGTTTCTCAAATTTTTATTGCTTTGAGTAAATTTTCAGGTTAGTTCTACTACTTGATCAGAATGTTTTACTTCCATTTTTAGTTTCTTGTTTCTTCTTTTTAATTTTTCAACTTTTAATTCTAGAAATTCAATTTTCTTGATCAGATTATCAAAAGTTATGCTTCTAGCAGTAGTTCCTATCCCCTTTTTAATTTTCTCAAGGTCAAGTTCATCTTCTTCATCCAAATTCTTAGGAATGACTGTAGTGGTGGAGGCCATGAGAATCTTCAGTGATTTTGTGTCTCCATCACTATCTGACTCATCTGAATCTGAATTTGAGTCGTTAATATCATCCCAAGTGGCTACTATAGCTTTTCCTTTGGACTTCTTTGTAGGACATTCCATGGAGATGTGACCAAACTTTTTGCATTTGTTGCATTGAAGCTCTTCGGGCTTGTTGAATTTGCCAGTTGGCTCTTGTGGTCTAGTTGAGCACCCTTGTTGTTGTATGGTCTTCCATGGTTCCTATTAAAGAATCTTTTAAATTTTTTAGCCAAGAGGGCAACCTCCTCATCTTCATCTTCGTTCTCACTATCTTTTTCCTCTATTGTATTCATGGCTTTAGAGGTTTTGAGAATAGTATTTTTGGATTTTGTGGGTGGTTTGAAGTGTAATTCAAAAATCTATAAGGAACCTACTAGTTCTTCTACTTTCATTTCTTCTATATTCCTACACTCTTCAATGGTAGTGACCTTCGAGTTAAAACGTTCCGATAGAGATCTCAGAATTTTCCTACATATTTTGGGTACCAGAATTCTTTCTCTAAGTCCTCCCATGAAGTTGCATATACCATTTAATCTTGTGAAAAACTCCATGAACGTCTCATCTTCTTCCATCTTTATATACTCAAACTGAGGTGTTAGGAGTTAAAGCCTTGACATTTTTACTGTATTAGTTCCTTCATGGGTAGTTTCTAATAACTCCCATGCTGCCTTAGAGTTTGCACACATACTTATCTGATGAAATACTTCTTGTGAAACTCTGTAGCAAATTGCATTCATGGCTTTGGCTTCACACATCCTCGTCTCTTTGTCGTGTTGGGTCCATTTGGCCTTTGGCTTTGGTTTGGTGATTGTTGTGCCATCCTCTAGAACAATTTGTTTCGTTAATTCAATATATCCATTTTTAACAATCTCTCATACATCATCATCTAAGGCCTAGAGAAAATATATCATTCTGGCCTTCCAGTATGCATAGTTTGTACCATTAAAGATGGGTGGTCATGAGACGGATGGTCCATCTCCTTTGCCCATAATTCTTTCTTCAATCAAGATCTTCCTATAGGTTATTAGACATTTTTCAGAGGAACCTTGCTCTGATAACAATTGAAATTGCAATTTACACCGCTTAGAGGAACCTTTTTCAAAGGAACCTTGCTCTAATACCTATGAGCAGATTTGGATTGATGATGCGGTAGACTTGGAGTTGCCACTAGCTAATTAGCTCAAAATCCTGCAGTCAGTTAAAACCTGAAAAGGGCGAGCCCAAGTCTTAAAGGGGGAGGGGGGTGAATAGGACTATGCCAAATAAAATAAAATGCAGAAAGATAACATAGATAATAGAAATTTAAAACAACCTCAAATGCACAAGTATGGAGAGGTTGATACAAACGTTGTTCTAAGGACAACCTTACACCAAAAACCAATGGCTTATGGTAGGACAACTGGATTTCTAGAACATCAGTAAGTATCAAAAACTCAAACCGATACAAAGGCAAAAGAAATAAACCTAGCCATTACAACATTCACTACAAAAGCATAAAATAGATTACAGCATTCACACACATAATCAAATACAATCATCCACCACAACTCCAAGAATTATAGTGGTTTGTGTGTGTACACCAACTGTTCGAAAACAGCCACACAATTACTCTACTCCCAATATCCACACCCACGGGATATTGGCTTTCACTAAGAAAGATGGTTTTTCAAGGTTTACCTTAACACCTATAAAGATGTGTTTTTCAATGGGCTTACACAATCAAAAACCCCACGCTGAGATTTTTCTAGCTGATCTTAGTCAAAACCACAAATAGAGATTTCCTGGCTGAATCTCACAAACTAAAAATACAGAAAATTGAAATATAATACTTATCTGAAGAGTGTTCTTCGATGTAGTCAGTAGAACTACTTCTTTGTAGATGAAAATGTTCAAAGTTCAATCTCACAAATGAAGGGTTTTAAGTGTAAATGAATTTTAAATTAAATCCAACCTTTAGCTACTTGGATTCAATTTCTTAAATCTCAAAAAGGGTTAAATCAAAATCCCCTTTTATATCAAATAGAATGAAATCAAGAGATCAAGAAATTAATAAACCTTAAAGCTATTAAAATAAATTTTAAATACCTCACAATAGCTTCACAATAGTGGGGACTTATCTCTCAGAGTGGTGGCTTGAATTGGCTTCGAATGAATGAAAAAATCTGAGAAATGTCCTCTATTTATATGCTGCAATTCGGTTCCCTCGACTGGTCTAAGGTTCGGCTCGATTGGTCCTAACAGAACCAATTTTCAAATTTTCTAGCGTGATCGGATAAACAGACCCTCGACTGGTCAAGTGACTAGCTTGACTCATCGAGCACAGCGCTCGACTAGTCAAGTGAATAAAAATTGCGTTGCAGGACTTTGAGTCGAGTCCTGCTCGACTAGCCGAGCCAAACTCCACGACCGATCGAGCAGGGTACTCGACTGGTCGAAGAACAAACAACCATATCCGATTTCTTGAGAAAAATCCTGGACTGGTCGAGAAAGACCGTAGATTGGTCGAGCCAGTGCCTGGACTAGTCAAACCAAGACTTTGACTAGTCGAAGCAAAGCCAAAAATAAGTATTATGACCCAAATTAAACATGCAATGTTAATGACCTAATCCTAAGGTCTTTATAGGGTCATGTATACCTTAAATGTGAGTATGGAAATTGAAACATCGGTCGTTTTGGGAGATAGGACACTTTGAAGCACATGAAGCTTGACTTCGTACACTTAAACTTGTGTCTCGAACTTGTGTTGAACATGTGACTTGATACTTAAGCTTGATCAAATGTATTTAAATTTGAACTTGAGCTTTAAGCTTGAACTTGAACTTAAGATAGTGCAATTGGACTTGAGTACTTGGACTTGGTGAACATTAACTTGTTCTCGTAGTAGTGAAATGGCGGTGAAGACCGCAATAGTAGAAGTAGGAATATGCCAATATGTCCTAAGGAGGGTGAATAAGACTTTTAAAAGTTTTTATGGTTTATTTAAAATCTGATTTCACTAATCCTTTTAAATATGCAATTATCAGGATTACTCAAATGTAACTCAACTAGCTTCTAAGCGTGGTAGAGGATCCATTCACAAACTGCTTAAGAAGTAAACAATAAACAACCTAGTTCATGATGGATATGATAGTGTAGGTGTGTGAGATGTAATTAGATATTCAGATATGGAAGTATTAACGCAAATCACACAATCAAAATAACAATCTCAAACACAGTCATTTTTATAGTGGTTCGACGATAAGTCTACTCCACTCCCGGTAATCGCACTCAACCCTTGAGTGTACCGGATTTCACTAAGGAGGTTTCACATGGTTCACCTCTAACCTAAGGTTTTAAATCAGGTTCACCTTTAACCTTTACAATCTACACTGAGGCTGACTGTTTATGCTCTCACGAGTAAGGGTCAACACAACGCACCCACTTTTAGGCACACTGGCCAAGGATCTTCCATAAGACCCTACTGGAGGTTTCTACACGGTTGACCTCTAACCTTAAGGTTTTACCCGGTTCACCTAAAACCCAGAGTTTTACTGGTTCACTCCAAACCAGATGTTTGTGCTCTCCACAGAGCAAGGGTCCACACAACGCACTCACCATATACACTCCCGTCGGAGGCCTCCTTGGGGACTTCAAAGGGTGAGAACCACTTAGGACCCAATCCTAGAAAGGAATGATCACAAGTGTCCTCTTGGACTTTGGATACTTACAAATAAGCTGATGAGTCCCATTTAGCACAGTGCCGAAGATCTCCTCCTCCTTGTTGATGAAGAGTCTTCTGGTCGCTTGATCCGCAACACAAGATAGTATACCAATACTCGGCTTCGGGTTGGGTCAAGGTTATGATGGAATCCTACTCTCTAAAGGTTTTCCTATAAGGAATATAGAGTAGTTCCAATCATCTAGGCATTCAAGGCATCCCAGCTTAATGATTTGCCAATGAGGTAGTAGCTAGAGGATCCTTGAATACGGAAGTTCATTCCCCAATCCACTCTATTGAATGTCAATGGTGAGGGTGGATTGAAGGATGAACTCCCTTGAGAGAAAGGGCTTTAGATATAAGATATAAGTTAAAACACACAAAAGCTCTCTCTATTTTCTCTCATAGCAACAAAAGACAAGTCCTTTATATATAGGCAAAAAGTTCCAACAGATATAAAACGGTCACATTTATGACAGAGTTCGATATCATCGAGCAAGTTCGATATCATCGAGTGTATACTCTCGATAGTATCGATGGTCTACTCGATGACTCGGACTCAATGTCATACGCTTTTGAAACTCCTTGCCATTTGGTTGATGAATCGAAACTATTGTCGATGTCATCGGATTTTGAACTCTGATTCCATCGATGACTGGATCGATCCATCGACATTTGAAAAATGAGAGGGACTTGACTTTGAAATATTTCAGGATTTCAAGATTGGTCGGGGAACCATCGAGATCATCGGAATTTGAATGTCGATGATACTGAGATCAGAGTCGAGGCATCGATAATTCCAGCGGATTTTTCTTTAAGCTGCTGGACAGATTATAACCTTGATCGATGCAATCGACCTGTTGTCGATATCATCGATATTTGAATATTGATTCTATCGAAGGGCCCCAAATCATAGTTAAAAATGCCCTGAAATATTTGCTGTAAGAAATGCGGGCCCACCATCGATATCATCGATGGACCTCCGATCTTATCGATATTTGAATTCAGATCATATCGGACGGTCATCGATATATCGAAGGAATTTGAGATTTTCATTAAAAAATAGGGGCGCCGAAAATCTGCTGTCGATCTTATCGAGTCACTCTCGATGGACTCGAGTTTTGAATATCGATGATATCGATATGTGTATCGATACATCGATAATTTGTCCAGATATGTTGTGAAGTTGTTGGACATATTCAGTGCTTATATCGATGATATCGATAGGTTTATCGATACATCGATAAATCCGTCCAGATGAATATTTAGTTGTTGGACACTTTTGGTCCTCATATCGATAATATCGTTAAGGTATCGAGGACATCGACAGTGCAGGTCGATCATATCGAGGGTGCTTCGATAAAATCGACAAGGCGAGAAGAACTTAGAGACTTTCCTATTTTGAAAAAAAGTTTTCTCACCTTAAAATCATATGATTTCTAACTTGTTTTTAAGGGTTTTTCTTACCTGGTGTTTTGGGTCATGGGATGTGAGGCTTTAGATTCACCTGTGACGAGCTTGCACACATTCAGTTGAGGCAGACGTTTGAATTGATCTTCCTATAGAGCTTTGTAGACAGTCTGACCTACCACTCACGTAACTTGACAAACATGGCACTTTCAATCTCCCCCTTTGTCAATTACGTGACAAAACCTCCAAAACACCCTAGAACACTTCTATACAAACACACCTTAAATTATGTGTACATGCTTTTACACAATTTTACAATTTTCTAACCCATGTACACAACCCAGTATCTGCTCCCCCTTGCTTCAAAAACTCCCCCTTCTTGATGCAGCTGCTCCCCAAAACACCTGCAACAACATCTAACAAATACACAATTTTTCATACGGGGTGTCTGTAAACGTTCTCCCCCTTTTTGTAGTCATTGACAAAGATATCTCAGGTGATATTGACTGAAGAGTGACATACTTAAGAGAACTAAACAGAAGGCAAGTCAGATCAATTGATGTATAATAGGTAATGCAATTTAAGCAATCATCAATTCAAGAACTTGTGGATGCATATCGATATAAGAAGATAGAACAGTTATATAGTAGTGAAAAATATTCATTAAGGACATCACATGCATTCCAGAACTTGATAAACCAGGGGGAACGTAACACAAATATGGCACAAAAAAAGTTAAGTATTGTATTCAACCATATTTAAAAAAATGAAAACTACCCCAGACAACTGTAGATCCCAAGCCAAAAAAAAAAAAAAAACGTTTAGTCCAACCCAAAAAAAAAACGTATATACTGCTCCACACAGCAGTAACCGATCAACCATCAACCAAAAAACATCAAGCCCATGTATGGGCACCCAACAACATCCATTAACATTAGCCTAGCTGTGGGCATATATAACCAAAAAAAAACTGTGCACATCTTAGAAGGCTATCATAAACATCAATGATAGCGAAGAACATCCAAAAAGATACTGATGTTCAAACGCGAGATAAGAGTAAAGTGTGTATGATAGCATGCATGAACCGGCCTTACGGAGCAGAATGAGATGGCGTCGTGTCATCTTGTTGGCACATCATCAGCTCCACCAGCTGTTATACAAATTGTTGCACTTTGTGGACGACTCTCTCCAAGATTGTCAGTTGCTCATGTACAAAATGAATATCTCTCTGGATTGCCCCGATTCTGTCCAGTTTGAACCTTTTGCCATACCCGGCTGATGACGTGGACGGGCTGAATCAGGTCCAGGAGATGCATCTTCAGCCATTACAGCCCCTTCCATGGGATCGCCACCTTCTCCTTCAACCTCTTCTGCCTAGATTTCTTCCTTAGGGTTCTCCTTGTACTCGTGAAACTCCAAATCCATTTTTCGGATATTTCTTTTATTGAAAACTTGGAGTGAGAATACCTGATCAGCAGTCGATGGGAACCCGATTTTGTTGCATATCATGTTGATAATCCAGGGGTATGGCAGATGGAGGTCCCTAAATGTGTGGATGGCGTTTACCAACTGAGAAACGATTAAAGATGGAAGGCAAATCTTTGACCCTCTGGCAACTGAGTATATGATCATGGTCATGAGGCCGGTGAGATCAGACCTGTTGGTACTTCTGGGATAGATGTTAGTTGCGAAGATACCATGTAAGATCCGGATCCATATACCTGGCTTTTAATGCATTCCCTTGATGCCAGGAGATGTCCCTACCATTGCAAAGATACTTAGTGACCCTGGATCGAATGTCCATGTTATCAAGATCCATTTCTGGGATACCTTCCAGGACCATGTTGAATCCAATGGTTTCAGCTATTGTAGCCGGCGTGATAAATGCATCATCACCACCCAAAAATACCATGAACGAAGGAGGGTCAGCCACCGGTGAATGACACGCGGCAAGGAAATTGCATGTTCTCTCAAGTTGGCATGGCCCACCAAAGTTCAGAACGGGCAACCAATCTATTGCAACAAACAGGGGTCCCAATTTGTATGGTTTGAGGCATTGTCTATCTTCCCTTCTTTCTTGTATAAGCTTCCTGCCCATGTATTTGGGTGGTCGTGAACTTACTCCAGTTGGAGGAGGTGGTGCTGGAGATTCGGTTTGGGATCCACCTTGAAGTTTGTGATCTTTGCCGAGTGGGGATCCGAATGCTACACCTTTGTCATTTCCCATATGACAGATATGATTTGGGAAAAGACGACAAATAAACTAACAAAACGACAAATACCAAAAGAGAATGGACTCTTGACGTGTTATAAGGGTACTACCTGATTTGTGGAATGATTTGAGCAGTCCGACATGGCTTCAACTGATTTGGTGGAGAGAATCGAGCAGAGAAAGTGACAGAGAAACCCTTAAGAAAATAACCCCCTTTTTTGTTTCGCTGGCTTTTATCAGGCGGCATCTATCGATATGATCGACCATTGTTTCGATAATATCAAGAGGTTACTTATCGATTCTATTGAGTCTGTTTTCGATATCATTCTTGGCGCCCGATTTTTCATATCCTAAAGAGGCGTCGATAATATCGACCTTTTATCGATAAATCGAGAATGTCATATTGACAGTCATATCGAAGATGAGAATTTTCAGATTTCTTCATTCAGACAGATCTTCAAATATACTTTCATATTTCTATCAACAGTATACTCAACAAAAATTATGTACACACTCTGTACAACAGCAAAATTATAAACATTTGATTGTTTATATAAAAAGAGGAGGTGAAGCACCTCAGATAATCTCATTTGAAGTTCAGGAAAAAAAAAAGTTTCCTCATTTTAGCACAGGTTCAGATTCTGATACATGATCTGAACTAATTCTTTCTTACCCATTTCATTTTGTTAATTAATTTGGAGTGGTGGTGCAGGGGCATTGATTCTATCCATATCCTTAAGAGAACTTT
>JAJHSJ010000014.1:17940887-18340887 GCA_021015155.1 Magnolia officinalis
TTCTGGACTAAGCATGGGGAGATGGTAAGACTGAGCCGTGTCTCATGTCCTAGAAGAGCTGAGTGAAATTTATACGACCCAAATTCTAGAGTCACAGGGCTCTGACACCTAGTTCATGCCTAAGCAGTGTCAACTCTTTTGGTTGTTAAAATGGAGGAAAGATTCAGAGCAAAGAGTTCATCCAATATATTGGGATGTTGATCTTAAGCCTTTTGCAATACAAGTGGGATGATATAGTGCGGCTTTAGTATTACCGTCTGTTAGTATTTAGTATTTGTTATTTTTATTTTTTAGGCCTAGTATCCAGCAGTGCTCGAGCATAAAGAAGGGGGGGGGGGGGGGGGGGGGGGGGGGGGGGGGGGTGGGGTTAGTATTACCGTCCATTAGCATCAAAGTGGGACGATATAGTGCGGCTTTAGTATTACCGTCCATTAGTATTTAGTACTTGTTATTTTTATTTTTTAGGCCTAGTATCCATGCATGGGGAGATGGTAAGACTGAGCTGTCCATTAGTATTTAGTATTTGTTATTAGAAATGATTCTTCTCAGAGGATCATTTCTAATCGCAATTACACGGGTGTTAAAGTTAAGACAAATTTGCCTTTTTCCCATCATTAACAACGCAATGATTCTAACTCTTGCTTCCCATATTTCAGACCTTAGCACTGCTGTTCAATGTCATGGCAGACGTGTTTGGGAGGAACTCACAGCCATCATCTCCAAACGAGGCATTGGAAATAGCAGATATCATCGACTTCCTGTAAGAACTAGTTTCTTCTTCTAGAATGAGTTCTTCATTGCTTTATTGTATTTCAAGTTACATCTTCCTCAGCTTTGGTTACCTGTATGTACTGCTACATGTGGTTGCATTGTTACAAAATCTTGGGGCAGGTGGGTTCTACTGTGAAAGTGCCCCCCCACCCCCCCCCCCCCCCCCCCCCCCCAAAAAAAAAAAAAAAAAAAAAAAAACAAGTGAACTTGTCCGGTGGGCCACATTCGATGCAAGCGGGAGATGTTTCAAAAGAATTATCAATTGTTCAAATTCAACATGCATGTGGCCCGTTGGAAGGTAAACCAGCCTGATTTTTGGGCGAGGTCATTTACAAGGTGGGACCCTTCTGATGAGTGGCTTAGATATACCATGCATAAACCCTGAATTGAGGAAATGGATGAGCTTGATGGAACTCTCCATTGCTCCATATCGATTATTGCTGTTCAAAGTACTCACAGGTGCATATAATCAAAATTGTCATCAGGCATCATGCTGTGTTATATGAAGGGCAAGGAGGGCCTGTACAGAGCAGCAGTAAGCCCAAACTAGAGACATTGACTCTCTGCAGCAAAGTCATGGAACTTCTACGGCCTGATGTGCAGCATCTCCTGTCCCACTTAAAGACCGATCTGAATTCCTCCATTTACGCAGCAACTCATCCAAAGCTAGTACAAAATCCAACATGACTGGTGCGCATTTTAGGGCTCCTAGTACTTCAGTGCTCCCACATTTTTTTTTTTTCATCGTGGCGACCACAAATGCATGATTCTTCAGTGCTTGCTTGTCCTACTGACAAAAGAGAGACTCTTGTTGTATTAGAAAATTGACGGATATGGATTCCTTTTGCCTTCTCTTTCATTGGTTTGATTGGGCCTCTGGCAGCGAGGACAAAAACACCTATATGAATCATTCAAAGGCATGGTTTTTAGACTCAGAGACTCGGATCAACTCGTTTGGTCTCGGGTTGAGCCGTGACTCGCCCGAGTTGGGGGGTGTATAAATCCAACTCGCCCGAGTTGGTGGTGACTCGTTGGGTCTGACTTATAATATCAAAAAAGATCAGGTAGAGTGCCAAATCCGAGTCGACACGTCTGAGTCCTAAAACCATCTTCAAAGAGCGTGTGGGCCAATATATGGAATTTAGGGTCAGATCAGATGCTGCCTTGCTTGGGCATATCCTGCCATTGTATTTTCTACTAATAATCAGCGGACGTGGCAAAAACTCGAAGTTGGGCTGCGATTTGTAACATTATCTAATGGTAGGTTGTATATTTGGAAATCTGAATTTTTGTAGAAGGGTTATAAAGTTATTGTGGATTATGCATACAGGGACTTTCATGTCCATGGACAGTCCATACATCCATCTGAAATGTCCATCTTAGTAATTGTGACTCTCATGGGACACCATGCCTAAAAGGCACTGATGATCATGACCTTCAGTTTATGACCATCGCTGGTTGTAATGGATTGGATGGTTAGGATGGTCCATTTCAAAGTGATTTTCCATGATTGGGCCTTCCTGGATTGAAAGCCCAGATCAATTATTGTAACCGTCTTTCAGTTGATCTAGATATTGTGTTGTTTTAGACAACGGTGTGGCCCAGCTGGACGGTCCAATCTAGTGTGTATTGATTGCTGATGTAGAGGATGTTGTGCATCTGGGCTCATTGTTCAATGATCCAAACCATTGATCTGAATGACCCTAAGGTAGGTGATCTATGCCTCCAAAACATCTGATTGAAAGATCCTGAGCCTTCGATATGGTGGCCCACAAATATGCTTGAAATGAAAAGTAAATGTCCATATGCAACTGAAAAACTTTCAATCTCATAGAATCCAATGGCAGGCTTCATACATTTTCGGGCCCATTAGATTGACAGTTTGGATCACCAACTAATGAGTTTCACATGCATGGAATTTTGTTAGGTGTAACATTAAGCGTTGCTGTATTAGTAGCATACAGCTTCAAGTATGTAGGGCCAATCATGAATGGAAACTAAAATCCACTCCATCCATCAGGTTCTATGCTCAGGTCATAAGTCAGCTTGATCAACATCTCGGATGGGCCATATCACATGGAAGAGTGGGATTGGGATGCTGACCATAGGTTTGAATGTGGGCTACCATGTTGTATGGTTTTGAACAAGCCTGTTGTTAATCAGGTGAAGAGAAGATACAAAAAACAGCCTGATAACTCAGCAGTTTTGGAAATGATTTTACATGGTTCCCATAGGCGTGGGCCATTTGGGTTTTTTAATCTGTATTGTCATATATGCAGTTAAAAACTGATGCTCACCTTATGGACAGGATTAGTTCTACATACACAACATGGTGGACCCCATAGAGATCTTTGGTTTTAATGCATAGAATATGAGAAGTGATGTGACTGTATGCATTAAAAGAAGTGAATTGGTGTACTAAAATCTCAATGCTTGCTGGCCAAACAATTGCATTTTTATAATGAATTTACGGTCCCTTAGCCAATGATTTGAAGACTTGAATTGTGAGAGCAAAAATGTCCGAAGTTATTGGCGTAATATATAGTAGAAATGAGTTGTCATGGGAACACAAGGTGGTTCTGTATGGGGAGCTTTGAGTCTACCCAGTGGTTCATTGGACCTGACCTGACTAGTAGGTCTAGGTTCAAATTTAGGCCCATGGGGAAGGTCTGGGTCCAAAAGGTCAACCTGAACTAATAAATAGGTGAAAAGAAATGAGCCGAGTTGGGCCTCTCAAAATTAATCCGACGTAATTCGGACCCATTTTTTATAGGTCCAATTAATAATTGGGTCGAACTTGGGTCATACTAAAATAGTCCCAATCCAAATACAATAAAAAGTGGTTAATGAAATATATATTTATATATTTATTTATTTATTTATTAGATTAAACTATAGCAATGGTTGAACACATTTGTCTAAAGCTTGGTTACCCATCCACTGCTAGTAACAATTTGAATTGTGCAAATTGTGGGTCTCATTGCTGATGGAGAATATACTAAAACTATGTTAATTGAACTACCCTAGCCATTTGATTTTGCTCCTTGAATTTAGATTGCTAGCTATTTTATTTTTTACCATAAAAATTGAGAGTCGCTACTAATTGGACAACTTGGTAACTTATTCATGTAAAAACTCGATTGTAATTTCTTTAGCCAACCAAGATCCACTCCAAACCCAACCTATGCAATAAATGGGCCAGACAACCCACTAAATTAGTAGGTGGCCTATTTTTTACATGGGACCCACTTAGACTTGACCACAATTTTTTTAGGTTGGGTCCAGGTTTAGATTCCCTGTCAACAAGCCAATGAATGATGATTTTACCATTTGAAGATAAAATAACCACCAGTTATTTTTGGAGCCTATCTTAATGAAGTTATTTAGTGAGAGGAAGAGTCTTCACCCAGTATTTGTTAACAAAGCTTATGATGGGATCCCTAAAAAGTTAATCGGGTAGGTATTAAGAAAGAAGTTCCAAGAAATCGATAAGATTATGGGTATGTACAATGAGCAGTAGCAAATGTGGGACCACTAGCAGAAAGATAGGTGAATTCCAAATTAATTATAGTCTTGTACTAGCAAAAGCAAATGTGGGACCACTTGCAGAAAGATGAGTGAATTTCCAATTACTATAGTCTTGTACTAGCAGTCAGCAGTCGGCATTGAGATTGTACCTTTTAAAATTAGTTATGAAATTAATGTAGTGTACACTTAAAGAGATCTCATTGTATATGTTTGTGGATGACATAGTTCTGATTGATAAGACAAGAGGGGAGTAAATGCACAGCTAAAATTATGAATGATGCCTTAGAATATAAATGAGTTAAAAATAATCGCACTAAAAAATAATATGTAGAGTGCAATTTTGGTAACAATAAGGATGGAAAGGAGCAATTTGTTAAGATTGTTGACCAATATGTATCACAAAAATGATTACTTTGATATTTAAATCGATAATTCATGAGAGTTGATAACTTGAGAAAGATGTTACCCATATAATTCAAACTAGATAGAAGAAATGGAGATGTGCTAGTGGAGTTTTATTAGATCATCATATATACTAATATAAACTAAAGATCATATATTAATATAAACTAAAGGAGAATTTTTATAAGATAATTGTAGGATTAGCAATGCCTTATGGAACCAAATATCGGCCAATTAAAGAACAATATGTTCATAGGATATGTATATCTAAAATTAGGATATTGAAATGGATGAATGGCAAGACTAGCGAGGATAGAATCAGAAATTAATGCATTTGAGGGAACTTATGGGCAGCACTAATAGTTGATAAGTCAAAGAAAATAAGATTTTAGATAGTTTTATCACAGGCAATGGAGACCAAGAAGTGCATCCGTTGGGAATAAGTCGGTGCAAGTTGAAGGTTCTAAAAAGCAGAAGGAAAAGGCTCAAAAGTATGTCGTAGCAAGAAAACACATGAAGGGGCTATGGTGTAACTGAAGTTATGGACCTTCATGGAATATAACAATAGAATACTTGACCCAATCAGTTGAGATAAGGCTTAGATAATAATAATGATGATTATCAAAATCTTGTGATATTTTCAAGATTATTGATTAAATGATATTAATCCGGTAATATCATTAGATTTTCAACAAATCATTTTTTCTACAAATTTATCACAAAATTATTGTGATTTTAATAGAAAAATAATTTAAAACTAAAATAATTTAGTTTATACTTTTATATTCAAAATTTTAAAATTATTTAAACTATCCAATGTATTGTGAAATTAATTTTGTAAAATTTTATTATTGTATTTTCTAATGCTAGTATATTTTATTTTCATGTTTTTATAATTTTGCCAAGTTTTATAAAGCTTGGAATTTTTTGTTCCTGCTATAACACTCCTTGAAAATATGACCTAAGCAGTCCTTTTAATATAGTCAACTCCAACCTTGGTTGATTGGTGAATACATATTACTATCTCTAACCAATGTGATTGTTAAGAGTTTACAAGCACATGGCCCATGGAAGGACCCACATGATAATGGTCTAGATTGATGGTTAGACCCATTTTAATACAATAAACATGGACCACCCATTTTTCTAACAATTGACTAGATGGTAAGGATGGTCCAATCAAAGCGATTCCTGAGAGACTTGGCCAATCAAAAGTGAGGCCCAAATGATGAATGATCTAAATCGAAAATTGGACAAATTTCCTTCAAAAATATGAATGGTAGGAAAAAGGGTATAACTATGAATATTGACTCTTATCATATGGCAATACTTGCATTTATCTCACAAAGATCACTTTGATTAGATCATTCTAATCATCCAAGCAATTCTCATAAAAATGAACAACTTAGATTAATTGTATAAAAATGGTCTAATCATCAATATGGTTTCTAATTTTAGCATAATCGAGTTGTTCATTTTCAATCGACTGAATTAGGTTATTGATCTTCAATTTTGTACTAATGAGATCATTAATCTTTGACTTAGTCTAATAGAGTCATTCATCTTTAGCATCATTCAAACCTTAGTCTAATAGAGCCATTCATCTTTAGCATCATTCAAACCGACCCTTTCAACTTTCAACACTAGTGATTAATTAGTTGATTTTCAATACTCCAGTTGAACCAATCAATAATCAGACTAGACTCACAATCTTATGGGCCCAACTATGATCATATATCAATTGTGTGGCCCACATGCACTTGGACTACCCATCATGTAAGCAAACAATTGTCTTTATGAGAGAGAGAGAGAGAGAGGTGATTTATTCACAAAATGCTTTAAAAAAAAAAAAACTTAATATAAGGATTTATTTTAAAATGAGAAATAAAAATGTCTTGATAAAACTAAACTAAAAAATAACCTCGTTTTTCACTGAGGTCTTGGTATCAATTCTCAAGTAAAAAAAAATAAAAAATAAAAATAACACTAATCCATAGCTCAAGTGGTGGTAAATTGAGTGAAGATAACCTCGTTTCAGCACAAAAGTCACCAACATTGGCTAATAATCGAGTGTGTGTACTACCTTGCTAGCCAAAAAAAAAAAAAAAACTAATTTGAAAAATATATAATGGCCGACAATGAGATTTATCAATATGGTGGAAATGTCGCAGAGTGAGTGGTCTAGATTTTTTATGTGTCCGCCACATGTCAATTAAGGTATAATATAAGTTGTTAGCAATTTTAAGAAGATCTAACGTCCATATGTAACTTTTTTTTTCTTTTACACACACTCACGCCATAGTGAAATTTCACCACCTATGGGTACTCGAACCCTTAACCAGGTGCTGAAACTCCTAAGAGTTTACCACCAGAGCAAGAGTAAGGACCCGACTTCCATCCTGACTTGACGTGACTTCCAAACTAAGGTACCCAACTCAAATCGAACCCAGCTCCTCGGCACTTAACCTAACTGGACCTTTAATTATTCCCAACCAAACCTAACTCAACTTTGAATTTGCTTGACCCAAACTTAACCCGAATTCAAATGAAATTGGCGTTTTCCAAACTTGGACTCAACCCAAGGACTTGTCGGGTACAGGTTGACCCGAACCCAAATATTAGCTGGCCCATCGGTGAATGCAATGAACCTGAGTTTCTGGCTACCCGACACGAGTGTTTGCTTTTGGGCGTTTACTTAAAATACTAAGACGTGTGGGTCCCATAAGGTAAAGACCACTTGTAGCGAGTATACTCGAGGCATTGATGATGGACCCAGCCCAATTCTACTCGAGAGGAATCATATGATCTTTGACCCGAAGAAATGCAATGGGGTACTCAGGTTTTCAGTTGGCACAGGTGGGGCCATCATTTGATGATCCAAGCCGTTGGTGTGATCAAAACCTGTGGATGGACCATGCCCTCTTTAATAGGAAAAAAAAAAAAAAAAAAACCAATCTTTCCTATTCGTGGCTGCAAATAGATGTAGAAGAACTCGCACATTGATAGAAGGCCAGTGGCCCAATTTTCATGGCATGATTAAATCAATGGAGTTCACATTAGATTGAAGGTCTGGATCACTAACCATGGGCCCCACTGGTACCAACTGAAAACTTGGATCAAGGATCACAGATTCCATGTCCACACCAATCATCATGAAAAATGGCAAGCACTTGCGATATCCAAGCCATTTATCAGGTGTGTCCCACCATGATCATTCAATATAAAAAAAATTAGGCCAGCCCACTCATTAGATATCCCACACTAGCTCTAACTCTAGGACCTACGCTCATTCTTTTCTAACCATCCATTACTCTCATGCATGCGTGGCCACCTTATAAGTATACTAGCCTGATTTTTGGCCTGGTGTATATATACTCATATCATGCTCCACCATATGAATGGCCCTGATCTCACACGTAATCTTCATGTTGCACGATGTGACAGTACCCTCCATTTACACCACGGAGTGTTACAAGGAGAAAATATCTGGCAGAGTGCGATGGATGATACTCAGCCATTTAGAATTTGCATACGTGGCATTCGAATAATTTAAATTAAACTGTTCAGATTTTTGGGTTGCAAGTTTAGTTGTACCATAAATCAAATATTTTTCTTATTTGATTATCTTAATATTAGATTTGTAGGCATTTACTGGAATGAAAATATCAAATGCCATCCTATTTCAATTAGGGGGCCAACCCAATGTTGGGCTCGGGCAGGTTGTATCGAGTTTGGTCTCAAGCTTGGGCGATATAAACACCAACCCGATAAAAGTTGGGTCGGGCTTGGGTTGAGGTCTCGGGTTGCTCGACCGAACCTGATAGATATATAAGTTATAAATTATAATTGAGTATGGGCATTTGTGTTGAAGGCATAGAAAATTCTAATGTTGTTGGGTCTCATTGGTCCACGCCATTTCTGATTACTCAAGCTAACAAGATATACCAAATTCCTCTCCCAAATATATATTTTATCTTGTTTATTTAGAAAAAAAAATGAAGTTTTTACTATAAATAACTAAATATATAATTAATAAAATTATAGGTATAAAAATATAAGACGTGTATTAAAATATAATAACAAAAATATTAACATGTAATCACCTGACCAACCCTACCAAGCTTGCTTGGGTTGGGCTTTGGTTGATAATTCCCAATACAAGGTTGGGTTGAAGTGGGTTAGGTTGAGGTATGCACCAACCTGACTCAACCCACCCGACTTTCAACCCTAATTTCAACCAACATGTATTCTTTTCTAACCAAAGGTTAAGGTTGGTCAACCAATTGTTATTGGGACTATGATTTAGAAACAAAATCTCATTGCATGGTAATCAACTTAATTAGTGCATCGAGCAAGATATTCTGCAATGATAACAGTAGTCATAATAGCTACCACCGTTACCTTTATAATACAAGCTGTAATGATTATTATTGTTTGTAACATTGTTATAATTGAAAAAAAAAAAAAAAAAAAAACCTGCGTTGTCCTCGTAATGAATTGTTATCCCTTTTGCGGGGCATAACAGGCCATTATATATTCACACAATCAGCTCATTTTAAGACATGAACCCAAACTTGAAGCATATTCAAAGCTTTGATTGTGTGATAATGACATCCACAGTTGAAACCTATGAAGGGCCCACGGTGGTGCTTATTTATTATATAAACCATTCATATCTCACGTAGACATAAAAGAAAGGAAAATACCTTATTTGAAACTTTTATGACCTCACGGTGAGGATTACATTACATGAGCATTAGACATATCCACTCATTGAGTGAAGACTTAATAAAAGGAAAAACTAGTAAAGTGTTTGAGAAACTCGCTCGAGTCAACTCAACTCAATTAGGTTTTAAGTTTGAGTTTTTGAATATTTAAACCATGCTTAAAAACAGTAGGTCCCACAATTTAGGTGGTTTAATTAGAGTCGATGGACGGCGTATATGATTTTTAAGTGCCTGTGTATCAATTGCCATAAACTACCAGAGTATCGATTAACTCCCGAAAAGGAACATAACATTGATAGGCACGAAACCATCCTTCATTGATTTTCTCATCATTGGAATTTGTTTAGGAAGCCATGCAATGTGAAAACGAAGATTCCAGATGACGACTTTGGAAATAATTAAAAAAATCTACAGATAAAACCCCCACACGCGCGTGGAACCTTGCACATTCACAAGCAATCATATGTGCCACTATGGCTTTACACCTGTGAGATCCAAGCTTTCCATCTGGTTGGGTATAATGATTAAATCTTCGACCTCAAAATTCAGGCCTTTTTAACTTACAGGTGGCCACAAAGTATGAAATAAATGGACGGGTGAACCATTCTCTTTCTATCCCTCCATCTGTTTTGTATTTATTTGTCCCACTTAAGCAGCAAAAAATGGCCTTATTTTCAGTTCAGAAGATTTAAACAATGTAGTCCATCTGATGGAAAGCTCTGATCGAGCACACGTACCACATATTGATACGTGTGTTAAAAAGGATGATGGTACGTGTGAAATCAAAGCCACAAACATTTTGAAGATCCAAGGGAATTAATTTGTGGATAAAGGACCAATCCTAGTCTTCCATATCAGAGGTCACCATCCAAAAATGGAAGGCTGTGGTAAGCTGATGGGGACAGGTCGAACAGATAGAAATAATTAGTAAGTGGGCCCATCAAGGCAGAGAAAATGCCACGTGTCC
This sequence comes from Magnolia officinalis, assembly GCA_021015155.1. NCBI lineage: Eukaryota > Viridiplantae > Streptophyta > Magnoliopsida > Magnoliales > Magnoliaceae > Magnolia > Magnolia officinalis. The sequence continues at coordinate 17,951,283 of JAJHSJ010000014.1, forward strand.
CTTGTTTTGAAAACTTTATTTTTTGGTAGTGGATTACGTGGAACATGAGATTCTACGTCCTCCCATGTGGACCCTTGATGACGGACGTGGTTTGGCCGGTGACCCCAGCATCAACATGCTAGCTGGTGTCAAATTTCTGTGGGCCCCATCATGATGTAAGTGTTTTATCCACTCCGTTCATCCATTTTGGAAGGTAATTTTAGGGCATGAACCCAAGAATTAGACAGATTTCGAGCTCAAGTGGACCACACCACAGAAAACAGCGTGGAGAATGACATCCACCGTTGAAACCTTTCTAAAGCCCAAAGTGATGTTTATTTGTCATCCAACCTATTCATACGGTGACAAAGACCTGGATGAAGGGAAAACACAAATATCAGATTGATCCAAAACTTCAGTGGCCCCCAAGAAATTTCAACGGTAAATATTCAATCCCCACTATTTCCTGTGATGCGGTTGACATGAGCTTTGGATGTATCTTACTTTTGGGCTTATGCCCTAAAATGAGCTGTCAAAAATGAATGGACGGAGCAGATATAACACATGCATAACGGTGGGGCCCACAGAGCTTGACACCAACTAGCTGGCCGATGTAGGGGTCATCAGCCAAAGCGCGTACCTTGACTACGCGCATGTGACATAAGGGGTATGTCAGGCTCATGTCATCTCAGACAGTAGTGGTGGAGCATGTACGCTTGGGAATCATTCCGTGATGGGTCCCACTCATGGCCGCGTTTGGATGACAAGTGAATGCAATTGCCGACATTGAACCCAAAGGGATGCAGAAATGACAAAAGATGATGACATTTCATAGTATAATACTTAAGTAAGTGATGTTCTATTCCTTTCTTTCTAAGTTTAACCCCCACAAAGAAAATTAGAGTTTCTTTTTTTTTTTTTTCCTAACCCCACAAAGAAAATTAGAGTTATTTTTTTTTTTCGAAGTCTAACCCCACAAAGAAAAAATTAGAGTTATTATTATTATTATTATTTTATATTAAGTTTGGGATGAAATTATTCATGTTTGGAGGCTAGTACCCGTGCATACCTTCTTTTTCTAAATTTGTTGATTTCCTAGGACTTTTCTTCTTTCATTTCAAGCATGTTTTCTGAAGACGCCCTCCGATTGTATTTTTTAGCATGCGGTCACTACCATCAGCTTCTCCGACATATAAGCACCACCAATAACTTCTAAGATCCTAAAAGTGAGTATTGTTTTTGCTTTGACGATCACATATTTTTAGAGATGGAAGCTGGTGATAGGTGAAAGACATTTTGAATAAATTTTTTATTTTATTTTTTGCAGAATAACATTTTCTTAAAGATGAAAGTCATTTTTAATTGTGAATAGAGAGAGGTGGCCATAGTTGTTATTGTGGGGAGAAGTGATTATCAGAAATAATTTAAGGTGGAGATAAATGGTTGTGATTGTCTCGTGGAAAACAATTAATGAGATAAACTTTGGATTTTATAATGTATTGCCTTGGAAGATAATGCACATACATCATTTGTTAAGGGTCGAGGTTGTGTGTTAAGGGTCTGGGTTGGGGTTGTCATGTATTAAGGATTGATGTTGTCATATATTAATTAAGAGTTTGGGTCGTAGTTGTCATGTGTTAATGGTTGAGGTTATCATGTGCTATAGGTCGATATTGTTACGTGTTAAGGGCCGGAGTCGTGGTTGTCACGTGTTAAGGGCCAAAGTTGTCATGTGTTAATGGTTATGGGGCCCACCGTGAGATATGTGTCGAATCCATTCTGTCCATTTGATTCACAATTTAATTTAACATCATGGGCTGAAGAATGAGTTATATAAAAAATTCTATATCCCTAAGAAGTTTTCAATGGTAGGTTTTCAATTTCATTGCTTTTTGTGGTATGGTCTACTTGAGCCTTTGATATGCCTTATTTTTTAGGATCATACATTAAAATGATATTTCAAAAAGGATGGACGACATAGATAAAATACATACATCATAGTGGGCTCTCTATGACCATCCATCGCTAGCTAGGACTGCTACCAAATCCGCATCATGTCCCATCACATTGACGTAGATTTCGAGTAAAAGCCTTTTGGGGGAAGTTCCTACCACTCGAAGGTATGTTGGACCCACCGTGATATTCGTGAGAAATTCACTCTATCCATCTGTTTTGAAAGATCATGTTAAGACATGAGATAGAAAATTAAATGGATTTGAAACTCAATGGGGCTACATGACTTAAAACAGTGTTTATCGTTCAAACCTTTTTAAGGTTGCACTGTGATATTTATGTGCAATCCAAACCGTTCATAAAGTAGCCCAAATGCTCATAAAGTCCTTACATGGGAATGAATTGGAAGGAAAAAAATATTAGCCTAATCCAAAGCTTCTGCAACCTCCTTAATGTTCAACCATGAATGTATGATCTTCACTATTTTCTGTTGTGTGGCTCACTTGAACTTTAGACATACCTCATTTTTTAACTCATGTCGCAAAATAATTTGGCAAAATATGTGAATGGTTGAATTTCTCACAAACAGCATAGTGGGCTCCATAGTGTTTATCCCATCGAATTCCTCCTGCCATCAAGCATTGGATTTAAAACAAAAGTTGTAGGGGCAATTTTGTCCTGAAATTTTTGAAAATGGTGTCACAAGTTTAGCTAGGTCATTTGTTTAAACCTTTTTGATTTTTGAGGTGTTTGGCTATACCACAAGGTTACTTTGGTTATTCTTACATTTGACTAATTATTATAAAGTTTTTTTGAGCTAGGGACAAAATTAGAATTTAGTCTAATCTTGATTTTGATGGGCCCAAACAATCCATGTCAGTTTCGCGTTGCTGAAGTAGAGCTTTCGTAGCGCTTGATTATAATTTTTTTTTTTTTTTAAATAAAGAAATTTATTATGCCCACACGCGTATGTGTAATTATGGCACATTGCGACCGGATTGGATCCGATTATGGGAGGATTCCGTAATGTAGATTCCCAGGCACAAGACACAAGATTCAGGTGTGTCCACTAAATGGGTATAGGTCCTAGTCTACAAAAATATATATTTTTAACATTATGGCCCATTTGATTAGTGGACCAAACTAAATTTTGTACCAGATCACATTAGAATCTGGCTTAAATTTAGATGATCCCTTGTCTGAAAAGTATAGTCAAAATTGACTAGAGAAACAAAATCAGTCCAATCATCATCTTGAAACATCTACTAGAAAGATCCCACTATATATGTATTTCTTATGATTCTAAAGTAACACTATGATTTGATGATTTTAACTGTGTGATTTATGGCTCATAAATAATGGATGGTTGTAACAAATTAACCCCATTCAAAGAGTTAAAACCATCCATTGAAGTGATTCTTGCACGATAGCTTGCTCTTAGTCGTATGGATGAATGGATGGTTTAGATCCAAGATGGGTCACCCCAAATGTGTCATTAGGCCTGAGTTAACAAAATTCGTGCGTATATGAGAGAAATGCTCCAATGCTCTCCTAATATCAAAATTAACTAACCCCAATTGTACCTAACTTGACCGAACTCAACCCAGTTTTAACCTCTCCAAGTTAGTAGATCCAACCTGGACCCGGCCAGACTCAAAGTTCAACTGGTTCCAAAAATTAAGATGAGACCCAAACCGAACTGGTTCCTTAATGGTACTAAAAAAGGGGCTTGGACCCATTTAAGTTGGGCTGGGTCCATCACATACTCAGTGTCTGAATGCCCATTGACAACCCTAGTCTTACCAGAGAGATGCCCAATTAAAAGAAGAAGAAGGAAAAAAAAGAAGAGGGATGGTCCATCAGTTGGGCCACTAAGTTATAAACGAAAACATCTAAGAAAGCAAGAAAAATGGTTTTTTTTTTTTCATAAATAATTCTTCAAGCATGCATGAGACCCATTTGTAATAAATTAAACAAGTAGGAGGAAAGTTCGGACATTGCCTTATTGTTGTGTAGCATGTGTGCTTTGTACATAGAATGTTAGTAATCTCATTTCCCACTGTCCTTTTTTTTTTTTCCTCATAGCATCTTACAGTTTATAAGATCTTGATACCTTTATACAAAGTTAAAAATGAATAATAAAAGTTTAGACGTCCACCTAATTACTACGAGAGACTTTGAATGAGACAGGCTTTATCCCATCTCATCTGATATTTCCTTCATTTCCATTATATTTGAAATTGAATTTTAACTTTGAATTTAAAACTTAATTTCAAAATTTAGAGGAAATTTGAAAAAATGAGCTAGAGAGAAAAAAAAAAAAAAAAAACATGTGGGACCCACTGAGAAGATCACTTGGGTCCCATCTGATGGACTCATGAGACTGTACACCATATGAAAACAATAGGCAGTTGTTATGTCAATGTCCAATCTATGAAATTAGAGGGCGAGACATACGTTGTGGCGTGAACGAACAACAATCTTACGTTCCAAATGATGAATCTTAATGTGTATGGACCATGCTCTTAAAATCGCAGCCATAGGATTTGACCATTCTCTTTCCAACCGTTAATTTTATGGCCACAAATTGGAGAGAGGGATAGGCAGGGACACAAAATAAGAAGAGTTCAGAGGTTGAAATGAGAAGAAGAGTTGTGGTCAGGCAGGTTGTTGTTAGAGGTTGAAAGAGGAGAGTTGCAATCGAATATTCACGTAGTTCCCATACGTACGTTGAGTTTTGATGGTACACAAAAAAGTTCTGGTTGAATCCAAACCGTTCATCAAATGGGCTTCCTCCTTTTCACTGTACATCACAAAACATGCCGATACCAAACTCAGGTGGGCTACAATATACGTGTAGACACCCCAGTTGCACACCAAATGGTGGAGGTGCAACTCGTAGAACATAAGTAATGAACTCGTCGAAGAGAAATAATTGGGATTCAAGAACTAGACCAAGTCACATAAGTAAATCAGATCACTAAAGAATAGGCCCAATAATGGGTAGGAGTTGAATCACTACAGGCACACGGGATTAGTATATTCACAAATAGGCTTGTTAAATATGAACCTAATAGAAGCCCTAGTCACTTTCAGAGATGAAATTGTTTTTAAGGGGATAGATTATAATGTCTTGAATTTTTGGCTACCAAGGAATTGGATGTTCTTGGGCATTACCTTCGATTTCTCCATTTAAGTAGATGTCCGTGCATGCATTCGCATGTGTTTGGGATCAAAACAAGTAATTTTGAGTCCACAAAAACCGCATAACCATGAGAAATGATGAATTTTAGGAAATATGTATGGACCCTAGCAGTATCATCGCCAAAAACTAAAATTTTAGACAGACCCTGGAGATGCCACCGCCAGTCCAGTGGTGTTACCCTAAAATCTGGACAGTAACTGGCAGTGCCACTATTGAATCGGTGGTGCTACCGCCACCCCTAAGTTTAGCAATAAACAAAAATGTTAAGCAATTAGCAATTTCAGTGCACTGAATTCAAAAATTTGTATTTCCTTCAATATAAGTCCAATTGGGGTGATTCAAAATTCAAATTGAAGCTTGATGAGTTTAGTTTTATAAAAAAATAAATAAAAATTAAAACGAAAGTTAAAATGAAGTTAATTTTAAGACGTTTTGAAAATTAAAAAGTTTTTTTTTTTTCTTTAAGTTTTAAGCAGGTGTTACTTTGAAATTTTTAAGAAATTTTCTGGAACTTTAAAATGTAATGAAATATGGTGAGACTAAAGTAGACTTGATGATGAATTAATATAAAAAATTTTAAAATAATTTAGTAACTAAAAGTGCAAAAAATATTACAAGCAATAAATATATTGAAACTGAAAATTTCTACAACTGTATGTCGCCGATGGGCTGAGCATATCTTTTTTATCTTAGAGTTTTGTATACCACTATTGTCTTAGGTATTGATTCTAATCATACTAGGAATCATCTTATATGATTAAATTAGATTTTTTTTTAAATTATTATATTTTACTAATTTGGATAGTTTCTAGTATAGTCGAATTATGGTGATTAGATCCAAATCTTCATTTCTGCTAACTATAAATAATTCGTGCTATGAATTTAGCTAATCCAAACTCCGATAACTATATATGAGATATTCCATTGCTTAACATATTCCAGAAGTGCCCAGATTACTAGACCACCCGTTAGTGGTCCGCTAAACCTTAAACTTTAGAACAATGCTTGTCTTGTTGGGCTTGACGTCCATCGTAGACGTTAAGTTGAGGCGGCGTGCGGAATTTCTTAATTTGAAGTTGAATGGCAACACGTGTTGTGTGAGGCTTGTCTAAATTAGTAGGAACTTAAGTTAATTATCCACCATTAATCTTTGCCAAACTTGTGACTTTTGGGACATTAGATCGCAACCAAATTTAGGACATATCCTAGAGTATTGTCCTACACACATCTATATAGTTATGACCCTGATTGATGATTGGTAACCGTCGAACTGACTTTTGATTATAACTGTTGATTGATATGTCTGATTTGCAAGGCAAGCAAAGTCTTGTGTAGATCACTACTAAGGGTAACTATCCTACAGTATAAATCAACCTATACACCCTCCAGTGGGCCCTAAAACCTAGAAACAACTTCTCATAGGATTATAATAGTAAGTACTTATACATTAGAGCCGTTTGCACCATATTTGACACTATAAATACTCATTTATTTCATTCCTCTCACCATACGAATTTTCCTAGCAAATGAGAGAGAGAGAGAGAGAGAGAGAGAGAGAGAGAGAGAGAGAGAGAGAGAGAGAGAGGGAGAGAGAGAGAGAGAGAGAGAGAGAGAGAGAGAGAGAGAGAGAGAGAGAGATGGATTCTGGGTATTACTTTCGCCAGATTCCTTTGGAAATAAACCCTTGGAGCTACATTTATTCTTTTGAATCCACTTCCACTCATAATCGGAGGTAAGATTTGCATCCTACCTTCCGATTCAAGTTTATTAGTGATGAATTCTATGTATCCTATATGAATTCTTCTATTTAATCTAGGAATTGGTGTTTTTCCCTAAAACCCTAACGTTTGGGTTCCTTCATACTATGACTTGGGGTCCCGACAATTGATTAGGAGCGGCTCATGCTATTGAGGAAGTTGTAGTTTGACGTAGCCCCATGTGGATGCCTTTATATGCTAATTCTGAGCCCTAACTCATTGAAATGAGTTGGAGTTTGTTCGAATTAAATTAGGTAAAATCATTGATTAAGTCTAGCTAATTATGTTAGAATTTGAGTTACTAATGATGAAATTGTCGATGAATTAGGGTTTGGAGTGCTTTTCTCAAGTTTTCGATGCTAGGGTCGTGTTCGAATCAAGGGTTTTCAACTATAAGGTAAAGATCTACCCTCAACCTTCTACTTGGTATTTTAGATGACTAAATGTAATTGTTTGCTACTTGGTTAATAACATGCTCGGTGAAATACTTGAGTGATATGAAAATCCTAATATTAGATTTTTTCAATGTCAAATGTTAGGAAATGTTGATGTAAATTGAATTGCACTAAATCATACATGTATTCAATTGTCTCATGTCGATGTTAGTTGGATTGTACTGATTTATACATGTGCTTAACTGGTATACCTTGGTGTGGTATTAAATTTTCTTATGATTATGTTTATATAGTTAACAAATCTGAATTGTTATTATGGTGGATCGATCTATGCAAATGATTTAAATAAGCGGATAACCTGCTTTAGGGTGGCTATTCTAGACTTATATAGATGACCGAAGTTGAACACGGAGGATCGACAATAGTTAAAAGTACATAGGATGTCTTGCACCCAATGTCAGTTTTCCTGGGGTCCTCTATAGTCGATCGCATTAGTCTAATGCAGGGATCTATCATTCTTATTCTTGGTAATTGTATAACATTTAATAGAATTTAGGATACCACTATTACTATTGATTTAAGTTTACTCATAACCATTAGTGCGTTACGATCTTATAAAGACTCATGCATTTGGTCTGGTGGTATGGGATACCGTGTTCGAGCTGTCGACCTATGCTTGGGTGATGTGCTTGCCATATTGATAAAAATAGGATAACGAGCCCGCCACATTGGTACAAAAAAGGGTGACAAGCTTTCCTATAGTGACCATTGAGCATTAGTGAAGGTCATGAGCCTACCGTATTATATATTAATGGAATTGATGTTATGGTCTCGCTACTTTTTTGTTTGGGTGACCCTTACATTATTTGTGGTTATCCTTGGTGATGAAACCTTTATTTAGATTAAGGGACACTGGTGAGGAACTGTTGCATGTTGCAATGAGCCACATGATGTAGTTAATGACTCATGATATAATGGAGGTATCCTAGCTTTGCTTACCTGCTATGTGAATTGGGATTAATAATCACTTGGTTAATCATGCATATTCGTAGATAGGTAGTTATGAAAGGTGTTGGAGTCATTTGTTGATGGAGAGTTGGCATTCTGCGAAATAGGCATTGAAGTCACTTGTTGAGGAAGTGTTGGATTGTGAGGATCATGTATCATTTCATCATAGTATTAATGTACTTAATAACTAGATTAGGAAACTGTTTGTTTTATTATGCCATCATTACATGCAGTTGGTTATGTTGATAACATGTGTAACTTGCTTAGTATTTGTGCGTTAGACGTAACATGCTTAAGAGTATTAGATGTAGGAATATATATTTGTCGTGAATATGCTTATTAGTAAAATGTCATTAGTATAGTCTTGGGGATATTTCTTCACTATGCTGGTGTTTGACGCCTTATATTTGATATATGCAGATGACTTAAGAATAGAACCAGATGGTGGTGCGCTCGGGGCACTCCAGTAGACTTATAACTTCATCCCTTTGACAGTTATATTTACAGTACATGTTGAATTTATTGTGATCTGTATAATCTCCATTTGGGCGGAAACCACTTTTGGAATTGTACATTTTGATTATTAGCCCTATATATTTTTTAGGGGTTTTATTATATCTAGTTCGCTTTGAATCCGTTAAGTTGAAATATGTTACTCTGATTATTTGTATATGGATGAATGAGAACACATGTGCATATCTCTTAAGCTCATACTCGGGAACTTAGGACTAAAGTATTCGTACTCAGGTGCCAAATTTCAGGGCATGACAAGTTGGTATTAGAGTGGCGTATTGAGATTACTAGGGACTTGAGAAAGAAGATTTTATAAACCACAATAACCAGACGTTAAGACACTTAAAGGTCCATTTTAGAAAATATGTTAGTTAGATTTAACACACAACCCACAGAGAAGAATCCTTAAGAACATGGAATGGCTGAATTATAATCGAATGAAGTATTCACGGTTTAAACCAATTTTTAAATCATGGTGGTTATCAATGGACTTAATGCTTGACCAAGCAGAAGACCGAATTTCACCAGGGTTGGGAGATGATACAATGAACCATCTACCACTTGTATTGGTCAGGCAGAAGATATATGTATCAGGCTTAACTTGCTACAACTTTCCTTTCCTGTTAGGTAACCACTGAAAACCGAGAATTGTTACCTTACCCCTTGAGAATTATTAGAGATAGCAGATAGGGGTTTAGGCCTAAGATATTATTTCCAATATGCACTAGATGGTTAAAAGTTAGGTCCCAAATTACAACCCGTTCCAACGTACGGATCGTGACATAAATTCTTGAACCTTTAGGATAAAAATAATTTTTAGGGGGTAGAATATTATGAGTCCAGTGTAGTTAAGTTGATATATGCATTTATCCGATCAGAGTGGCACAACAGAAGTGTGGGCCTATAACCCACTGGCTTATGATCGAATGAAATTGATTCAGATTATACATAGGGTTAGATCACTATGTAGGATCCGAGTCATCCTTGAAACGTTAGTAATAAACTCATTCAAGGGAAACAATTGGGATTAAGGAACTAGACAAGGTCACATAAGCAGTTCGAATCACTAAAGAATATGCCCAATAATGGGTACGAGCTGAATCAGTATAGGTGGGGTTAGCCTATTCACAAATGGCTCATTAAGTACGAACCTCATAGAAGCCTTAAAAAAATTCGGGGATGAAATTATTTTTTTTTGGGGGGGGGGGGTAGTTTGTAACATCTCAAATTTTTAGTAACTTGAGAATTGGATGTCCTTGGGCATTACTTTTAATTTCTCGATTTAAGTGTATGTCCGTGCATGCATTCATACATGTTTGGGATCAAAATGAGTAATTTTGTATCCACCAAAACTGCCCGACCATGAGAAATGATGAATTTCGGGGAACATGGACAGACCCGGGAAGTACCACCACCAAAATAATAAAATTTTGGACAGACCCCAGTGATACCACCGCCAGCTCGATTGTGCCACTGCCAAAATATGGACAACAGTCATCGGTGCCACCACAAAAAATCCATATCTCATTCAATACAACTCTAATTGGGTGATTCAAATGCTAGAACGAAGCTTGATGAGTTTAGTTTTATATAAAAATAAATAAAAAAATAAAACCAAAATTAAAATGGGGTTGATTTAAGGACGTTTTGGAAATTGTACAGAAAATCATTGGTTTTAGGTAGCTGTTACTTCTATAATTTTAAGAATTTTAATGGAACTTCAAAATATAATGAAATTTGGTGGGGCTAAAGTAAACTTGATAATGAATTACTATAAAAATTATAAAAAATAAATAAGAAAATAAAAGTACCAAAAACATTACAAGCAATAAACTTATTAAAATTGAAAATTTCTACAACTGCATGCCGCCAATGGGCCGGGCATATCTTTTTTATCTTTGAGTTTTTGTATTTATTGTCTTCTTAGGAATTGCTTCTAATCATGCTAATAATCGTCCTATATGATTAAATTAGACTTTTCTATTTTTAGTACATTTTACTAATTTGAAATATTTATAGTATAGTCGAATTATAGTTCTTTATTATGGTGATTATAGCCAAAGCATCATTTTCTCTATTTACGAATAGGCTATGCAATTAATTTAGCTAATACAAACCCTAATCTCTCTATATGAGAAATTTTGTTGCTTAACATATTGCAGAAATGCCCAGATTAACTGAACTATCTATAGACCACTTGTCAATGGTTCGTTAAATATGAAATTGTAAAAAGAAGTTTGTCTTATGGGATAGATGTCCATTGCGGACGTTGAGCCGAGGTGGCCCACGGAATCGCTCAATTTGGAGTTAAAGGGCAGCATATGTGTTGTGTGAGGTTGGTCTGAAATTAGTAGGAACTTAAGTTAATTGTCCACCTTTAATCTTTACCAAGGTTATGGCTTTTGTGTCCTTAGATTGCAACTAAACTTAGGATGATATCTTAGATATCTTAGAGTATTATCCTACACACATTCGTATAGCCACGACCCCGATCAATGATTGGTAACCGTCGAACTAATTTTGATTATAATCATTGATTGATATGTCCAATTTGTGGGGTGATCAAAGTCTTGCATAGATCACCATTAAGGGAAACTATCCTATGGTATAGATCGACCCGTATATCCTCTAATGGGCCCCAAAAGCTAGAAACAACTTCTTATAGCGTTATAATATTAAGTGTCTATGCATTAGGTACATTTGCACCACATATAGCATTATAAATACCTATTTCTTTCACTCCCCCTTTCCCTATACGAATTTTTCATAGCAAATGAGAGAGAGAGAGAAGAAGAAGAAGAAGAGAGAAAGAGGAGGGAGAGAGAGAGAGAGAGAGAGAGAGAGAGAGAGAGAGAGAGAGAGAGAGAGAGCGGTTCTTAGTATTATTTTCGCTGAATGATTGAGGAATCCACTTCCACTCACAATCAGAGGGAATACTTAAATTCTACTTTTTGATTTAAGCTTGTTGGAGATGAATTCCATGTATCTCATATAGATTCTTTTATTTGTTCTGGGAATCGATATTTTTCTTAAAACCCTAATCATTAGTTTTATTCATGCTAGGACTTAGGGTCCTGACAATCGATTAGGAGCAACTCATGCTATTGCGGAAGCCATATTTGGGCATGGACTAATGTGGATGTCATTGTATGCCAATTCCAGTCCCTGACTTGTCGAATCAAGTTAGGATTTGTTCGAATTAAATTGGGTAAAACCCTTAACCTTTGATTAAAATTTAATTATGTTAAAATTAAAGTTACTAAAAATGAAATTGTTAATGAATTAGGGTTTAGAACACTTTCACCAAGTTTTTGACACCAAAACCACATGCCAATTGATGTTTTTACTCTAAGGTGAAGATCTACCCTCATGCTTCTACCTAGAATTTTAGATGATTAAATGTTTTTGTTTGCTATTTTGTTAACAACATGCTTGATGAAATGCTTTAGTGATATGAAACTCTTAATATTAGAACTCTTTGATGTCGAATGTTAGAAAATGTTGATATGGATTGAATTGTATTGATGTAGATTGAATTGCACTAAATTGTACATGTGTTCAATTGTCATGTATTGATATAGGTTGGATTGTTTTGATGCTGGTTGAATTGTACTAATTCATACATGTGCTCAATTGGTATACTTTGGTCTGCTTTTTAATTTCCTTATGATTATATTTATATAGTAGATAAATCTGAATTATTGTTGTGGTTGATCGAGCTCTGTAAATTGTTTAAATAAGTGGATAGCCTGCTTTAGGGTGGTTATCCTAGATTTATATGGTCAACCAAAGTTGAACATAAATGATCTGTAATTGTTGGAACTACATGGGATGCCTTACACCCAATGCCAGTTTGCCCAGAGTCCTCCATAATCTTTCACATCAGTCTAATACAGGGCCATTTGGATGCGTTGATCGATGACTATGATTAAAAGTCAGTCTGATGGTCACTAGTTGTCGATCGGGGCCGCGACTATAGGGATAGATGAAGGGTATTAAGTATGATTGGTGCCCTAAATTTGGTCATGATTTAACGGTCTGAAAGCCATAACTTTGGCAAGGACTGAATATAGATAACTAACCTAAGTTCTTGATTAATTTCATAAATATTCACACATCTCATGCACTGGCCCGGTGAGTCTAAGTGATTTGGGACATGATCTCGGCTCGATATCCAGCAATGAATGTCAAGCCTGCTAAGACGAATGTCTTTCTATAGTCTTAGATTTAGTAGTCCATTAATGAATGGTCTAGAGCTTGTTCAGGTAATCAAGACATTTTTAGAATGATTTGGTAGTGAGATTTCTTGTGCGTAATGATTAGGGTTTGGATTAGCTAAATTCATAGTGTGGCCTATTCGCAATTAGTAGAAATTACAATCCGATCCCAATCATCCTAAATCATTAGTTCTTAGGCTAAAAAAGTAACTGCGTTAGTTTGGTTTGTTAATTAAGATATGACCCCTAGTTGTCTCAGCTTTAAGTAGATCTTTATTTAATTACGACTATCTTGATTAGTCAATGATAGGTCAGATAGATTTGGCGCCCTAGATGAATAAATCGCGAGGCTAGACTTGAGGTATAAATAATCGGGCAAATTTGTTAGCTTTTTACAATTAATTAACCAAATTTGTACAGTTCTTTACCGGTAACACCCACGTATAGGCTAGCATCGAGCATTAAGAGTCAGTAAGTAACAACATAAGCTAATTACAATGAAAACTTTTTGAGAATTTTTTAAATAAAAAATAATGAAAATCTGGGACTTTACATTATAGTTTATCTGGGTGCTTCAGTTTAGATGACATATAAACATCATGGTTGGCTCCATGAGGGTTTCAAAAGTGACGTTTCCCTTCTAATTATTTTCATGTGGTGTGGCCTACCTTAGTTTTGGATATACTTAATTTTTTGGAGAGTAGATTGAATGTGCCCCAGGCATAGGGATATACTTGTGCCCAGGGCTGTGTGGGACCTACAGAGATATATGTGACAAATTCATTTGGTCTATCTATTTTTAAAACCACAACATCATCATGTTAGTCTAGCAGTGTCCATGGAAGCTAATGTTAGCCATCATTCACTGGCCCTGTGGATGTAATAGGGCTGATTTTTGTCATAGATTATGATGATCATTTGTTATTCTTGATAGTTTGAAATACGTTAACTACTGTGTGGTTCCACCTTAAACATATATGAATATGAGTTATGTGAGAAGTGACTCTTTGAGAGTTTGAAATTGGACACAATGGTTGTTGACTGAAGAAAGTTGTGATATAAGACCCGTATCTTAGCCCGTACTGTTCCATCGAATCCCGTGATCCTTCCCGTCAAATTCCGTCAACCCACGACGTATAATCAATGTTTGCCCGCGATCCTAAGTCGTATCCTGTAGATTTGAGTCAGCTTAATCCAAGACATGTACCATTGCGACTGCACCGTCGCCATGGTTCCAACGCCGCAACTCACGCATCGATGCGATTCCCTGGCCGGATGATGTGGGCTGGCGTTTATTTCAAAGAAAACGCCGCGCGTTTGAAATTCCAAGAGAATCTTTACAACATGTCCCATCAATCAATCAATCAATGCTTTCTTTCTCCCCAAGTCAAGCAACCACCAAGTCAACTCTTTCTCACCCTCTCTCTTACACACCCATACATGTCAAGTGCACCATCACCTCACCCATCACTCACTTCTATCACCCATCTCTCACACTCTCTCTCTTTCTCAACTCATTTCCCAAGCAAGAGAAAAGGCTCACGTCCAAGCCCTTCCATGTGAGAGAAAAGTGATTTTGTGTGGCCCACTTCCTCTCCCAAAAACCTTCATCCTAGTCATTCAAACCTCATCATCTTCCATCAAAGTGAGACACAAGGAGATCGACTTTCCAACGGACTAAGAAGATCGAACGGTGGGTGCTTCTATAGGCTAGTTTTCATGTTTTTGTGATGGGCCAAGTGAGGCCTACCGATCAATGGTATGGATCTCACTTTGGACCCTAAGATGTGGCCGATGGCCCACCTTGATCCTCATGATCATCCCATGATGGAGTCATGATGTTTATTTTCTATCTTGAAAAGGGGTCATCTAGACCTTCTATTTCGGTGGAGAAAGGATCTCCATCGTTGATTTTGATCGGTGGGCCTATATATATTGAGACCCACCTTGATGTATGTTTTAAATTATGAAAAGGGAGGGCCCATAGTGCCGGAGTCCCTCCATCGCACGTGTGTGTCTCTCTCTCTCTCTCCCTCCCTTTTTCATTTATTTTTGGTGTATGATGATGTGGCTGTGTGGCCCACTCGGATGTACCCCACCTTGATGTATGTCTTATCCAACCATCCAAGCCATGTGGGCCTTACCCTTGGTGATGGGAAAACATAAGTATCAGGTTGATCTAATCAGGTGGGCCAAATCCATATGGGACCCATCATTAGTGGTCCCCACGTTGATAAATAATCCACGTCCAGCGTCCCTGGATGTTGGACTCACTTCACAGACAGTGGGTGTACTAACGGCTGTAGCAAGACACAAAAAAAAAGAGTTTTAGGTGGGCTGCTCACATAGGCGGCACCTTGATGTATATTTTTAATCCAAGCCATCCACTCCTTTTCCTAGCTCATTTTAGGTGTTGAGCAGAAAAATGGAGCCAATCTGATTATCTTGCAGGCCATAGCATAGAAAACTGTGATTTTTACCGTTGAAAAATCACCTGATATTTTTGTATGCCAAAACACCTCGAATATTGGGCTTGTTTGTCTTGTCTTGAGCCATAGAGACTAATGGCAGGGTCGGATTCCCCGGATGCAGGCCCTACCCGCGAAAAACCTCGAGAAAACTATTTTTTTCAAAAAAAAAAAAGGCAGGTAGCACCTGCTGCTGCTAACGCAGCAGCAGAACACTGCTGCATTTTAGCGAGCGGACAACAGGTACCATAGGTCCCCAAACGTGGGCCCCACCGTGATGTGGACCCCACATCCACACTGTGCATTTGATGTCCCTTAGGGTCGTAGGCCCCCCTCCCAAAAATCAGCCATATACATAGCTCAGGTAGCCCACATCAGAGGAAACATCGGTGTTTGAACGGCTGCCATTGAAACCCTTTTTGGGTTGACAGCAGTTTTGGATCATTGTGAAATTTGTTTTTCCCTTGCATCCAGGTCTGCGTGACCTTATGAACGGGTTGGATTGCAAATAAGCATTATGGTGGGCCCCACGTGGAACCGCAATGATGTATGTGTTTTACGCACACCGTCCACAGTAGTGGACGGTGGAGCCTACAGAGATGTATGTGTTTTATTCTCACCGCCCACAGCTGTGGACGGGACGGTGGGAACCACCATGATTTATGTGTTTTATCCACACCGTCCACGGCAGGACGGTGGGACCCACCATGTTGCATGTGTTGCATCCAAACCGTCAATCCATTTTGCAAGCTCATTTTAAGGCATGAGTTAAAGAATGCGCCAGATCCATAGTTCATGTGGACCTCCACCATGATATGATGCATGTGTTGCATCCAAACCGTCCAACGATTTGGCCAGCTTATCTTATCGGCTTGAGACTAAAAATAAGGTAAATCCAGTATTAAGTGGATCACATTATGATAAGATTTAGATAGAAAATAAATGTTATCATGGGCCTTGAGAATGTAATGGTGGAAATCATTATCACCGCTTATCTTGGGTATGGCCTATTTGATATGCATGGGGCCCAATTAGTGTGGCCCATTTGATGTACATATAGCCCATGTGATGTGGCCATTTACCGTATGAGGAAGCCCATCTTGATATAGTTATGGCCCATTCGTTGAGGCCCACCTTGATATATACACGAGGCCCATGTTATGAGGCCCATTCAATGTATATGTGGCCCATGTGCAGGGCCACCTATGATGTATAAAGGCCCATGTGTAGGGCCCACCTGTTGCGTATTCATAGCCCATTTAGGAAACCCATTGCGATGTATTTAGGGCCCAAGGGCTAAGGCCCATTGTGATGTATTAGGGCCCGTGGGTTTAGGCCCATTGTGATGTATTTGAGGCCCATGTGTTGAGGCCCATTGTGATGTATGAGGCCCGTTATTGAGGCCCATCGTGATGTGTATGAGGACCATATAATGAGGCCCATTTAATGTATTTGAGGCCCATGGGTCGAGGCCCAATGGGATGTATACAAGGGCTATTGCATCGTGTGATTCCACCATGGTTTTTGTAATGATATTTATGGCGGGCCGTGCCTTGGGAGCAATGATGGTTTGATGTCCACATTGTAAGTACAATGTTGGTTAAATGTCCGCATTGTAACTCTCCTTAGGGCCCATTGATAGCCCATACTTGTTGATAATTCATCACTTTATAACATGCTTAGTATAACTCTATGATTCATGCCCATACGCATCATATGTATGCTTGATATGAGGAATGTTTGATCATAACATACGCCATTGGGCGACCATTTACGGGACTCCTTATGAGACGGAGTGCCCCACATTATCACACAGTACGCGCAGGATTACTGCATGACTGGATAGTGTGACTCATGCATCTCGCATATGTGTGACTTGATCATTGTACGCCCTAGCGACATCAGGGCCGTGGCCTCCACAGGCACATCATGAATGGTTAGATGGGACATCGAAAATATTTGGTTCTAGTACTATGGGCACTTAGGATGTCCTTGGGTGAACATCTCAGAACCTTCGAGGCCAGGAGGAGATCCAACGTCTATACCAAGTGGAACATGAGCTCCCAAGTGCCGAATACCAGTAGGCCACATCTCCCACTGTGTCGTGGTCGGTTGGGAGGGGGTGTGACCTTATCCGTCCGAGTCAGGGGGCTATAAGCTACGCTGAGTATGACCAGCTCGTAAATGGGTTCGCTATCGACGAGCCGGGTAGGTATTGGCAGACTACTGGTCAGACGGATAGTGAGGTCTATTCCGCTCGCTGGACTGTGCAGCTAGGGAGGAGGCAGTCGGTGTCGAGTGTAATAGACCCTGGTGATTTCCCCCAGAGACCAACCGTACTGATATGTGAACTTATTGAGCAGGAATTGCATATCCATTCATTCATTCATTCACTATCCACTTGGGCTGGTGGTGCGTAACTATTTGTTACGTGTACCTTCACATGGCCAGGATTTCGGTTGGTGCGCAAATAACCTGAGATCAGGAGTTTACCACATTGAGTCAGACTATCCAAATTTAGGTATGTGACTGGTTTGGATAGAAGTCCCTTGTGGTGGACCTGTAGTCTGCGATACTACATACTATCATCCCGACTTCACGTTTCAGCATGGTCATTTCATTGCACCGCATATTACATAGCATCCGCAGTACTTAGCATTTTGAGTTACTATATTTTTGCACTTATATGGCCTAGATGAGGTTGATGGTATTCGTGGCTCGTCAGGATTTGCATATTACATTGCATCCTCAACATCTGTTATTGTCTTATTATGTTTTGCATCGCATAGTATTGGTACGGCTGATAGCATTCATGGACTTACCAGTATATTTCCGCTTACTCTGATGTCGTATGATTCATAATCTTATTAGTATTTTCGTTTATCCCGATGATGTATGATTTATGTGCTTTATTGTATACTTAGCTCTTACCTTACACACACCTTCACCACCCTAAGCTTTCTATAAGCTTATGCACGATAGATGCGTGCAAGTTGCGTTAGGTTGCAGACAGTGCTGAGCTTGGAGCATGCAACTGTCTTTTGGAGCTTTGATCTTATACATATGTATTTCCATTTCAGCATTGTACTCGAATGATTATATTAGTGGATATGTGGTGATGTTATTTTATGACTTGGTTATGCTTGTGGTGATGTTCCATTATATAAAAAAAATTTAGACTAAAAATCCTCCTTGTAGGATCCCAGGATCGGAATCTGGCATGTGAGTGCCGGGATCCGAGAATGGAGCACTATGGAGGCTGTCAGCGCCGGATTCGGAGATCGGGAATTTTGTGAGCCCGATTTTCGAGTTTGGGGCGTGACATGTGATCCATGGATCTAAGTGCCTATTGGGTTATGACTGTCACATGTACTTAGGACACTTATGAACATCCTCTGATGAGATATACATTCATCCTGTGTGAAGGGACTAACTTAGGTAAGAATGGAAAATCTCCACAATCAAGATCTGATTTGGTGTCGGTATGTGTTCACCTTTATATATGACATGGATAACAAGATTCTATATGTTGGACCGTTTAGCATTTGCATTGGAGGATCGAGTTCAAGTCAATAATTTAAGGGTCCATTAGCCTGAACTATATGATCATGATTATTGGGACTCAATGTAACATAAAGATGATTAATCCAAGGATGTGTAAGGATCACAGTCCTAACTAGGCAGCTTTGGTTTAAATTACAAGCATAGTGATAGGCCATTAAAAGTGAGTGATACTGGGTACATCTATCAGAGTTTGCTGATTTTAATATAGGCTAATAAGGAATTTATGAACACTGCCATGTGAGCGAAAATCCTCAGAGGGTTGCTATTCCTCCCTTGCTTGGACGATGGCTTATAAATTGGAATCACTTTTGTTTTATTGATTATGTAATAACATAAGGCATGTCTTAGATTTAGATAGTTTGGCTGGAGTCGTCAGTAAACAAATAAATTTAGAATCTATGGTCGGCTAGAAACCATATAATCGTTTGTGAATCGGGAGATCCTTAAATTCCTTGACCTAAGTGACTCCTATGGTTAATATGCACTGTAAATTTTGGGTAATAACCTCGGTTATGAAAAGGAAGGGGTTCGACACCCTTTCTGCCAAGGCAACGTACAGTCTCTACTTTACAAGATTTTACGATTCTTTTTTGAATTCAAATGAACTTTAATATTACTACATTGGACCATACTGTGTAGGGTAGCAAGACCTCGAGTAGGCAGAGCAAAAATAAAAAAGAGAAACAAAAGAGAAAAGTAAAGATTGTGTGTGTGTGCACGTGAATGTCCTTGGAATGTGCGGAGTAGAATACAGATGGATTTGAGATGTGATAAGGAAAATGGAAAATCATACACCCTTTTCGGATAAAATGAATGGTTAAATGTCCTTGATTCCAACCCTACTCCTTGACTTATATAACTTCTTCTAACTTGATTGTTTAGGCTTGCAGTTGGATAGAATAACAATGCATTTGGGCTTTTTAGAGTTGAAGTGGGATTAAGGTGGGATTTTACGTGCATTTTGGAATTGGTTGCAACGCAACGAATTTAGCTTTGCTCGATAATGTACTTCAACTAATCAAGGTCTTTCTATCACCAATCCTTCTTCAGTTGTCGACCCTCTAGCCTCCCTCTGTAATGGCTAGCAGATGTGATCCTTGAATAGACTCAAAGACCGCCATGAAGGGCTATTTTCAGACTATGGGTTTTCTTTATAGTCATAGGTTAATCTTGTTGTCAGGATATCTTAGGCTGTCATTTTTTAATCTTTCTGAAATCATCCCTTCAAGGGTCCTATTTAGGATTTCTCTTTTAAACTCTACAACTGATGTGTATGGTGGCCTGTAAAATTACATGGTTGGATAGTCTACCATGGTGCGTATGGAAGCTTAGCGGAGCTATAAAATTATGGCTAAGTCCTAGGGGAGGGGTGATTAGGATCAATTTAAAATTTTATTTAAACAATTTACTTATTAAAACTAAGAAGGCAATTAACACTAAGGCTTTAAGCCAAAGTGGGTCCAATCACATACACTACAAATGATATACCAATGAAGTAACTAGTCAATAGAAGAGATAATTAACTTTTGTGTGCTTACTATTTAAGTGCCTAGCATACAACTCAATTCAAGCATTCATATGATTTAACTAATTAAACACATAAGCATGAATAAAATTATGCTTAAATGATAATTATGAATACAAGCATATATAATGATTTAGTTTTCTTATTCCACTTCTGGCGGACGCATTCACTTCACTTCGAGTGTATTTATTAACGGAGGTTTTAAATCAGGTTCACATCTAACCTTTACAAGTATACACTCCTACGGAAGGCATACACAAGGACTTAATGCATGTACACCCCCATGTCGGAGGAACACGTTTATACCTGTGCCACTTTAGTTGGTTTTTTATCGGTTAACCAACAACCACAAGTGGTCCTAATGCAAGACCTTACATACACTCCCATTAGAGACTCCCAATGGAGACTAACATTTACACACCCATGTCTGGTGAATTCAGCCCTACACAAGAACTAATTCGAGTTTTGGTTACAAACTCTTATACACAATCTTACACAAGGAATGAGTATATGTGGACTATTACAAACGACAATGTGTCGGATTGAGCCCATTTTATAGGGTCATTCTTGATATACTTCTTCAATGCTCTCCCATGCATGACTCGGCTTCTCAATTGCTCTCCCGATCATTGATGCCAATGATTAAACTTTTATGAATATTTGCCTTACATTTGATATGCCAATGAGGTGACCATGGCAAGGGAAGTGGTAGAATATTGTATAACTAAATGTGTGAGTAGGCTCCTAATAGGGATTCACCTATATGGGTCTCCTAGAGAATTTAGACAAGGATATACCAATAGGCTTAATGTTTAATCTCTAAAGAAGGTGGGGATTGAGTTCATCTTCAATATAGAAGTTGGAATCTTCATTAGAGTGGTAAAGCTCAAGAAGATGAATCAAATTTAATTGGTTTAAAGGCTTAGGATGTGGGATATGAGTGGAAAAATACCTAAGCTCTATTTGAACAAAAAAAAACCTATCCAAATGCTCATTTTATAGAGTTCGTGTTGCAACGACTATAAAACGGCTTTATTGATAGGATTAAAAGGCCATTTCGATGGAATCAAAGATCCTTTGATATGATTGAGCACACTATCGATCCCATCAAGAAACTCTAAGATTTTTCTGTTGTGGTTGCTGGACTATTTCTTCAATCGCATTGAGTAGTGTTTCGATGCCATTGAGACCCATGGACAAACTGTCGATGGGATCGAGGACCACTAAAAAACTATTGTTTTGGGCAGATACATTTACAACAACTTTACACTTCTTTTATCCTTACTTATCATATTCCAATTGGGCTCCTAAGGATAATGGATGATTAATCAAGGTTTCACTATTAAGTTTAGGATCATCTAGAGGCTTGTTGTTTTGGTTCTAAGGTCAGGGTCACCAAGGCACCTCATTTACGTGATCTTCACTCCTTGATGTTTAATGTTTTATTGTGTCTTTGGTCCTCAGCTTCTAAGGGATCAACTGACTACATGACATACGAACTTACGTGATTGAAAAAACAGGTACACAAATAAGTGCACTAACAATCTCCTCATTTATCAATTATGTGACAAAAACCTAACATAAATCTTGTCATGGTCCATACCAATGACAAAACAAAACAACTAAAAATATTACATGTCAATTACAAATGATTTACAACTCAAATACATAAAGACATGTAAACTAATGATTGCTCCCCCTATGTCCATTAATTTCATGTAACAAAAAACAAAACGTACAAAATAAAATTCAACTTGTTTTGGTGGGACTTGATCTTTCTCCCCCTTTTTGTCAGTATTTGACAAAGAGACAATTTCATATATATACCAATTAAATACAAAAAAATGAAAAGCTATATAAGTCATGAATTTACCAATAAGCACATACTAACTAGGGAACGTAGGGTGAATATAAACATTTAAAAATATAGAGTATGCAAATATGGTCATTTGAAATAACAATGACCAATCATAATCTAGTAATAAATACATGATACTTACAATTAAGCAACTTTAAAGCTAAACTATAAAAAAGAATAAGACTAATCGTCGAATTTACCTATAAATTTTCCAAAAAATGAGGCCCGATTTCTCATATTTAGCAGTTAAGCCCACATAAATCTTTATGGATAACCTATACCTCTTCACCACTCACATGGGTGTGAATTTCCTAGAACCTACATCAATTTTGGAAAATAGATTTCTTTTTCTAGATTGTACTCTCCTAAGTGCATCTCTACTCAGAGATTTATGTTCGGTAGGGGATATTCTTCTTTGTTTCTTACCCTTATAATGGTTACCCTGACTAATGATTTATCTAGTTCTTTCATTCAAAAGGGAAACATATTTCATCAACTCCCTCATATGGATATTCATGTCTGGAGGGGATGTGAGCTTCTTATTTATTTATTATTATTATTTTTTTGTGATCACCTAAGAAGACTCTTCTTAGAGTGTGTCATTTCTCAGTCTGAAAAAAATTTACCTATACAGTTCGGGACTCAGGCGGATTGTCGATTTTATTGATTTGGCATCCAACCTGCATTTGACATATTTCTCTACAAGAATGACACACGGGATAAGATTTAGATTTACTCTCTGAAGCTATAGAGTTCTTTTAGATCACCACCGGGATAGAGGTTGTAACATAAATATTCCTATTGTTTCTAATACATCTCTTGTTTCCAAACATTTACCCACATCAAAAGATTTACCTATATGCTCATTTTGGGCAATTGTAGCATTGACAAGATAAGATTCAAGTTGGTTAACTTGAAGCTTTGGTTCTTGATTTTCATATTTAACTGTATTAAGTTCTAATTCAAGACTTGAACATCTCTCTAAAGTCTCATCAAGGTTAGACTTAAGATTTTTCTTTTCATATGTGAGAAAGGAATTTTTATATTCCACTTGTTCTAATTGGTTAGCTAATTGAATCTTTTTAGCCTTTACCAAACCCAACATCTTCATAATTTTCGTACTTTTCTTGAGAAGTTAGTTGTAGGACTCTTGCAAGGCAACATCTCTAACATTCTCATCTTCTTCACTATTGTAGAAGGATGTCTTTTCTTCATTCGAGGTGTTATGGTCGGAGATTTCTCTCATGTCTCTAGTTAGAAGGAGAGTAGATGTGTTGGAGACCATTAAGGTGTGCATGGATCCAAGGTCTCCATCACTGTGAGATTTTTCAGAATTTAATTTAAAATCCTCAGACTCATCACTTTTTGCTGTCATATCCTTTCCTTGGATTTTCAATACATTTAAACATGGGAAGAGAGCATAACCATAATCCTTGCAAATGTGACAAATGGTTTCTTTTGAATTTTTAAAAGTTCTACCTATATGCGTAGAGTCAAAACATGAACCTTCCATGTCACAACTCACTCTATTATTAAATATGATTTTAAAGTTCTTTTTCTTTTTAATCTTACTTTAGACGGTTAAGTCCTTGAAAAGTAACCCGCTCTGATACCAATTAAAATTGCATTGCGGGATAGTTTACCACAACGTGTATGAAAGCTTGGTGGAGCTATAAAATTATGGCTAAGTCTTAGAGGGTGGTGATTAAGACCAATTTAAAATGATACAAATAAAAATTTGGATTGCCTACTTAAACAATTTACCAATCAAAACTAATAAGGTAATTAACACTAAGTCTTCCAAACCAAAGTGGGTCCAATCACATAGATTATAAATGATATACCAATCAAGCAACTAGTCTATAGGAGAGATAGTCAACTTTTGTGTGCTTATAAGTTAAGTGCCTAGCATACAATTGAATTCGAGTATTTATATGATTTAACTAATCAAACATATTAGCATGAATAGAATTACGCTCAAATGACAATCATAAACATAAGCATATATACTGGTTCAGTTTTCCTACTCTACTCCCAGTAAACATATTCTCATTGAGTGTACCGACACTCACTATTGGAGGTTTTAATTCAAGTTCACCTCTAATCTTTACAAGCGTACACTCTCATCAGATGCCTACACAAGGGCTTATGGCATGTACACTTCTGTCATAGGAACATGTTTACACCTATGTCAGTGGCTTCCATAAGATATTTTAATTGATTTTCTATTGACTAACCAACAACTACAAGAGGTCTTAATCTAATGCTTTATGTATACTCCCGCCGGATGATCTCGATGGAAACTAACACTTACATACCCGTGTCTAGTGAATTCAACCTTATATAAGAGCCTAGGTCCTACACAAGAATCTATTTAACTTTGGGTTGTAACTGCACCCACCTTTGCACTCATTTTTATCAATTACATGACTAGTTGTGTCATGTAATCGGCTGAGTTCTTGACAAGTGAAGACTGGCGACGCAACTGGATCAGAAGCATCAAAGCCACATTGAAGACAAAGAACTACTTATATGAAAATGACCTTGCAAATAGATGATCCCAACCCAAATAGGAATACCTACTTAGGTCATCTATTCTAAACCAATCCCAAGTTCACATTTTATATCCTATAGTCTTGGCTTTTGCATATCTCAAGTTGCTGAATGATTTATTGAACAAAATAGGAAAAATCTGTTCACTGTCGGTAGGACGAAGGTGCCATCGAATAGCACCTTCGGTACCACCGAAGATACCTTCGGTGTTATCGAAGAGGCTCAAAACAGTCCAGCAAGCATTCAACGTTAGTTCGGTGCCACCGACTGGGTATTTCAGTGACACCGACTGCCACCAACGAATAATGTTCGGTGCCACCGAAAGGGACTATTTTTAGTAAGCAACTTGGGAAATTTAATTTGGTACTACCAATAGATAATTTAGTACCATCGAAGAAAGTTCGGTGGTACTGAAGGTCACTTCGGTAGCACCATAAACTAGCCATTTTATAGCCATTTTCTATCCGTTAGAAGCTTTTTCATATAAAAGCGGCTTGCAGAAACTTGCAGAAAGCATGGATTTAGGCATTTCAGAGTCCCTAGCTTGTCCCAAACTCAAATCTCTCATCGTATACTATATCCACATGAGATTCATGTTCCCTTAATTGTGATTCATCACTCATGAGCATTCAAAGCTCTTACTTATGAAGAACATGATCTCAAGCTTTCACTTGAGTATTGAGACCAAACCTATATATATATCCTTAGTCTCATCCATACTCTAGTGTATCCATCAGTTGAATCTCTTAGGAAATCCATTCATAACCCTAGTTAGAGATTCAACCAACTCTCATTACCTTTGTCACCTTTTTAGGTATATCTTATGAAAGGATGTGAAGCTGAGCTAATAGGTAAATCTAAGCTACGCGATTGGGGGATCACCGGGAAGCTGATTCAAGCACGAAAGCGCAAAGATCAAGCTACCTAAGACAAGCTATAAGAGAGAACTCAATGCGACAAGCAAGTATCATTTTAAGAGTTCAAAAGTTTAGTCTCCTTCCTCATGTAGGATTGAGACTAAGAGTTTACCATCAATAAACTTGTGTAGGTTCCTTATGTGGAACTTTGGCCGGTGGGCCTAAAGGTAGGTGCCTTGTGTGGGACCTTGGCCGATAGGACTAAACAGTAGGTGCCTTGTGTGGGACCTTGGCCAGTGAGCCTAAACGCAGGTGCCTTGTGTGGGACCTTGCCCGATGGGCCTAAACAGTAGGTGCCTTGTATGGGAACTTGGCCGGTGGGCCTAAACGCAGGTGCCTTGTGTGGGACCTTGGCCGGTGGGCCTAAACGGTGGGTGCCTAGTGTGGGACCTTGGCTAGTGGGCCTAAACGTGTGTCCTTAGTGTAGGACTGTAAAGGTTATTGTGAACCTGTTTAAAACCATTAATAGTGAAATCCGGTGCACTTCGGGATTGAGTGTGGATACCGAGAGTGGAGTAGGCACGTAGCCGAACCACTATAATGCTTATGTTTGGAATGTTCATTTGCAAATCTGTTTAATCATGCTTATATATGTTTGAATGTTTAATTTTGTATACATGATTGAATGAATGCTATTTATTGATAGGAAGCACATTCCACACACAAGTGCACAACACTAGGCTAGTTATTATATCTGCATATCTTTAATAGCCTTTATGACTGGATCTTCTAACTGGCTTGGAAGCCGTTAGAGTTATATTGCCTTGCTTGTAACGTCTCAGAAAAATCCGTACAAAGACCCGAGTACCACCTTAGGCAGAAATCACTCAGGACTAAATCCTTTAGAAATTAGACGAAATTAACTAAGTGTTAAACTAGATTAGCTATGAAATTAGCTTGAACCACCTTAAATATGAACTGCAAGATCCAAAACTAGCAGAATCATTAACGCTACATTACCCTGAAATCTAGGATCAATCTTTAAACCTGGTTACTCTTGGGAGCACACCGAAACTTCGTATCGGACCTGGACCACGCGTCGAAAGTCCGATTACTGTGAAACCATACGGTTAGGACCGACTCACTGGGCTTGACAACCATCTCAAAAATCAAATCCAGATAGTATCCAAAAATGCGCAAATTGAGCCCGGAGTGAAGTGTGTGAGAAACACGAATACCTTTAGAAATTGAACTCAATTTAAGTGATTTGGGTCGTTCGCTTGCTGGCCAAATATAAGGTTTTAGACCGTCAGAATCTGGCCCAAATACACCCTCGGATCAGGGAAATTTCCCAGCACAGGTCCATGTACTGGTGGTCCTGATCGAGCGACGATACCGTTGAACTGAAACTGGTCCTCCGCGGTCGATCTGTAAATCCGATCAGACCGAAAACCTTAACTCGACTTAGATCCAATGTCAGGGAGCTTAAGTCCGACCGCATGCAGAAAAGGGGCGTCCAGATGTGCTCCGTTGGACCAAAACAACCATTATTTGGCTATGACCTAAGTATACCATGGCCCTGGGGCATTCCCATCAGTTCTGGGCCTATATAAGCCCTTAAACCCTCTCTCTCTCATTCCATATGAATTTTCAATCCTAAGAGAGAGAAAAAGAAGAAAAGAGAGAAAGTGTGAGAGAAAGCAGGAGATTGTTCCTGAGATTCGATCCCGCCACTCCACGTGCTTAACCACCATTCCTGTATTGCTATACGGGCGATTCCGATTTCGTTCTTAGGTAAGAAAACATAACCCTAATCTGTTTTAGGGTTTCAAATAGTGTAAGTGATGAAATAACTAACCTATTTCATGCTATAGGTGGCCGTCGTGCCGTAGACAAAGACTTGGCATACAAACTGAGTTCGATACTGGTTTATCGACGAAAGGTGCTGACTATAAATGTTTAGGTTATGGTTTTCAAGGCTTTCAATGTCAGTCAATGATTTATGACTGACTTGAATGCTATCATGTATGCATGGTTAGGATGTTTCAGCATATTACACATATATGTAGGTTAGGCTATTTCGCAAGCGGTATGATATGTCTCACGACCACCCATCTTTAATGGTACAAACTTTGCAAGTGGAAGGCCAAAATGATATATTTCCTTCATGCCTTAGATGATGATGTATGGGAGATTGTTGAAAATGGTTATATCGCACCAACAGAACAAATCGTTCTCGAGGATGACACAACAATCACCAAACCAAAACCAAAAGCCAAATGGACCCAGTATGACAAAGAGATGAGGATGTGTGAAGCCAAAGCCATGAATGCAATTTGTTGCGGAGTTTCACATGAAGTATTTCATAAAATAAGTATGTGTACAAACTCTAAGGCAACATGGAAGTTATTAGAAATTATCCATGAAGAAACCAATACGGTAAAAATATCAAGGCTTCAACTTCTAACATCTCAAT
This sequence comes from Magnolia officinalis, assembly GCA_021015155.1. Lineage (NCBI taxonomy): Eukaryota > Viridiplantae > Streptophyta > Magnoliopsida > Magnoliales > Magnoliaceae > Magnolia > Magnolia officinalis. Next base: position 17,979,611 of record JAJHSJ010000014.1, read on the forward strand.
TTGAACATATAAAGATGGAAGAAGATGAGACGTTCATGGAGTTTTTCACAAGACTAAATGGAATATGTAACTCCATGGGTGGACTTGGAGAAAGAATTCCCGTACCCAAAATATGTAGGAAAATTCTAAGATCCCTACGAAACGTTTTAACTCCAAGGTCACTACTATAGAAGAGTGTAGGAATATAGAAATGAAAGTAGAAGAACTGGTAGGTTCCCTGCAAACCTTTGAACTACATTTCAAACCTTCTACGAAGAGCAAAAACAATGCACTCAAAATTGCCAAAAACATGAATGAAATTAAGGAAGAAGAAAATGAGGATGAAGATGATGATAAGGAAGTAGCGCTGTTGGCCCAATGGTTTCAAAAATTCTTCAACAAAATCGTGGGAGACCATACAATAACAAAGGAGTTCAACTGGACCACAAACGTCAAATAGGTAAAACCTTTAGGAAGTTCAAAGAACTCCAATGCTATAATTGCCAAAAGTATGGACATATATCTACTGAATGTCCATCCAAGAAATCAAAAGGCAAAGCTATGGCAGCAGCGTGGAATGACACAGATGAATCCAATTCTGAAAACAGTGAATCTGAAAGTGAAGATGACCAAAAGTCACTACAAATACTCTTGGCATCTACAACTATAGTCATTCCCAATATGAAGAACAAAATAGAAGAAAAACACATAAATATAAAGGATGAGAGCCAAGAGTGCTGGTTATTGGCTCACATCATATCATCCTCTCAAAAATACTGAACAACGACCCCAGTTGTCGACTCGAGTTATATTGTATATCTTAGGATCATGCCTCCTATATAAGCATTGAAGTCAAACCAAAGGATTAAGCCTTATGACTGGTCTAATTGATAAATCCGAGGATTTCTTGCATCTAAACGTTTTGATAATTCCATGTTAAAATCATATCATGAACACATGTGCATTTTAGGAAAATCTGTTCAACAACCTCTTAGTTGTAGGGATATTTCGGTAACACCGAACTTACCTTCGGTACTACCGAAATCGAGCCACGTCAAACTACTTGATATCCCTCACTACTCGGTTCTATTTTGTCGGTCACTTCACTCGTTTCTACCCTAGTTTAGCAGAAAGACCGTGCAACCAAAAATCAGCAAAATCTAAAGGTATTCCCTAGTGATTTTTTTCTTACATCTCAAAAACTAGGATCACTTGCCTTTGGTTCATCTCCTCTTGATAGGTCTTTATCATTCCTCTTCATTTTCCTAAATGGAGTCATCACCGCCTATAGAAGACAGATCTGAGAAGAAGCATGACAGAGAAGACTCAACCAGATCTAGGCAAAAACTCTGTGTTCTAAAGCAAGGACAATCTTTTAACCAATTGCCTAGACCTTCATCCTCTTCAAATCCTAATTTTGCAAGTCCTATTGCTACTAAATTCCTAAAGAGAATGATTGTATGTGAAAGAAGAGTAGATGTGAAATGTCTTGAAAATCTTTATTTTGTCAACTGTTAAAACTGAATATGAATGGTTTAAATTTTTGCTAAAATATTCCATGTACATTTACTGTTTTCTGAAAGCTCATATTATAGGCCTGAATATCTTTATGGTTGCTTAATATTTTTGAAATATGATTTCAGCACAACATGGTCAAGAATAAAGGAAAGAAAGATGCAAAAGGAGAAACCTCATCTAGAAAAATCAGACCCTATACTCCTTATTTGCATTCTAATACTAGGGTAAGAGAATTTACCTTTGATTGATTTATCAGACCTAGTCTCATAGAGTCATACGAGATAGAGATCTATCTAAGATCAATGGGGTGGGACAACGTCCTTTATCTAGGAGGAGAAATACAATATGACCTTGTTTATCAATTTTTGAAATTCTGTCATAACAATCAAGATTATCCTCCGTCGATTAGCATCAATTGCATGAATCAAACCAAGGAGATCACTCTGATGCTGGGACAAATTTTGAATCTTCCAATCACACATACATCACCAACTAATCGTTGTTTAAATGATCCATGTGTTTGGAAAGAAGTGACAAGAACACTATGTGTTGTTGACAACCCCAAGTGTAGGGTCGCAATGTAGTAATAATCTCGGTGAGACCGAGGTTGAATCCATAGGAACTGAACTTGTGTGTCTTCTGAAAGTAACTAGAACTCGAACTAGAAGAAGATGTAAACCTAATTCTGAATATTTTGAGAGAGTAATTATAATTAAAGTAATTAAAACTAGTAAATTTAAAGGTAGGAACTAGGGTGCCAAGGATCCACTTGTAGCAATTAGGAAGCTACCCTGCATGATTCAAGAACACAACTGGAATCAGAGTCCTATCTTATCCAGTTGATAAGAAGAGATTTGTCAGATCTCTGAACTTGTCATGGATCTAATCATCAATGGATGAGAGTGGTGAAGATTTGGAAGTGATTCCGTCACCTAACCATACCTAGGAGACAAGACAAACAACAGGATTTACCAATCCTACAACCAATCATAAGAGAATTGTGAAAGTTAGGAAGAATTCCGTCACCCTATCATGCCCAAGGGACGATGGTGAACAACGGGACTTACTAATTTCACAATCTTAATTCAGGAAAAGAAGATATCTCAAGCTATCGTAGATCTATTGTAATTTGTCACAACAAACCATTAAAAACTAAAAATATTCCTTCATAATCAAACTAGAATCCAAGAGAGTTCAACAAAACATAAATCAAAACAAAGCAAACATCCCAATCACGCTACAAGCTTCACCTCTTAGCCCTAGCTAAGAGGTTTAGCCAACCATAGACATGATTGAACTAAAGACTCTTAAACAAAATAAAAAGACCAACTAAAGAGGAAGAAGAAGAACTCTCCCGAACGGCGGATCCACCCTTTTGCTCCACTCCTCAAACCCTAGAAGATGCCTAGGGATCCCCTAGGGACCCCTATTTATAGTTTTTGGCCTTAGACTTTTGCAACGAGTGGAAATTTCCAGAAACCATCTCAAATTTACACAACCCACGCAATTTTTGCGTAACCCTCGACTGGTCGTGGGCCGTCCTCGACCGGTCGAGGGTCTCCTTCGACTGGTCGAGCAGGACGGGGATTTTGAGGTTTTACGTGCTGGAGTTCGAGTTGAGACACCTTCGACTGTTCGACCTTCAACCGGTGAGTATAGTCCAGGACTGGTCGTGCGTAGCCAGGACTGGTCGAGCCGAGGCTAAGACTGGGCAAGCCAGAGTCAGGACTAGTCGAGGATCACCGAATTTCACTTCAAAACTCTGATTTTCTTCATTCTGGACTTGGTTTTCTTGGATCTTTAGTATGTGCATTCTTCATTCTTGGTTTCATCAGATCCATTCTGGGCTTTGGTGATTCTTGAGTGTTAAATCCATGCTTTTAACATCTTTTTCAATCTAAGCTCTTAAATTCCATTGCAACACAAACATGATTAAAATAGAACAATAAGCATTATCATGTTCATAAAACCAAGTAATAAATAGAGGATAATATGCAATATTTCACCCTCAACATGTGTTGAGTCAATGATGTCCAGAAACAGAAGAAACTACTTGTCTTCATTGCATCTGGACTCTATTACAAAAGTGCTTCACGAAATACTGAGTACCAATGCATATTCTTGTGAAGTTTCTGGAGATATACTCTCACCAGTTGTTCTGAATACCCTGTGTGATATCTATCGGAGAACTGACATATGTTTACCCACTCTAATCTTGAGACATTTAATTCAACTTGTCAAAGGTATTCACCACATAAGTCTTCCCTTTCCAAGTATCATCTGCAAACTCTCCAAGTTTCTTGCACTACCCGCTACTCATGTTACAATATATCTGGCAGTGTATCTTACCAAGAAAAACTTACTTTAGTTAAAAATCGTCAAAACTCATCAAGAATGGAGTAGTGAAGAAGATGTTCAAGAAACTCCCATGGCCACTCGCTGAGACTATTGTCGCACTCCAGCGCCTGCTCCAAGTCCATTATCAGTCAGCATTGGGTGTCTTCTTCGCCAAAATGATCCAGCTTTTCAACTTATTGAAGGACAGTCAAATATAGAAGCTTGCCTCCGGCAGTGAGACAATTGACTCTCTGGGTTGAACTGTGTCTTGTCGCCCTTCAACATACTGGGGAGCACATCACTAAACTGCTTCTGACTCCTCGTTCTCATATCCCTCCATATGAGGGTGGATCATCCATATGATTTTTACTGTGTTATTGCTGAATTATAGTACATCTTCTTTTTGGATATTTATGCCTTTAAGGGCTTGTTTGTTTTCTTTTTGGATGTTGGTTCATTTTACCCAAGCTTAGGGTAGTAATTTTGGTGAATTTATGATACTATCTATTCTGCTCATGTTAGATACTACTTTTATGATTACCTTCCTCTACCTAACATATGGTTTGACTGCTTATGATGATATATCTTACTTTCTGAATAAAGATCTTTAAACTTATTTCATCTGATTGTTTTTTTCTCTTACCCTCTATATTATCAATTCTCATATATTATTGGAATATTTCTTGGTAAACTCTTTGCCAATAACTGATAAAAACGGGGAGAAGAAACCTACCTACCAAAACAATGTTATTTCTTGCAGAAATTATTTGTTTCCCTTATTGCAGGTTATTCTTGGTAAACACTAAGGGGGAGCATCATAACTTTGTATTGCATGTCAAGTTTTGAATTGTAAATCTATATGTGTAATGACCCTCAATTGTTATCATAACTTTCAACTAGTAAATGGGACCAACCACTCTACTTCCCAATACTAGGAACTGACATAAGCCCAGTATTGAGATCCTAGCCATAAGAAAGATTAATCCTCCCACAAAACACGCCTTGAGATCTCTAACTCACACACTAGAGTAGGGAACTAACCGTTCAATGGAAATAAGTAACACTTACCAAAGATCAACCTCCAAGGAGGACCCTTACAAGAATAAGGGTAGGCTGATCTTCAATCTGTAGCTGCTAACAAACCTTGTAAGAGTAATAGACAACTCATATTACACCTACGAGCGATTGAGACCCAAATAATCCACACTTACTAACGATAAATGCCTGAGATGATGAACACCTAACACATAGAACCCGCAACTCTTAACCTGTAGCCATTGATGGGCCTTCCAAGTCAAATGAACGGCCTGGATCGACTTAGACCATCACAGGGACAGCTCATCTGGGTAGTGCATGTGCACAGATGGCGTGCACAGGGTGCGCACGAGAACACCACATCGGGTCAAAGGAGTTTGACCCAATGAAAAACCTGAAATCCTCTTATTTCAGCCGAATTTCCTGCTCGACGCTATTTCAAACAGAGTCGTCTGTTGAATGGTGCAAACGACCAATATCTGAATACAAAGGTGTGATCCAGACTGTTCATCGGATAGATAGGGTCCCACCGACCCTAACCCTGGTGTTACCTGTGATTAAAAGTTCCCTACACCAACTTGGTCAGCGTCCGATCTTGTATTGCAAGGAGGGACCTTGACGATCGAGAAAGAGCCCCCTACCCAACGGATTGTGGATTGAATCTTTCCTAATAAGGAAAGATGCATCTCGTCCGTTCATTGAGGTCTGGAAGCTTCTCTCAAACTCATCCTGAGTGTTGAGATTAGGGTTCTGTGAGGTTACCCTAACAAACGAGATTATAGCGAGATTTTCAAGTGGCGGTGCGTTTTTCCCTTGTGGAGTGGCTGTCTTAATCAATAGCCCTCCTTGCACCATAAGGTGGACCCCACATTACTGTTAGGACGTATCAGGACCATCTAAACGGCCCTGATATGTGAATAAGCCGTCCCTCATGAAAATGCCATTAACAGTCTGTCATCTTCTCCACTCTGACCGTTGGACCCGCATCCTATAAAGTAAATCATCCCACTGATCCATGCCATCCAAAGCGCGGCCCACCTAGCCAAAGGGTCATCAGGAAAAACTGATTAGACCCCTGCTAGAATTTAGCTAAACTAACAATGAGATTCACAACTTGTCTCTTGCTAAACGGTGTGTTAATCCTAGTGACTAGCAGTGGAAACGTCTAGAACGAGAAAGAGCTATAAATATCCTTCTAGTTAGGGCAAATCCCAAGAAAACAGAAGAGAGAAATAGTAAGGAGGGAAACAGAGAAAAATAGAAATAGGAGGGAGAGCATGAGTGGTGGCTGCTGGAACCGGTTTCTAGTCGCTGCTTGACTCGGTCCCGAACCCACTCACTCGTCCATTGCTGTGAGAAAGGAAGGTTGGTGGGAGTGGAAAGAAGGGAGTATGGAGAGAGAAAGTTGGCTCCAGCAGCCAGCCCAACCAGAGTTTTAAAACTCTGTGCAATCTGGGCCCATCTGGCGAGTCACGAAATCAGCTCGATCAAGCTTGTCTCGACTCACACTCCTTCCTTCTCCACTCTACTTGTTAGAGCTACACTCTGTCCAGGTAATGTCGCTGGACCCCATTCCTTTCAAGTGGTTTGCACTAAACTCATTACAGGGGGTCGACTGAGTAAAAACCCAACTAAACTTAGAACTTGCATACCTCCAGTCCGAGTTAACTTAGCACTAACATGTTGTAATGATGCCTCCAGGGACGTCTCCAACTAACTACATTATGGGATAACCATCTTCCCATCAACATCCGAGATCAATCACCACCCAGGTAATGAAAATCAAGCCTACCTCTGTTGTAGTTTTGAATTTAAAATTAGTTGTTCACCTAATTGAGTTAACTCAGTGATTAACCTCTGAGGTAGATAATTAAAGCATGTCCCTCACCTGAAATCTGAAGCACTCACCATACATCCAAGAACCTCAACATCAGAACCCTATAACAGTTGAGTTTTCTCAAATGAAAAATCAACAAGTTGTAGGTTGAGATGTTCTACCGAGTCGACTCGGTATCGACTTGCTGAAACCTACAATGACTCACTAAAACCCAGTGGCATATTACAACAGGTACTGTTACCCACTGTCATCTTGTTTGAAGGATAATCCCTTTCGAATCAAAGAACAAGCATCTTGGACTCCTCTTGTAAGAATAACGAACCAAGATCAATACACAGGTGAGGGATATCCCCCATAGCTTCTTCATTGCATTAAATTTTAAAATAGTGTTAAGTTTGAAATCGTAGAGATATTATTTGTGCATGTGTTAGTCCAACTTCCTTTAAATTAACTTCACTAATCATGTGGAAATGTTCATATCTCATTGTTCTAAGATATCTTGTAGAAATTCACATCATACTCTTGGTTCTACATCTAGAATTGCCTAGTTACATGTACATTTCCCTAAGTATGTTAAGAAGTAGTAAATCTTGCTTCCATTTAAATGGTAAGTTCACCCCATAACCCATTTTATATGCAAGAACCATTCTAATTTGAATGTAATGCATATGAAGTCTTGGAGTAGTACGCTATTTCTTTCATTCTTTTTTGGTTGTGTTGAGTAGGAGCTAATGTGCAAATGCCTATTTACTTGATTTCTATATGTGACAAACATGTGATTGGAACTTGCTATAACACTCTCTAAGTCATGTTAGTAATGGTCCAACTTGGAGTTATGTTTTACCAAGTAATGATATATGACATGATGTATCCATCTATTATCAATGTTGTATAATGAGGCCTAAGTGTGAAATGCCACCTTTGGTGGGATGTTGTGAGAACTTGGTAAGAGATGCTACATTTATGGGCCTCAGTTGAACCTTGATCATGTTTGTGAGAGTAATCTTGTCAAGCCTATGGAATGTACGTGTGTATCATGATGCATGACATTCACGCATGACATGTGAGCTTTTCTGAGTGCTTGATGTAAGCCACACTCTGCTCGATTGACTGATAGCCTAGTTGAATGAACAGAGTTTGTGCAATTGAGCCACTTTGGGCGCTCTTATTTTTACATGAGGCTATTCCGAGATCAGGCACTCCTCGGGCGTACCCCGTGTATTATTCCAGGAGTCAGGTCATCCTTGGGCGCACTCACCTTCATGGCCTTTTCCAGGTAGTCTACCTGCCACGGACGGTCTTTTATTTTGGCAGCTGGATGTGCATACCCTGATCTGTGACTTGAACATACATTCATACATTCATGCACATGCATTTGTAGTTGTATTGCCCAATGAATTAAATATGAATTGTTAACCTATTTTTGAATGATGTGTTATGGTTGAATCTACGAGGGAAATTCCCACTGAGTTTTCGCTCACCCAATCATGCGGTTGCACCAAATAGATACAGGTATGATGAAGAAAAATGGTGCCTATGATGACACCCCTGGTGCATCTGAAGAGGAGTACGGAGAGGAAGGACAGTATGTCGACACAGTTGAGCCGCTGGAGCTCAACTGATGACATAGGATTTATTTACTTTCATGCTTTCAGACATTATCCTATTTTTGCTTGCTTTGAGATTTGTAATTAAAAATCCCCTATTGTGGGATCTTGCTTTACCTCTTCATTTTTATCTACGTTTGTTGAACTCCTTTGGTTAGTTATACAATAGTTATACCTTGTTGCTATGAATTGTGTTGGTAGCTAGTTGAATGGTAGTTTTACTTCATGACATAACCCTCGGGTTCTCATACTCGAGCGACCATCCTCTGGTTATGAGAATCAGGGTGTTACAATATGTTTGATATATAATTCTTTTTGTTTTTGTATGTCATTGGTATGGACCATGACATGGTCGTTGGTTAGGTTGTTTTTGTCACGTAATTGACAAAAGGGGATATTGTAAGTGCACCCACCTTTACACTCATTTTTTGTCAATTACGTGACTAGTTGTGTCATCTAATTAGATGAGTTCTTGACAAGTGAAGACCGGCGATGCAACTGGATCAGAAGCATTAAAGCCACATTGAAGACAAAGAACTGCTTCTACGATCTTGACCTTGCAAATAGATGATCCCAACCCAAATAGGAATACCTACTTAGGTCATCTATTCTAAGCCAATCCCAAGTTCACATTTTATATCCTATAGTCTTGGCTTTTACATATCTCAAGTTGTTGAATGATTTATTGGACAAAATAGAAAAAATTTGTCCACTCTTAGTAGGACGAAAGTTCCACCGAACAGCACCTTTGGTACCACCGAAGATACCTTCGGTGTTACCGAAGAGGCTCAAAATAGTCCAGTAAGCATTCAATGTTAATTCGGTGCCATCGACTGGGTATTTCGGTGACATCGACTGCCACCGAAAGAGACTGTTTCCAGTGAGCAACTTGAGGAATTTAATTCAGTATTACCAATAGATAATTCAGTACCATCAAAGAAAGTTCGATGGTACTGAAGGTCACTTCGGTACCACCGTAAACTAGTCATTTTATAACCGTTTTCTATCCGTTGAAAGTTTTTTCCTATAAAAACGGCTTATAGAAACTTACAAAAAGTGTAAATTTAGGCATTTCAGAGTCTCTAGGTTGTCCCAAACTCAAATATCTCATCTTAGACTATATACCAATGAGATTCATGTTCTCTTCATCATGATTCATCACTCATGAGCATTCAAAGCTCTTACTTATGAAGAACATGATCTCAATCCTTCACTAGAGTATTGAGACCAAACCTTTATGTATATCCTTAGTCTCATCCATACTCTAGTGTATTCATTAGTTGAATCTCTTAGGAAATCCATTCATAACCCTAGTTAGATATTCAACTAACTCTCATAACCTTGGTCACCTTTTTAGGTATATCTTATGCAAGGTTCTAAATCGTGAAGCTGAGCTAACAGGTAAATCCAAGCTACGCAATCGGGGGAGCACCGGGAAGCTGATTCAAGCATGAAAGCACAAAGATCAAGGTAACCAAGACAAGCTACAAGAGAGAACTCAATCTGACAAGTAAGTGTCATTTTAAGATTTCAAAAGTTTAGTCTCCTTCATCGTGTAGGATTGAGACTAAGAGATAACCATCAACAAACTCATGTAGGTTCCTTGTGTGGGACCTTGGCCGGTGGGCTTTAAGGTAGGTGCCTTGTGTGGGACCTTAGCCGGTGGGCCTAAATAGTAGGTGCCTTGTGTGGGACCTTGGTCGGTGGGCATAAACAGTAGGTACCTTGTGTGGGTCCTTGGCCGGTGGGCCTACATACAGGTGCCTTGTGTGGGACCTTGGCCGATAGGCCTAAACGGTAGGTGTCTAGTGTGGGACCGTAGCCGGTGGGCCTAAACGTGTGTCCTTAGTGTAAGACTGTAAAGGTTATTGGTGAACCTGTTTAAAACCATTAATAGTGAAATTCGGTGCACTATGGTATTGAGTGTGTATGCCGGGAGTGGAGTTGGCATGTAGCCGAACCACTATAAATGCTTGTATTTGGAATGTTCATTTGGAATGTCCATTTGCGTATCTGTTTAATCATGCTTATATATGTTTGAATGTTTAATTATGTATACATGATTGAATGAATGTTATTCATTGATAGGAAGCACATTTCACACACAAGCGCACGACACTAGGCTAGTTATTATATCTGCATATCTTTAATAGCCTTTGTCATTGGATCATCTAACTGGCTTGGAAGCCGTTAGAGTTATATTTCCTTACTTGCTTAAAAGTGAATACTCATTTAAGTTAGGCATTTAGGATTTTTAAATAGAAAAATTATTTGAAAAGTCCTACTCACCCCCCTCTAGGACATTGTCTCATATTCATTCTTCAGTATCAGTGGTGTAAACCTCAATTACATGGGTCACAGACTCTTATACTCAATCTACATAAGGAATGAGTGTATGCAAACTCTTACAAATGACAACTTATCGGATTGAGCCCCTTTTGTAGTGTCTTTCTGATATGCTTCTTCAATGCTCTCTCGTGCATGAATCAACTTCTTAATTACCCCCTTGATGATTGATGTCGATGCTTTAGCTTTTACGAATGTCCACCTTACATTTGATGTGCCAATGAAGTTGTTAAGGCAAGGGAGGTGATAGAATCTCCTACAATCAAAGGTGTGAGTAGGCTGCTAATAGGGATTCGCCTAGATGGGTCTCTTGGAGGATTTATATAAGGATATTCCAATATGCTTAGTGTCTAATATCTAGAAAAGGTGGAGATTGAGTTTGTCTTCAATATAAAACTTGACATTCTTATTAGAGTGGTAAAGCTCAGAAAGATAAATCAAATCTCATTGGTTTAGAGGCTTAGGATGTGGGATATGAGCGGGGAAACACCTAGGCTCTATTTTCACCAAAAACCCATTTAAATGCTAATAACCGAATGCCTATTTTATATAGGTCGTGTTGCAACGGCCATAAAACGGCTCTGTCGATAGGATCGAAAGACTCTTCAATATGATTGAGCACACCTAGGCTCCTCGATGTCCAATTGAAATATGCCAGCTTTGCACTTCTTTTAGCCTTACTTATAATATTCCAATTAGGCTCCTAAGGCTAAGGGATGATCAATTAAGGTTTACCTATTAAGATTAGGATCATCTATAGGCTAGGTTGTTTTGGTTCTAAGATTAAGGTCACCGAGGCACCTCATTTACCTAATTTTCACTGATTGATGCTCCATGTTGATGTAGAGTGGGTCGCGGACAGTTTCATGGCCAAGATGGATCAGAAAAGGCCCGGTCAACGACATAAGTGATCCGGACCGTCGAACCTTAGATCGGGCGTATCTCGCAATCCGGAATGAGTTACCTGACGTAAAATATATAATTTTGGGGTAGAATGAGCTACTTTAGCCAACCAACCCCGCTATGCCGGGTTACAACGCCCGGAATTACGAGAAACCCCTGGATCGACGGTCGTTTCCCTGTTTTAATTTCGTTTTTACTATAAATAGTAAGTTTTAGTTTGATTATAACTCTTCATCCGTCAGGCTTTAGGAGTTGCGCCCAACGTGAAAAGAGCTTAGAATAATTAGGAGAACGGTTTGGTGAAGCCAAATAGGACACTTACTATTTTTGGCCGAAAACCTTGCGCACTAGTAGACATCACGACTGTCTATAAATAGTAAGTTTACTATTTATAGTAAGTTGCGATTTCTAGGAGTTTTAGTTGTAGTTTGATTCTGATTTCTTTCCCATTGCTTGGTACCCCTATTTAAAGGGTTGTGAACTCATTTTTAGTGATCAATTAATCAATTTTGAATTTATTAGAATTTATTTATATTTTTTGTTTTCTTTCCTCGTGGATTCGAGAAGTCTCTGTGAGGAGTCTAGAGAAGCTCCGTGGATTCGGAGTATTTATCCTCATCATGTTCATCCCTGCGTCACATGTCCCCTTTTATCTTTGGTTTGTAGCTTCCAATGGCTCAATTGACTACATAACACATGGACTTACGTGATTGACAAAATATGTGCACAAATAAGTGCACTAAACAGTCTAGGGGCTTACGAGAGTTACGATGCATAACTTGATCCCGTCACTCACTTGCTTATGTGTTAACCAATCAGATCTAATGGTTACCTTTAAGAGATGTGTTAACCAATCAGATCGAATTTGAGAAATGGAAATGTTACTTTCCGACGTTTGAATCTGATGCCAATAATGGTAAAAAAAAATAATAATTTGTGCAATGTTGTTATGCCCTGAGTTCAACAAGTTGTCTCGTTAAATTCCCAAACTCCAAACTCAGTTTATAACAGCAAAGCATTTTCAATTTTCCATTATTACGCTTCAAACTTGGCGAATGAACTCACTAAATCTCTAACTCTAAATCTGGTTTGTAACAAGGAAAATTTCATTTTTTTAAATTTCTTCTAAGATATTTTAACTTAAGATATTTATGAACAAAACCCAACAGCCCACATACATCAAAATCTAAAAGATACAATCATCTATCCAAAATATTACAATCCCAAACTTTTCCAAAAGAAACTCACAAAATAGAAAATAATAGGTTGAGCATCAGGTGCTCCAAGTGGGCCTAATGATACTTTCCTAAAAAAGTGAAAGAAAATGTGGTATGATCTTAACACGCTTAGTAGGCATATTATATAGAAAATCAGGGGTACAAAGCATGCAAATAACAAGCATGTTATTATTGGTGAGCATGTTATAATAATGAATATAACCAACACATAGTGTGGCTGTGATAGTAATGCGCGGTTTCATGAGCTGTGGGATTTAGCACAAAGAACTTCTATCCAAGCTAATTTCATAACTAATTTAGATAGTGAGTTTTGAGGTAGTAAACTCCTAATCTCATGTTAATCCCATACCTAATCGGAATCTTAACCACTGTGAATAAGCACTTGATGGTGTAGTTGTGTATCTACCAACCCGAGTGAGTACCGTATGAATGGATGCAAGGCTCAATGCTAAGTTTACCTTCCTTTGTGCAATGCATCTTTGAACAGCCTGCCATTTCCTTACATAGATCTTGATTACTCTAGACAAGTGCAACCCAACATCCTCCACACAAGTGTGGGATGTATTTTTAAAAGGTCAAGTTTGGGCATGTCAACCCCTTTCCCATGTGGTCCTCATCAATGGGCAAACCCAATTTGTTTTACCCTACCTGGCCTCAATAACATGAATAAAAAAATCTCTACCCTCGTCGTTGACCCGGCACACACGATGGTATATAGGCTTGTTATACCTATTCCATTCTCAGTCCCGATAATGTATAGTGACTTTTGCACCTAACTTATTATGCTCACCCCCACCTGATCTATGATGGAAGAGGACCCAACTAGTACCAACCTAAACAAGTTTCTTAGAGGATAGGCATCTCCAAATACAAGATTTATGCTGAGGGTGGCGCACCCATCTCATTCTTTTTCCGTAATATAATCCAAGTTGGCCATTCTAGGGCCTCAACACAAACTATTCAACCATTTTTTCTAACTAACCATCACGAGGCCGCCACATATAAACCATCCTGCCAATATTTTTTGATAAAATTTTCATGCATGGTTGCTCATGCAATCAAATCACACAAGTCATGCTATCATATCATCTTGCACACGAAAATGAATATAAGACTAAGTTCTTGCATTTAGGGCCTGTTTGTTAATGTTGATTTATTTCACTTAACGCGAAATTGGGAAAATATTCCGTGTTTAGTGGTGTTTGTTAATGCGTTGTTAACGTGGAAGAAGGAAAGCGCTAAGTGGTTTTTCACTGAATTCTTTCCGCAATAGGAGTCTGGCTTAATGGTGAACGCGAAATGCGCTCAGTGAATTTTATATTAAACAAGAATTTTTGTTTCCAAAATTACCCCATTTAAAGTTACTACAGAAATTTTTTTTCTCTTAAAATTGTTTGCGCAATACAAAACCAACTTTTAACATATAAAACTTCTTTATGCCCCACCATGATTTATGTGTTTGATCCACACCGTCCATCAACTTTTTCATATCATCTAAGGTGTGAACAAAAAAAAGAGGCATGTCTAAGGATTAATTGGACTACAAGGTCGGATTAAACGTCCACCATTAAAAACTTCTTGGGAGATGGAGAAGTTTCGGATAAGCTGATATTTGTGTTTTCACTTCATCCACGTCTACACGACCTAATGAATAGGTTGGATGGTAAAAAAAAAAACATCACACTGACCCTTAGAAAGGTTTTAACGGTGAATGCCATTATCACTACAACATCCTTTGGTGTGGTTCACTGGATCTATGGACCTACTTAATCTTTAAGATCATATATTAAAATAATATGAGAAAAATGATAAACGGCTTAGATAAAACACTTACATCACGGTGGGCCCCACTGAGCCCTGACGGTAATCCGTCTGGGTGGGCAAGGACGCGATCCGCGTTTGAAGCGAATGGGCAGGGACGGACGTAGATTTCCTGAGAAAGCCTTTCGCGGTGAGTTCCTGCGCTGGGAACTTAGGTGGGGCCCACTGTTATGTTCGTGAGAAATCCTCCCCGTCTATCCATTTTCTGAGTTCATTTTGGGACATGTTGCCAAAAATGAACCATATCCAAAGCTAAAGTGAGCCGTACTAAAAGAAAATGTGGTTAGGAAAATTCCTACCATTGAAACCTTCCTGGGTTCAACAGTGATGTTTAGATGCCATCCATACCGTTAATAACTTCATTCCTTTTGGGATGAACTGAAAAAAAAAATATTAGTATGAATCAAAACTTCTGTGGCCCCACGAATATTTCAACTGTGGACGTTTAATTATCATGTTTTCAGCTCACTTGAGCTTTGGATATAGTTTATTTTTGGCAACATGTCCTAAAATAAACTCACAAAAAGGATGGACGGGAAGGATTTTTCACAAACATCACAGTGGGCCCCACTTGAGTTCTCAGCGCAGGAACTTCCTGCTAAAAAGGCTTTTGCAGGAAATCCGTGTCAGGCGGTATAGGATTGAGAAGCGAATTGACTGGTGTATTGAAGTCAGCAAGTTATGTGGTCCCATCATGATGTATTTGTTATATCCAAACCGTCCATCCATTTTGCGAGCTCGTCATAAGGCTTGAGCTGAAAAATAAGATAGATCTAAAGATAAACTGGACCACACTGCAAAAGGTAGTGGGGGATTGAACGTCTACCATTGAAACCCTTTTGGGGTCACAGAAGTTTTGGGATCAATATGATTTTTTTTCCCTCTTCATCTAGATATTTTTGATCTTATGAATAGATTAGATGGAAAATAAACGTTATAGTGGGCCCTGCAAATTTTTAAAAGGTGAAAATCATTATCCCACTGTTATTTTCTAGGCTCATTGAGCTCTGAGTTGTACTAACGGTTTAAAGGAGATTATAGTTGGTGGGGGGAATCTGCATATGGTGTAGTACCACTTCACGTTTATTTTTTCCTAAAACACAACAAGCTTCTCATTCACTTCTCCATTACATCATCAATTATTTCTTTAGCTTCTTTATAGAAGATTATAAATATTTCTCTTCGACAGGTATTACAGTCTTTCTATCTTTGAATATTGACTTAATTTTCTTGATTTTTGTCTTTCTATCTATTTTAATCTAATAAATTTATTAAAATTGTAAGTAAATTTATTAAAAGATTTTTACCCAATTGCTCTTCTTTAAATAATTCTCAGTTTATACTAGACTATTATAGCGATGACTTCAAGGGATAGTAGCAGGGCAAGATGGAGTGATTTGGAGAAAAAAATATATTTATTGATTGTTGTCTTGAAGAAGCACATTAGGGTAGTAGGTCAGGGTCAAGCTTGACCAAATAAGCATGGAACAAATTAATAATTGAGTTGAAAAGGCATACGGGAAAAGAATTTAATCAAAAGCAATTGAAGAATTTATGGGATTATCTGAAAGTATAGTATACTACGTGGATTAAATTGATAAACATTATGGGACATGGGTACAATGCATTGACGGGCCAATTCGATTGGCCTGAAGAAAGATGGGATGTGTACATAAAGATGATTATGAAATTTTGTTATATAGTTAAATAAGAATTTGCCTTTCATCAAATTAAGACATGATTTTATGATATTTTTATTGTAGGCAAATAAGAATTCAGCTCAATTCCGAAATAGACCACTAGTATTTGAGAACGAATTGAGGGCCTTATTTGAAAATGATGAAAATGTTCTTTCAAAGATAAATATCGAATCAGAGAATGATATGGCTGAAGTGGAAGGAATATTTGGAAACTTTGAACAAACTATTATGTCCAATATGTGAGAAGAAATTGCCGCCACACTTATACATGCAAATCATTAATTTTTTATCTGTTTTTATGAATAATGATATTTTAATTTTCTATTAAGTACTTTATAGTTTATTTGAATTAAATAGAATAATTTTATTTTCATTTAATAAAAATATAATTTCTTTATAATGTAAAACATTTCCAAACAGGAGATAGAGGCAAATGTGTCAAATTAACATATTTCAGACATTTCAGATGTTTTTTAACAAACAGATTGTTTCAAATTCAGTACTTAATTTTCAGACTTCAGCCATAATTACCAAACAAGTTTTTTTGACTTCAGATTTCAGATTCAGGCTTCAGATTTCATAGTTAGACTTTAGACTTCATATTTAACAAACGGGGCCTTAGTCTCACCTCATTAGATAGTGACATCGTCTTTAAGAGTATAATTCCGCATGATCAATGGTCTTAATGCATATATTATCTTTCACTTCAATTTAACACTTAAAGATAGTTACCTCAATTTATGATCTATAAGCGCTTCCAAGCACAAGTTTAGGTGCCCTTATGCCGTATGTTTTTTAATCTCATCATGTCCCATTCCAAGATTCATGGGCTTACTTGGGCTTTCAACAAGTGCACCCCATGAAGCCAATGATTCGGTTTGGTCGCATGCCTATTAGGCTTGCATTTTACATCACTTCTCCTTTTTCCACTAATGGGCTCGCTTAAGGCCTAAGCCCTCGTATTCAGGGTCTACTCCATCAAGTGCCCAAGGCTCATGAATTTGTCCATGAAGCATGCCTCAATTATCCAACTACTTAGCATGTTATAAATATTATCATCCACGGCTACAACATACCCAATCATTCATCCAAGTGGTCCACACAGTCGGTATGGTCCATGATCGTGATTCAAATATTCATCTCAACATAGGATTAGGCTTCATTAAGTGTGGGCCATAGCCATCAAAGGTAGGTGACGGGTCCTTTGAACCATCGAAAGAATAATATGATACACATATATTGTCAATGGACTGAATACAATAATAAAATTACACCATACACATCATCATGTAATTACATCCACACACAATAAGCAACATAATACCTACGTTGAAATGGCCCCCAACTGTGGGCAACACACACAATCAGATGGCCAATGTATTAAGAGATACCAGGTCCCATTTTACTTGAAATTTTCTTGAATTTGGGTTCCACACGTTTAATGGTGGGTGTTCAATCACAACTGTTTCCCGTGATGTGGTCACATTCTATATAGACTTGTCTTATTTTTGGGCTCATGTCTTAAAATTATATGTAAAAATGAATAGACGGCATGGATAAAACACATAGGCCCACAGAGCACTGTGCAATAGCTAGTGGCTACTGACAAGGTCAGTAGGCAATCCCAGTTGCATACTGACGCTGGCCAGTAACTATTAGCAGGGCAGGGCTCTGTGGGGCCACCGTGATGTAAGTATTTTTTCCACCCCTCTTTTTTCAGATCACTTTAAGGTACTAGCAAAAAAATGAGGCAGGTGCAGGGCTTAAGTGGACCACAAAGTGGGGATTGAATTTCCACCATTAAAAACTTCTTGGGAGCTGGAGAAGTTTCAGATCAAGCTGATATTTGTTTTTTCACTTCATCCACGTCTACATGACCTCATGAATAGGTTGGATGGTAAACAAACATCACGGTGGTCCTTAGAAAGAAAGGTTTCAACGGTGGGTGTCATTATCACTGCAGCTTCCTTTGGTGTGGTCCACTAAATCTGTGGACCTGCTTCATTTTTAGTATGATACCTTAAAATGATCTGAGAAAATTTATGAACGGCGTGGATAAAAACTTACATCACGGTGGGCCCCACAGAAATGCAATTGGATGACCTGTGATTAGGCTTTTCAGTTTCTACCGTTGGGGCTCATCTTTCAGTGATCCATACCATTGGTACATTAGACCCCACTATGGATGGATCATGGTCCGAAAATCTTGTTGACACGATAAGTCTACCCTTAGAATTCATGATCCCGGTCACTACATAAACGGTCAGTAGAGACATGCATCAACTGTCCACACTAAATCGACAAAAGCTCCATCTCTCCGAGATTGTTGGCTAGGATCTTCCTGACTGTTAGGTTCTCGGCGCACAGTCAATCCAAGAGATGAACGGTTGGCATCACCAAAACATGAGGCTCACTCATACAAGCCGTAGAACCGAGTCCCCATCATGAGGCTCAGGATCGGCAAACTGCGGTCCACTTCCAAATTTTTGACTTTTCCGAGTTGACTCGGTCACCCAGTCAAGTTTTGAAAAAGCTGATCCAGATGCCCCCCCTTGGGGGCTCCACACGCTAACCGCTTTCCCTGACTTTGGATGCATTAATGGTCAAATCATCTGTCTGGATCGTCCGTCAAGTTGGACCCACTGTCCAAATACCATTGTCAAGGAAGTGGATTGCGTACTGAGTGACTCAAATAATCTCCATGGGGCCCACCGTGATTTATATATTTTATCCACTCTCTCTATACATTTTTTCAGATAATTTTAAGACTTAAGCCTAAAGTCAAGCATATCCATAGCTCAAGTGGACCACACCACAGGAAATGGTGTAGATTCAATGTCTACCGTTGAAAATTTGTTGGGGGCTAAAGAAGTTTTATATCAAGCTGATATTTATGTTTTACCTCCATCAATGTCTGTGTAATCTTATGAATAGGTTGGATGACAAATACATATCACCGTGGGCCCTAGTAAGGTTTCAACGGTGGAAATCATTATTCCCGCTATTTCATGTTGTGTGGCCCACTTGAGATTTGAGCTCAACTCCTAAAATGATCTAGAAAAACAGATGGACGGTTTGGATAAAGTACATACATTCACAGTGGGCCCAACAGAGTTTACTCAGTACTATAAAATAGGGCTGAAAGTTGGGTGGGTTGAACCCGCCGACCCGTGACAGACCCGACATTGGGTTGGGCTTGGGCAGGATGTATAGAGTCTGATCTCAAGCTTGGGCTATACAAACACCAAACCGATGAAACTTGGGTCGGGCTCAAGTTGAGGTCTTGGGTTGCCCGACTCAACCGAACCCGATCAATATAGAAGTTACTTATAGATTATAATTGAGTATGGATCATTTGTGTTGAAGACATAGGAAATTTCAGTGCTGTCAGGTCTCACTGGTCCACATCATTTCTGATGACTCAAGCTAACAAGAAATGCTGTCTCTCTCCCAAATAGATTGTGTGCTACACAACATGACTTTTAAATATGTAATTATCATTTATTTTAGCTTGTTCGTTTAGAATAAATTAAGTTCTTTACGATAAATAAGTACGTATATAATTAATAAAATTATAGATATAAAAAATAAAACTTGTATTGAAATATAATAAACTAATGGAATCATTAAAATATTAGCATGTATCAACCCGACCGAACCCGCTTGAGTTGGGCTTGGGTAGAGAATTACCAACCTGAGGTTAGGTTGGGTTGGGTTGAGTTCGGGTAGAGGTACAAGAACCTTGGGTTGGGCTAGGGTTGAACACCAACCCGATCTAACCCAACCCGCCTGACTTTCAGCCCTACTATAAAAGCCTACTGAGTTACTCAGTGAGCATCCTATTTCCATTGTCGAAATTTAGACTGAGCAGAACTACTTTTCCATCCAATCGAAGCAAACCAAAATAATTAACGAGTCCTGACCCGACCCATTTAACAATCGGGTCTAATTTTCACCCTAGACCTAGGGCTGTCAACCGGGTTCAGGACTTGTCGGGTCTAGTCTAGATGTTGAGGACCCAAGCTCATTGGTGTTGGGTACCGGCTGGTAACTCATATGGTATTTGGAATGAGGTTTCCAGTTGAGTTTTGGACAAATAAGAGTGTCTAAATGGTTGGGCCCACCCGATCAGATGGATTAAATCTCACACACGTGCCACTTTGAAATGCGCATGGTGTACATGCAGGTTCTCTTGCATTTGTGTGCATTAATTAAGAAACTTATTCTTTTGTTAGAATAATTAATATATATTAAGTATATTTAAATTTATTACTAAAACTAACTGAACCTGACTAGGACCCAACTAAACCTGCCCTAACTCGACTTTAACTGAGTCCTTCACATGAACCTGACTAGACACGATTTTTTTCAACTAGGTCGAAAAGGTGATACCCAAACTTAGACATGATTTCTTAACAGGTCTAATAAAAGTACCCGAACTCATGGAGATCAGGACGGGTCCATTTGGAACTTAGATGCCCATTGATAGCTCTACTTAGACCTATGGGTACCCATTGATAGCCCTACTTAGACCCAACCATTAAGCCTAAATTGATGATCTAACGACTCGGATTTGCCATTGAAAGACCTAAGCTGAAAAAAGGAGCTAAAAAGGGAATTTCACTCAAATTATTATCAGAGCAATACCTTTGTTATATGTCTAAATGGATTTTAAAAAAGAAAATTTATTCTAAATACATTAAAATTACAGTAAAAAAAGTGAGATTTTAAAACACAATAAAATCATATATTTTATTTACTTCTCAATCTGCATTACTAAAAAATGTGTTTAGTAAGAAATCTTGTAATTCTCTCAAATTTTTTCAAATACACTAAATACAAATTGCCAAATGCCCCAAACTCATTACAATTTATATAGTTTTCCTTAAGACTCGAGCTCCACATCAGTCCACTTATTGCACTACAAGTTATAGTCCTCCGAGTTGGATTGGGATATTTACGTAGTCCAGTAAATTGATCTAAACCGTTCATTAGCTACAATAAACATTTCATGCACTACCATGAAAACATCACAATCATCCAAAAAAGAATAGCCATTTAATCAATGCCTTTAAATACGACTGGTCAAAATCATTTACAAAAATATAAGCAAGTGGCAATTCAATCCATCTATTTGTTAGGGACCACCATAGTTTGCTTATAATCCTAAAGAATCACTTTTATTAGGAAAACCATACAATCCATGGCTTGGACAAAGGATGGCTATAGAAAATAAGGCCAAAATGGAGGATTAATTGGACCTTCTTATCATTAATCTCAGTTTCGCAAGGTAGCCTATCAAATGCCTTCTGAACTCAGTGGACAGTTCAGATTGAATGATTGGACCGTCTAAATGACCCAAAAGCATACTAACCTACGGTTAGCAATTTTGAAACTTACTAATTAAGATAATTTTCTAGCTCCCACTTTTTCTCTGACTTCTAATAACTAAATTAAGAGGGTTTGAGACTCATCCGGTTAAGGCCTGAACTTTTGGGGCGCGGATTGGATACTACCCCCACCAAGACCTAGTTAGAGATAATAGTCCTGTGTGGAGATCTCTGAGGCCCACCGTAATGTATATGTCTTATCCACACCATCCATCCATTTTGACAGTTCATTTTAGGCCATGAGCCCCAAAAGGAGGCAAATTGAAGGTTCAAGTGAACCACACCACAAGAAGTAGTGGGGATTGGATTCCTACCATTGAAAGCTTCCTAGGGCCCACCATGATGTTTATTTTCCATCTAACCAGTTTGTAAGATGACATCAACATCTATGAAGTGAAAACATAAATATCAACTTGATCCAAAACTTCTGTGTGCCGCAATAAGTTTTCAATGATCAGCTTTCAATACCTACAACTTCCTGTGGTGGGCTCATTGCCTAAAATGATATGTCAAAATGAATGGACGACATGGATACGACATATACATCACAATGAGGCCTCACATATCCCTTCAAAGGATCATCCGTCTCTAGTTAGATCTTAGTGGGGGTAGTATACCCCATTTACACCCGAACTTTTGTACCTAGACCCATCCCATGGGTCCTTTTTTGAAAAAAAAATAAAAAAAATAAAAAAAATAAAAAAATCTATATCCATTTAATCTCCAGTCAGGTCTATTGATCCAGCAAGTCAATCCAACCCTTTCGCATCCTTACTAGAAGGAATACTGATATGCCTAGTAGTTTTAGAGGTGTGGAAGACAAGTCATCGATGGAAGACTAAATTTGGCTTGCCTCACTTTCCATGTTCATATTGAGAGATTCAGTATGTCATCCACGTGTAAGTGGACCCCATATTTGAAAATCGTGAACGCTGAAAATTGGCACCCACATACATTTATCTTTGGTTTGCGGCTGTATGGGTTGATTTGAATTGATGATGCAGTAGACTTGGAGTTGCCACTAGCCAATTAGCTCAAAATCCCGCAGTCGGCTAAAACATGAAGAATCTGTAAAAGCTAGAGAATCTGGAGACTCTCTTGCTTTAAGTTGACTCCTGATCTACGATCTGCGATTCTGAGTAAGGGACCTCGGTTATAGAGAGGGAAGGTGTTAGGCATCCTCTTTGTCCGTACAGATGTACGGTTTCTATTTCGTGTGGTAAGATGATCTTAGGGAATAAGATGATAAGATGCAAAATATTAAAATGAGATTAAGTAAACTCGGATTTCTGATGTAGCAGGGTAATTTTGGCAAGCCACAGATCATGCGTCTAGAGAATGTCTAGAAATGAGATTTAAGAAGAGATATGATGATGCTAGAATGACATGTAAGATGACCAGACTACCATGAGTTTCTAATGTAACAAGATCCAGAGTTCTAGCAAGTCACAAAGTATACATTCAATAACAACCTAGAGAAGCATGGGGGTTAAGAAGGGAAGTAATGATGCGATTGATAGAATACGAATGCTAATAATGATCGTATGATCTTTGACTTGGACTTGAAATGGTTTAGATGTTTGGGTGCATCATGGTTGAGAATAATTGACTTAAGTAGGACTGGGAGGCTAAAAGATGGCTAGAAGGGGCTAGAGGGGGGCTAAAAAGATGGGAGCATGAGAACTCAAGCACACCCTCTCACCCTCATTCACTTTCTCTATCTCACTCTTGATTTTTTTGTGGTTGTCGTTGTTATGGAATGAAGAGAGGAGGGGTGTATTTATAGCCCCTTGAGATGACTTTTATATAATTCAAAGGTTTTTGAAAGGTAAATGATGATGTGGCAGTTTTGGATTGGTAGAGAGAAGGGAGATGTCACATGACGCTTTTTTTATAGGTTGATGGGCTTTGTAATAAGTAAATAGTAGGAATTCTAGTGTCAAATAGGTCCTAACAGAGTTGACTTTGGAGCGGAGCAACAGCTATGAACTCGAGGGGCACATCTGTCAAGGTGGGGCTGTAATCGAATAACCCCCTATACATTTGTTTTCAAAGTTTAGCCAATGGGCTCTTTTCGGGCCCTAGGAGTGGCTCAAAGCCTGTTTTGGATATTTGGCTAAAAAATGGCTCGAAATTGGCTTGATTATGACTCCAAAAATGGCTCAAAAAATGGATTGATTGTGGGTAAACGTTTGGGCATGCTTTGGCTTGGGTGAGTTAAGTTAGGGTTTGGGGTAATGAAATGACTCGGGTTCAGCTAGGGTTTGGATCAAGTTTGGGAAATGGCTACAGTTTTAGGTAGGGTGTGGGGTTTAGGTTCAGTTCCTAAGGATCATTCATGCCTTATCAAGTTGCTAGCATGGGTGGGGTGTTTACAGATGCCCCTATTTGGCAGAGGTTGCATGCAACCGAATGCCAAAGTGAGTGGACACCTTGCCCTTCTGGTTAGAAAAGATTACCTTTGAGCGACGATCGAGAGACTATTGCTTACGAAAAGCCACCTAAAGAGGATTAGGAAAATTAGGAGTTTTGTTTACAAGGAACCATATGTACCTTTACTTTTTATACATAAATGGTTGAAAATGAAAAAATATATATTTAGGGAGGAGATTTTATATGAAAAGCAAAAATGAAATGAAAATTTTTACACCATGTCTGTCTATGTGTGCTTATGTTTGATCTTGTCTCTGGATGGTGGAATCATAATATTTTGGCTTAGCCCACATCGAATCCGGTATTCTGAGTTGTTTACTAGGGATCCTGATTCCCTAAGAGTAGGTGTATACTGGAATCTTGCCCCTTGGATTTGTGTGGAGTCTAATAGAATTCTGATCCATGACTTATCTTTTTTCCTTGTGCTTCTTCTTTTTGCTCGTAGCCCTGGATCCCTTTGTACCTGCTTTTTTCTTTTCTAGTCATTTTTTCCCATAGCGCCCTTTTGGGTTTTCACCATGACTGGCTTCCCCGTCATTTTTGCCTGTGGTGCCCTTTTGAGTTTTCACCACGTCCAGGATTTTGATCTTGTCTACCCCTTGATAGCTGTACACTTTTTACCCTTGGTGCCCTTTTGGGTTTTCACTAAGTCCACTACGTGCCCGCTGTTTTTACTCCAGGCGCCCTTCGGATTTTCACCTCACCCATTTTGCTTAAGCATGCTACTTTTCTTTTGATTTCTCTTTTTCTTCTATAGAGGCGAGATGCTAGATTCCATTCATTGTCTGTCGACTGGTGAGCCGCCTGACTTTATCTTCAATCACAACCGTGAAGCTGCTGACATTAGGGTAAACTATCTTAAGGGAAAACAGGTTGGTGACTTGTGTTTTCACTCATTGTGTGACGTCCCGGTCACTGCTCCAATGTGAGCGGGGCTAGATGGCTCAGCGAGTTACCACACTGGGAGAGCTACTATTGCAATTGACGGTGGACGGAACTTGTCCCACATTAAAAGAGTCGTAGGAAGTTGTGGTGGTTATATGTAGGGTTCGCACCTTAAGGATACGATGCGTTTTGGGGGCAACCCCGAGAACAAAGCCTTGAGCCCTGTGAGCAAAGCGGATAATATTGTGTCCATGGGTGGGGCGTTTCATATGGTATCATAGTCGAGGACGGCTCTGCCCTCGATGGGGGATATTATGACGCCTCGGTCACTGCTCAATGTGGGCAGGTGCAATATGGCGGGGCTGGATGCCTCAATGAGCTACTGCGCTGAGCGATCTATTGTTGCGGTTGACTGTGAGTGGAACTTATCCTACATCGAAAGAGTCATAGGAAGTTGTGGTGGTTATATGTAGGGTTCGCACCTTAAGGATACAACGCATTTTGGGGGCAACCCCGAGAACAAAGCTGGTAGCCCTGTGGGCAAAGGGGATAATATTGTCTCCTTGGGTGGGGCATTTCACATTAGGTTTGACTTTTGTTTTCTTCTTCTTTTTTGGACTGCGCGCTTTATTCGTCAATTTTTATTTCTTTATCTTTTTTTTTTCTTCTTTTTGAACCCTTTATTTTTTTGGAACACTTATTGGAGAGAAGGAATGAAGATGGAATGTACCTCAGGATATTAACCTCTTATTGTTTGTATAAGTGCTATAATGTATAAACCACACTCTTGTTTGTCAAATTTCAATGAGACAAAACAACTTATGATATGGTTCACACAATGTGAATCAAGATGGAAAGTTCACCTTCAAGAGAATCAAGAAGATGGAAAGTTCACCTTCAAGAGAATCAAGATGGATGAAGAAAGTTCAAGTTCTACTAAAAACTAGTAGAAGTTCAAACTCCTACTTCAAGCTCTATTAAAGATTCAAGAACAAGTTCTAAGAAGTTCAAGCCTCTTCAATGTTCAGTCTTTTCAGTTATAATAACCCTAGAAAGACTAGTCTAGTCTTAACTTCGACAAGTCTAAGAAATTTTCGACTAGTCTAAGTTCAAAATGCAAAAGCAGATTTTTTCGTTGCTTCCTCGACCAGTCGAAGAGGGACCTTCGACCAGTTGAGGGTTGTTTGACTCAAAGTCCAGCAACTATATTTTGGCACCCTCGACCAGTCGAGCAGGGCCTTTGACCAGTCGAAGAATAGTTTTATCCGATCGCGCCCAAAATTTGAAATTCTGTTAGATCTTAGATGAGTTGAAGGAGACCTTAGACGAGTCGAAGCAACAACATTTCTAACTATAAATAAAGGCCTTCTCTCATTCCAAAATTAATAATTCAAGCTAAGAAAAGCCTTCACCGAGAGAGAGAGAGAGAGAGAGAGAGAGAGAGAGAGAGAGAGAGAGAGAGAGAGAGAGAGGCCCCCACATCTTCAAGCTATTGCATGATATTTTAATATTTTGTGTAAATAGCTTTTTCTTTTAATTCTTTGATCTCTTTTCATGAATCTTATTTTTTAAAGAGAGTAATTGTTCTTCTTTGAGATCTTGAGGAATTCAAACAAGTAGTATTTGGTTTGAATTAATTTAAAATCAATCTAGAACCTATAATCCTTGTTTGTGTTACTGGACATTGAACATTCTACTTCAAGCAAAGCGGTTCTACAGGCTACATTAAGTCTTCAATGAGAAGATAAGTATATTTCTATTCTTTGTATTTTGGTTTCTTTGAGAGAGTCAGAAAATCTCATGTGTTGGTTTTGACCGAGATAGCCAGAAAATCTCGGTGTGGGATTTTTGTTTGTGATAAGCCCTTTAAAATTACAACTGTGTAAGGTTTTAAGGTAAGCCTGTGAAAACCTTGTTTTTAGTGAACACCAATATCACGTGGGTTGTGATTATTGGGATTGGAGTAAGTGTAACTGTTTGAGAATAGTTGGTGTACACACCGAACCACTATATCTCCTGGTGTTGTGGTGAATGTTTAATTTTTGTATCTGTGGTGAATGATTGTAACTTTATTTCTACACTAGTGGTGAATGTTTGTAATAGATATCTTTATTATCTCTTGCTTCCTGTAACATCCCGAATTTTCACTGTTTCGGATTTCCAAAAATCCTTGATTTTTTTTTTTATTTAACTTATACTATCACGTACTGACTATTAACACTCAATGTTAGCTTATACACGAGTTAATTAATCCAATATTAGCCCAATTTAATAGACCAGACAGGCCGTGATAAGGCCTGGTGCAGGCCACCAAGCCAGATGGCCCGTTTACACTTAACAATAGCCCGTGTGGGCCACCCAGCAACTGAGGAGGGTCAGAAAAATCTAAAACTTTAGAAAATTATAGATCTCACTGGGCTTGTAGTCCATCGCGGACTGCGAACCCAGTGGACACCCAGAAGTACCATCTGGCGCTTGCCCAATGCGCCCCACCAATGCCAGATTAAAATCTGGCACTGACAAAAGAAACTAAGACTCCAGACCTTCCAGCCGTCGGATTTCTTCCAAATTTATGGTGAAGGTTTAATGTATTTTTCAACGCTTGCCCACCAAATCTGGGCCTCGATCGTGGCACGATGACCGTTGATCGCGAATCGGACCCGTGCGATCAAACCCCATATCCGATCGCTCCCAAATTTTGCATGGCCCTTCATCGAGCCATGGATCACCTACCCTATAAATTTCATAGCCAGAGGGCCACCAGAAATGCCTCATCAATCAGAATGGCCCCTAAAGGGCCACTTAAAGGTCGGAAACGCTTGCTCAGATCATATATCCGTTCATCCGTTCGCCCTAAATTTTTGCATGGACCCTAGTCAAGCCATAAGACACCTACCCACCAAATTTAGTGGCTTAAGGGGCGTTAGGACAATTTCAACTTCAATAGGGAGCCCTAGAAGGCTAGTTTGGGAAATTGTGGGAACTTAAGTGATTTGAGTCGTCCACTCTTATGCCAAGTTGAGGATTTCGGACCATCAGTTTATGACCAAACTTTACCCGTTGATTAAGGATATTTCCCCACTCACATCCGTATAGCCGCGGCCCCGATCGACCATCGGTGACCATTGAACAGACTTCTAATCATATCTGTCGATCGGCGTGTCAGAATGGCGGGCCGATTGTGTCCATACGTAGATCATCATTAGGACTAAATATCCTACGGTGTATATCGACTAGTACACCCCATAGGCTAGAAAAACTCTCTCATAGGGTTAGTATAGTAAAGACCCAACACTTGGGGCCAATTGTACTAAAACTGGCACTATATAAAGGGGTTTCTTTTGGGCACCCCTCTCCCATACGAATTTGCCCTAGGAGAGAAAAGAGAGAAAAGAGAAGAGAAAGAGGAGAAAGAAGGGAGAGCAAGGGAGTAGTGTGAGTGGTGGTGAGCAAGGTGGACTCTCAATCAAGGTGGGGCCCAAGAGGATCAAACCCACAACCTCCTATACCTTCTCCAAGAAGGATCCCTCATCCACGGCCACTCTTTTGTTCCGTTGGGCATCTAGGTAAGATCCATCACCAAAATTTCCTTGAAACCCTTGTAATGAAGGGGATTTGCATGAGAATCTAACATGTGATGGTTGCTCCTAGGATTCCGGCCGTTCTACACTAAGATCCACATCTCCTAGGTCATTCTCAAGTCTTCAACAAATCCGAAGGTGCGGACTATTGTTCTTAGGTGGCCTAGCACCAATTACAATACTAGCTTAATGGATGCTTGATTGGTACATTTGAAAGCCTAGAGAAATCCTAGGAATTGTAGGTTCTTGAAATTGTATGGATGTACATGATGTTCTTCATAATGTTATTTGTTGATGGACATAATTTTCGTGAATGGATGCTAATATGCTTATGTCGTGTCATTCTTTCACATGTTATGAATCCATGTTGTGTATCCTTCCATTACTCTTATGCATATGATGGCTTGAGATGGAGGAAGTGCGTAACTTCCTCACACACACCCACACACCTCACATGCACTATATTGCTTGATTACTTGCTAAGATCATCTAATTCGTATGACTGAGATGCATGGAGTATGATGATGACATGTTAGTGACAGTCTGTATAGTCGGCTTGTTAAGGATGACCCTCTTTACATTGGGTTGGTCAGGAAACATGAGGAGAGCAAAGGCGGCTCCAAGGGTAGGACCGCCTTGAGGCTAAACCCGTGAGTTTGGGCGAGTGCGTTCGGGTGGCTGTAGTTCGACTACATGGGTCTCTCGTGCCCGAGGTCGCTCATCCCACGCTCGCCTGGCTTGTGCGATCTAGCCTGCAATCTGATCAACCCTGTTTGTTAACCCTATGTGCCCACATATGTATGGAACCTGAACCACCCTGCAACCGTTGTAGCCCATCGAAAATTCACTTGAAATGGATCCACAGTCTCGTGAGCCGGGCATGGTGGAATGGGACACTGTGTCCGAGCTGTCGGCCTACGCTGGGGTACCGCGCCTCCCCGTAGTGACCGCGAGCGATCCCTTCCTATCGGCACTCCTCATATGCTTGGAGTCGGGAATGAGGACCTAACGGGATCACGAACCGCCGGGACTCGGCCTCACGCGTTGATGGGGCTTGGGCCTCGCAACCTGCTTAAGGCATTGATACGTAGGGTGAATCAGAATCCCCAACCTGCTGGATGAATGGACTTAACTAATAACTCGGCTAACACGATCGCATTGCACGCATTAGTTAGGGTGGCGACTCGGAAGTCGAGGTCGCTCTGAGGGAGTGTTGTCATATGCGATCGTTAGATGTAGTCGCTTGAGGGAGTGTTGTGGCGAGGGCATGCATCATATCATCCCGCATGCATGCATTTTAAATAAGAGTTATTAGGTGTTAATCATTGTTTGCTTTTCATTAAGTTCATATTACAATTGATGCCTGTTGTAACTTGAGACCAATAGTTCAGACTGAGTTGATCACTCACTCCCACTCTGGGACGGTGTTTTAAAACACCAACCAGACCCATTCATAGATGCAGGTGACTCAGGGCATAAGGAGCCTGACGAGGCGAGCTTGGATGAGGAGGACAGGCTCTCCTACTTACAGCTGATGGGCGGCTCTCCATCGGATTGATCGGGCTGGATTTAGATTTACTGAGCCGCGGGCTCAGTTTTACTCTTTTTTTTTTTTGGACATAGCCTTCTTTTGTTGTTCTGTTGGGCAACGCCTTGGGCGACCCTTTATTATTTTTGGACCTGTATATATGTGAAATATCCTACATTTCAATAAACTGGTACGATTGTGCTTCATGCTTCAGGTAATTCCAAATTGCGCAGTTAAATTTGATTAATCATAAAAACCATAAATGCATGATAAGTGACACTCGGGAACTCGGGAGTCGAGTCTATACACCACCCTCGATTTTTTGGGGCGTTACACTTCCTTTGAAGTCTTGATCCTTACAAACGTTCGTGAAATCAGGTTGTTCTACTTAAAACTTTGTTTTTGGTTTAAGGTTGTCCTACGAACTAAATTTGAATAAATTTTCAATACTGAAAGTGCCCTGGTTTGTCAAGTTACGTGAATGTTGAGTCAGAGTGTCTACAGAGCCTGATAGGAAGATTAATTCAAGCGTCTGCCTCAACCGGATGTGTGCAAGCTCGTCACAGGTAAAACTAAAGCCTCACATCCCATAACCCAAAACACCAGGTGAGGAAAACCCTTAAAAAAACAAGTTAGAAATCATAGGGTTTTGAGGTGAGAAAACTTTTTTCAAAATAGAAAAATCTCTAAGTTTTTCTCGCCTTGTCGATTTTATCGAAACACCCTCGATATGATCGACCTGCTCTGTTGATGTCCTCGATACCTCAACGATATTATGATGTGAGGACCAAAAGTGTCCAGCAACTAAATATTCATCTGGACGGATTTATCGACGTATCGATACACCTGTTGATATCATCGATATAAGAACTAAAAATGTCCAGCAACTAAATACTTATCTGAACTGATTTATCGATATATCAAATCCCCTATCGATATCATCGATATTCAAATCTCGAGTCCATTGAAAGTGGCTCGATAAGATCGACATACAGATTTCCGGGGCCCCTGTTTTTTAATGAAAATCTCAAATTTCTTCAATATATCGATGCTTTTCCGAAATGATCTGAAATCAAATATCGATAACATCGGAAGTCCATCGATGATATCGATCGTGGGCGCGCATATCTTACAACAGATATTTCAAGATGTTTTTAAACTATGATCGGGGGCCCTTCGATAGAATCGATATTCAAATATCGATGATATTGGCACCAGGTCGATTGCATCGAACAAGGTCATAAACTGTCCAACAAGCTTAAAGATAAATCTGTTGGATTTATCGATGCCTCGACTCTCATCTCGATATCATCGACATTCAAATTTTGATGATCTTGATGGTTCCCTGATCATTCATGAAAACCTGAAATATTTCAAAGTCAAGTCTCTCTCATTTTTCAAGTGTCGATGGATCGAACCCGTCATCGATGGAATTGGAGTTCGAAATCCGATGACATCGACAATAGTTTCGATTCATCGATCATTTGGCAAAGAGTTTCAAAAGCGTATGACATTGAGTCTAAGTCATCGAGCAGATTATCGATGCTACCGAGAGTATACGCTCGATGATATTGAACCTATTCGATGATATCGAACTCTATCATAAATGTGACCATTTTATATCCATTGGAACTTTTTGCCTATATATAGAGGACTTGTCTTTTGTTGCTGTGAGAGAAAGAAGAGAGAGCTTTTGTGTGTAACATCCCGGATTTTCACTATTTTGGATTTCCAAAAATTCTTGAAATTTTTTTTATTAACTTATATTATCGCTTACTGACCATTAGCACTCAACGTTAACTTTTACACGAGTGGTCTTGTCTGGTCATGATAAGACCTAGTGCGGACCGCCAAGTCAGATGACCTGTTTACACTTAACAACAGCCCGTGTAGGCCACCCAGCGACCGAGGAGGGTTAAAAAAATTTAAAAATTTAGAAAATCATATATCTCACTGGGCTTGTGGTCCATCGCGGGCTACGGACCCAGTGGACACCCAAAACTGGAATCTGGCACTTACCAAATGCACCCCACCAATGCTAGAATTGGAATCTGACACTTGCAAATAAAATCGAGATATCAGGCTTTCCAATCGTCGGATTTCTTCCAAATTTACGAAGAAAGTCTAATGTACTTTACTACGCCCATCCACCAAATCTGGGTCCCGATCGTGGCACGGTGACCGTTGATCGCAAATCAGACCCGTGCAACCAAACCCCATATCCGATCGTCCCCAAATTTTGCATGACCCTTCATCGGGCCATGGGTCACCTATCCTATAAGTTTCATGGCCAGAGGGCTACCAGAGCCACCCCAATCACCGAAATGGGCCCCTCAGGGCAATTTAAAGATCAGAACCGTATGCTCAAACCCCATACTCGATCATCTCTTTGTTTCCAAACTTTGCATGACCTCTCATCAGGCCATAAGGAACCTACACACCAAGTTTGGTGGCCAGAGGGGTGTTAAGGCCACCCCAACACCAATAGGGAGTCCTAGTGATCTATTTTGAAAAATTATGGAAGCTTGAGGCCATTTGCACCAAATCTGACATTATAAAAGGGGTTTCTTTTGGGAACCCCTCTCCCCATACGAATTTGCCCTAGGGAAGGAAGGAGAGAAGAGAGAAAATGGAGAAAGAAGAAAGGAAGAAGACAGGGAGGGAGAGTGAAGGAGAGTGAAGGTGGGCCATAGATCAAAGTAGGGCCCAAGGGAGTCCCGTCTTGCAAAACCCTACCTCTCCCTCAAGGAAATCCATCATCCACAACCTGGAGAACCCCTCTCCACCGATTTGATAGGTAAATCTCTCATCTTCTTAGAAACCCCTCATGTTGAGGGAGGATTTGCATAAGATTCTAACATGCAATGCTTTACTTTAGGGATTTCGGCTAATCGACTCCGATTTTGGCATTTCTAGGTCATTTCCAAGATCTTAATGAACCATAGGTGCGGACTATTGCTCTTAGGTGGCCTAGCACCAATTTTAGTATGTGTTTAATGATTTTGGTTACTTGAATACTATGTTTGGAGGATCTAGAGAAGCCCTAGGACTTGTATGTTCGTTAGAATTGTATGTTTGGCTCCCATATGATGTTATTCTTGCCTCTCACATGATTGTGTGTATGGACGATTATATGCTCATGCCTTATTTGATTTTCTCATATGATGTGCCCTATAACATGTATGATTCCTTGATTTTTGTGTATTTTGGTTCTAAGGGAGGTAGGAAGTGCTTAACTTCCTCACCAACCCACACCACACACACACACACACCTTGTTCATAATATTATTAGCTTTACATGTTATTAGAAGTTTAGATTGTTATGTTGAGAAGCATAAGAACATAATGTTGTTTATGTTAGATAATGTATTGAAAGTTGGCATGTTATGGATCCCCTTCACCCTCTTGGGTTGGTCAGGAACATGATGAGAGACGGTAGTCCCATCGGTAGGACTACACTAAGGCTAGATCCGTCCATTTGGACGGGCGTGTTCGGGTGGCTGTAGTTTGACTACATAGGTCCCTTGTGCCCGAGGTCACTCATCTTATGCTCGCCTGACTCGTGCTGTCTAGCCTACTGTCTGACCAACCTTGTTGTTAACCCTGTTTGCTCACCTATGTATGGAACCTGGAACACCTTACAACCATTGTAACCATTGATAACTAAATTGCAACTGGTCCACGTCTCGTGAGCCGGGCATGGTGGAATGGGACACTGTGTCTGAGCCGTCGGCCTACGCTGGGGTACCGTGCCTCCTCGTTGTGATCGCGAGCGATCCCTTTCTCTAGGCACTCCTCGTGTGCTTGAAGTCAGGGTTGAGGAACCCAACGGGATCACGGACCGTGGGGTCTCAGCTTCACGCGTTGATGGGGCCTTGGCCTCGAAACCAGTTAGGGCATTGATAAGTGGGGTGTATCAGATTCCCCAATCTGCTGGATGACTGGACTTAACAATAACTCGGCTAACACGATCGCATTGCATCGCATTAGTTAGGGTGGCGACTCGGAAGTCGAGGTCGCTCTGAGGGAGTGTGGTCATATGCGATTGTTAGATGGAGTCGCTCGAGGGAGCGTTGTGGTGAGGGCATGCATCATATCATCCCGCATGCATGCACATTTAATAAGAGTTATTAGGTGTTGATGATTGCCTGTTTTTCATTAAGTTCATATTACAATTGATGCCTATTATAACTTAAGACTAATAATACACACTGAGTTGATCACTCACTCCCACTCTGGGACGATGTTTTAAAACACTAACTAGACCCGTCCGTAGATACAGGTGACCCAGGACTTGAGGAACCTGGAGAGGCGAGTTTCGAGGAGGAGGACGAGTTGTCCTACTTCCAGTTGATGGACGGTTCTCCGCCAGCTTGAGAGGCGGGATTGGATTGCTGAGCAGTGGGCTCGGCTCTATTTTTGGGACTCACTATTCTTTTGGAATTTTGTGGGGTGACGCCATGTGCGACCTCTTTATTCTTTTGGACATGTATATATGTATATCTTGATCTCTTTGATTTCAATAAACCTGTTTTGTTGTGCTTCATGTTCCAGGAATTTTCAGGCTGTGCATTGACTGGATTAATCGCATATTAATGAAAACTGGTCATAAGTGACCCCGGGAACTCGGGAGTTGAGTGTATACACGACCCCTCGATTTTTAGGGTGTTACAAGATGGTATCAAAGCAATAGTTTAAAATCCATTGGGCCATGGGTCATGAACTCACTAACGCGTCCACTGACTTGAGAGGATACGCAATAGAAAATGCAACAGGGACTTAGAATGGTAGGAACCATCTCAGACCCTGAACCAACACTTGTAGACGGAGGGTAGGACTTCCAAGGAGTTAAGAATGAGTGGCAAGAGAGGGAATAGTAATGCTGAGAAGGGGATCCGAGAGTCTTACAATGTCATTGCCCATTCCTGGGTAAGAAATTGGGAACTTGACGGCAAGATTCGATTCGATTAACTAGGAAATTTAGCTAGTTTAGTTCACCAAAGTCCTAGAACTATTGGGCCAACTGAAATAGGTGAGATTAGGGTGAATGAAATGGTAAGAGTAACCATAGATGCATGTGTAAGGTATTGTCCCTAGATAGAGTATATCCCATGTTTTACAATACCCTATTTAGAATGCTTACAATTAAAGGTAAATCCTGAGATTTCCTTTCAAATTACACTTGAAAACTCATCATCATGGGATTTGGAAATCCCATATTACACCTTCCAACATAAATCTCATTTTGCAAACCCTATGAAATTAATTTTAATTCTCATCTCACACTTATTCCAGACATGCCATTCCCAATCTTGAGTTGGGATTAACATTGAAATCTCATTTAGTACGGCTTAATGCGACTAGCCAAACAGGCCTAAGTTTAAATTCCTCTCCCCAACCTATCCCCTTAAACCCTTTGCCTGCCTTCACTCTGTTCTTTAAATTTCTCAGTACATTGTTAGAAACGAGCTAGAGATCGAGTGATTGGACGGTCGAAACCATCGTCCTAGACCGAACGAGTTAATACCGGGCCGAAATTGATAGTTCTGACCCATTTGGGGATAAAGACTTAGGGATGATCGAAAATTTACCAGAAATATTGAAACTATAGAAGAATTGGATTTTGGCTACTAACTTGGTGGAATTTTGCAAAATAGATAGCCTCATTGTTTAGATCAGCTTCTCTTACCCCAAATTCATATATGGCGTGTCGAATAACTCATCCCGGTTTGCGAGATATGGCCATCGTAAGGTACAACCCTCCAACGCCTCGGCGCCACAGCACCCAACACTCCAGAGCCTCGACGCCACAGTGTCAGATGTCCAGCGGGCTGGGCGACCCGTTTTCTGCGTGACTTCAAAAATTCATGTCTCCTTCGTTACAACTCCGATTTAGGTGATTCAAAAGCCATATTGAAGCTTAACAAGTCTAGTTACATATAAAAATAAAATAAAAAAAAATAAAATAAAATAAAAATTATAATATAATTATATTTGGAATAAATTAGCAACTGTCTAAAAATCGTTAGTTTTAGATGGTGGTTACTTCTAGAATTTTTATAATTTATTTACAACTCCAAATGGTATGAAATTTGGTGGGATGACTTAGAACTTGATGGTAAATTATCATAAAAATTTTAAAAATAATCAAGTTACCGATTTGGAGGGGGCCACACTGTCTTAAGCACTTAAGGACCTCCACCCCCTCTCCCTCATTTCACTCACACCTTTCCAAATAGGAAGCTCATCCCCTCCAAACCCCAAAACACCCCTCCTCCATCTCCCAAATCCCTCTAAAACATCCCATTTTCCCTTTCCCTTCAACAAATCACTCTCTCCAAAACCCATCCTCAACAACCTCACCTTCAACACTTCTCTCCCAACCATTTTCAAGATCTCAATCCTCTTCCAAAGAAAACCCATCTCTCAACTCCTTACATTACACAACTCATTTTCAAATTCTTTTCAAACCCAACCAATTCAACTTCAACCCCCACTCTCAAAACACCTTCACAAACCCATTTCCAAACTTTTTCTCAAACTCCTTCTCAAGCTCAATTCTCAAATCATTTCTTAACACCCATCCCTCAAATCCATCTTCCTTAAACTCATCCAAATCCCTTCCCAAGTCCCACATCCTCAACTCGTTTTCAAATCTCCTCACTCAACATCACCTCAAACCCATTCCCAAATTTCATTTTCCAACCCACATTCCTCAAACTGATTCTAAACGCATTCTCAAGACCCTCCCAAAACCATCCTTAGGGACTCCCCTCCAACAACCACCTACATTCTCACAAGCCAATCCATCCTAGCCGAGAGATATGGCATTTTTGGCAACCATTGCCTCTTTCTTCTCCATTCCGGTTATCATTTCCCTCAAAGGGGAAGAGGCACCCCCATCCTCGTCCGACCCAGAAGGATAATAGCTTAACTTTACGGAAATTAGTAGTTGTTTTAAGTTAGTTAGGATTATTACCATGTATTGAAGATAGTTAAAACTCTTGCTTGATTTGTCTGCTTTTTTTCTTTATGTTTAGAGTATCTAGTAATACATGTAAAGCCATATTGTAGGATAACTGGTCATACTAATAGCATTTTGAATTCAATATGAATGTATGGATCGTTTTGGAATTTTCTTGTCGTCTTGTGAATGCTTGTATGAATAATTGTCTTACTGCATCCATCTTAGCGTTATTAGCACTCTAAACCACCAGAATACCTTAAAACTTTTGATTCTTCCTTCCCTGTTAAAATTTATGAAACTAAAGCCTGATTTGCCCATAACTCACTAACCATAGATCAAAATGGTATTGTCGAGAGGAACCTTAAGTTCTTGGAAACCTTTTTGGGACAGTCGTTTGATCATAGGCATTATGGGAGACTCACCACCCATTAAAATATTATAAATGAGAAACTTGGACTTTTAAATAAATTTTGATATCTTCCAATGTTAAGAATAATCGGACTACGGAATTACAGAACCATACATTTACGAAGTATTCGCGGCCTAACCCAATTCTCAATCCTGGGCGACTACCAATGGACTCACTGCTTTGACTGAGCAGAAGAACAGAATCAACCAGGACTAAGAAGGGATACAATGATCTTTCTACCCTGGTCAGACAGATGATCGACGTATGAGATCAAAGCCTACCACAACTGTCTTTTCGTATTAGCCCAATCATAAAAGAGTAAAATATATCACCATTAGGTAAACTTTACCAACAACCACTTAGTACGATAATAATGATTTTGACATTTGTTTTCAAACCTCAAATGTGAAAACTTTTAAGGGGGTAGAATATAATAAGGAAGACTAGTACAGTTAGTATGCACCCTACCATGCATATAACTCTCAAATCAATAAAACTTATGCAAATGAAATGATAATATCTTTATTTATTACCCTTAGGCAATTTCGGGGATAAAATTATTTTTAAGGGGGGTAGATTATAACATCCCAGATTTTAACTGTTTTGCATTTCCAAAAATCTTTAAAATTTATTTTTTTTATAACTTATATTATCACTTACTGACCATTAGCATACACGAGTGGTCCTGTTTAGTCATGATAAGACCGAGTGGGGGCTGCCAAGTCAGATGACCTGTTTACACTTAACAACAGCCTGTGTGGGCCACCTAGCTACTGCGGAGGGTTAGAAAAATCTAAAAATTTAGAAAATCATAGATCTCACTGGGCTTGTGGTCCATCGCGGGCTACGGACCCAGTGGACACCCAGAACGGGAATCTGGCACTTGCCAAATGCACCCCACCAATGCCAGAATTAGAATCTGGCACTTTCAAATAAAATCGAGATACCAAGCTTTCCAGCCGTCGGATTTCTTCCAAATTTACGAAGAAGGTCTAATGTATTTTACTACGCCCGTCCACAAAATCTGGGTCCCGATCGTGGCACGATGACCGTTAATCGCAAATCGGACCCTGCGACCAAACCCCATATCCGATCGTCCGAAAATTTTGCATGACCCTTTATCGGGCCATGGGTCACCTCTCCTGTAAGTTTTATAGCCAAAGGACCACCAAAGCCACCCCAATCACCGAAATGGGCCCCTCAGGGCCATTTAAAGATCAGAACCGTATGCTTAAACCCCATACTCAATCATCCGTTTGTTCTCAAACTTTGCATGACCTCTCATCGGGCCATAAGGCACCTACACACCAAGTTTGGTGGCCAGAGGGGTGTTAGGGTCGCCCCAACACCAATAGGGAGTCCTAATGGTCTATTTTAGGAAATTATGGAAGCTTGGGGCCATTCGCACCAAATTTGACATTATAAAAGGGGTTTCTTTTGGGCACCCTCTCCTCATACGAATTTGCCCTAGGGAAGGAAGGAGAGAAGAGATAAAATGGAGAAAGAAGAAAGGAAGAAGAGAGGAAGGGAGAGTGAAGGAGAGTGAAGGTGGGCCATAGATCAAAGTAGGGCCAAGGGAGTCCCGTCTTGCAAAACCCTACTTCTCCCTCAAGGAAATCCATCATCTACAACCGGGAGAACCCCTCTCCATCGATTTGATAGGTAAATCTCTCATCTTCTTGGAAACCCCTCATGTTGAGGGAGGATTTACATGAGATTCTGACATGCAATGCTTTGCTTTAGGGATTCCAGCTAATCGACTCCGATTTTGGCATTTCTAGTTCATTTCCAAGTTTTCAACAAACCATAGGTGCGGACTATTGCTCTTAGGTAGCCTAGTACCAATTTTAGTATGTGTTTAATGATTTTGGTTGCT
This sequence comes from Magnolia officinalis, assembly GCA_021015155.1. NCBI lineage: Eukaryota > Viridiplantae > Streptophyta > Magnoliopsida > Magnoliales > Magnoliaceae > Magnolia > Magnolia officinalis. The sequence continues at coordinate 18,019,001 of JAJHSJ010000014.1, forward strand.
TGAATGCTATGTTTGGAGGATCTAAAGAAGCCCTAGGACTTGTATGTTCGTTAGAATTGTATGTTTGGCTCCCATATGATGTTGTTCTTGCCTCTCACATGATTGTTTGTATGGACGATTATATGCTCATGCCTTGTTTGATTTTCTCATATGATGCGCCTTATAACATGTATGATTATTTGATTTTTATGTATTTTGGTTCGAAGGGAGGTAGGAAGTGCTTAACTTCCTCACCAACTCACACACCACACACACACACCTTGTTCATGATATTATTAGCTTTACATGTTAGTAAAAGTTTATAATGTTATGTTGAGAAGCATGAGACTATGATGTTGTTTATGTTAGATAATGCATTGATAGTTGGTATGTTATGGATCCCCTTCACCCTCTTGGGTTGGTCAGGAACATGATGAGAGACGGTAGTTCCATCGGTAGGACTACACTAGGGCTAGATCCGTGCGTTTGGACGGGCGTGATCGGGTGACTGTAGTTCAACTACATGGGTCCCTTGTGCCCGAGGTCACTCGTCTCATGCTCGCCTGACTCGTGCGGTCTAGCCTACTGTCTGACCAACCTTTTTGTTAACTCTATTTGCTCACCTATGTATGGAACCTCGAACACCTTACAACCATTGTTGCCCATTGATAACTAGATTGCAACTGGTCCATAGTCTTGTGAGCCAGGCATGGTGGAATGGGACATTGTGTCCGAGCCACCGGCCTACGCTGGGGTATCGCGCCTCCCGTAGTGACCGCGAGCAATCCTTTTCTCTCGGCACTCCTCGTGTGCTTGAAGTCAGGGATGAGGAACCCGACGGCATCACGGACCGCTGGTTCTCGGCCTCACATGTTGATGGGGCCTTGTCCTCGCAACCAGTTTAGGGCATTGATAAGTAGGGTGTATCAGATTCCCCAATCTGCTGGATGACTGGACTTAACTAATAACTCGGTTAACGAGATCGCATTGCATCGCATTAGTTAGGGTGGCGACTTGAAAGTTGAGGTCGCTCTGAGGGAGTATGGTCATATGTGATCGTTAGATGGAGTCGCTCGAGGGAGCGTTATGGTGAGGGCATGCATCATATCATCCCGCATGCATGCGCATTTAATAAGAGTTGTTAGGTGTTGATAATTGCCTGTTTTTCATTAAGTTCATATTACAATTGATGCATGTTATAACTTAAGACTAATAATACACACTGAGTTGATCACTCACTCCCACTCTGGGACGGTGTTTTAAAACACCGACCAGACCCGTCCGTAGATGCAGGTGACCCAGGGCTTGAGGAACCTGGAGAGGTGAGTTTCAAGGAGGAGGACGAGCTGTCCTACTTCCAGTTGATGGACGGTTCTCCGCCAGCTTGAGAGGCGGGATTGGATCGCTGAGCAGTGGGCTCGACTCTATTTTTGGGACTCACTATTCTTTTGGGATTTTGTGGGGTGACGTCATGTGCGACCCATTTATTCTTTTGGACATGTATATATGTATATCTTGATCTCTTTCATTTCAGTGGACCTATTTGGTTGTGCTTCATGTTTCAGGAATTTCTAGGCTGCGCATTGACTGGATTAATCGCATATTAATGAAAACCGGTCATAAGTGACCCCGGGAACTTGGGAGTTGAGTGTATACACGACCCCCCGATTTCTAGGGCGTTATAGTGTGTTTCAACTTATATCTTATATCCAAAGCCCTTTCTCTCAAGGGAGTTCATCCTCCAATCCACCCTCATCATTGACAATCAATAGAGTGGATTGGGGAATGAACTTCTGCATCCAAGGATCCTCCAACTACTACCTTAATGGCAAATCATTAAGCTGGGATGCCTTGAATGCATAAGATTGGAATCTCTCTATCTTTCTAATAGGAAAATATTTTGAAAGTAGGATTCCATCTTGACCTTGACCCAATCCAAAGCCAAGTATTGGTATATTATCTTGTGTTGCGGATCAAGGGAGCAGAAGACTTTTCGTCAACAAGGAGGAGATCTTCGGCATTGTGTTAAACGGGACTCATCAACTTATTTGTAAGTATCCAAAGTCCAAGAGGACACTTGTTGTCACGCCCCAAACCCAGAAATTGGATTCACAGGAATCCCGATCTCCGAATCCGGTGCCGACAGCCTCCGTAGTACCCCATTCTCGGCTCCTAGCATTTATACGCCAGATTCCGATCTTGGGATCCTACAAGGAGGATTTTTTCTTTTGTACATTTAACTCGTAATAAGCATAATCACAAGTATACTCAAATCACAAAGACAACATCATCATCACATACCCACTAATATAATCATTTGATTATAATACTGAAGGGAAATACAAAAATCGAAAATCGGGCTCAGAAGACCGCTGCATGCTCTAAGCTCAACACTGTTGCAACCTAACATCACCTGCACGCATCTATCGTGCATAAGCTTATAAAAAGCTTAGAGGGTGGTGTAAGTGTGTGCACAAGGTAAGTGCCAAGTATTCAATACAATGCCATCATCATACAGTAACGGAAATACTGGTAATCCATAAATCGTGCAATATCAGAATATACAGAAATACTGGCAAGATCAGGAATTATCAGAGTAAACAGAAGTACTGACAAGATCATAAATCATATGATATTAGAGAACACAAGACAAATTAACTATGCAAATGAGGAATCATAGATAGCCAAATAACAGATGCAGAGGATGCAATGCAATATACATTCCTGATGAGTAACACAAATAGCATCAGCCGTACCTAGACCATATCAATGCAGAAACACAATAACCCAAAATGTCGTATGCCGCGATTGTCATGCAATATGCGGTGCGAATGGAATGACTATGCTAGAGTGTAAAGTCAGGATGATAGTACGTAGTATCGCAGGCTATGGGGTCCAGCACAAGAGACTTCTATCCAAACCAGTCCCATACCTAAATTTGGATAGTTAGACTCAAATGTGGTAAACTCCTGATCTCAGGTTAGTCGCGCGCCCCAACCGAAATCCTGGCCATTGCGAAGGTATACTAACAAATAGTTGCGCACCACCAGCCCGAGTGGATAGTGAATGAATGAATGAGTATGCAACTCCTGCTCGCTAAATCTACATATCAGTACAGTTCATCTCTGGGATCATCACCGGGGTTTAATACACTCCAAATGACACTGTCTCTCTCCCAGCAGCACAGTCCAAGTGAGCGTAAGAAACCTCACTATCCGCCTCGCCAATAGTTTGCCAATACCTATCCGGCACGTCAATAGCGGACCCATTCACGAGCTGGTCAAACTCAGCCTAGTATTGGCCCTACCCTCGGGCGGGTAAGGCCACACCCCCTCCCAACCGACTGCGACACAGTGGGAGACGCGACCTCTTGGTATTAGGCATTCGGGCGCTCATGTATCCACTAGGTCTCGACGTTGGGGCGTCTCCCGGCCACTGAGGTTTAGGGATTTTCACCCAGGGACATCTATGACGCCTGTATGCTAGAACCAAGCATTTTCAGTGTCCCATCCAGCCATCCATGATATGCCTGTGAAAGCTACTACCCCGATGTCGCTAGGGCGTATAGTAGTCATATCATAAAATGCGTGATGCATGAGTCATACAATCCAGTCATACATCATCGTACGCATGCCTTGCGCTCATGTGAGATAACCTCCGCCTATCAGGGAGTCTCATATCAACCTGCCTAATGACACATGCAATGGTCAATCACATCTCATAATAAACATGCAGATGATGCGTATGGGCATGTATCATGATGCTATGCTGTCACATACTCATAATCGTACCAATAACCGGCACCGACAATCGGCCTCGATAATGTGGACATTTAACTAATATTGCCCCTAAGGAATGACCCACATAGAGCCTAACATGTAATGGGCCCACGACCTCACACAAAGCCCTAATATTCAACATAGTGGACCTTACTCACAGGCCACATATACGCAATAGGTGGGCCCTGCTCATGGGCCTCAAATACATGACATGTGGGCCCCACACATGGGTCTCGAATACATCAAATGGGCCATGTATCATGGGCCTAATACATATCCCAATGGGCCTTGCCCATAGGCCACAAATACATCACAGTGCGTTCCATTGCCTAGCCCTCAAATGCATCACAATGGGCCTCATATACACCACATTGGGCCTTAAACACGGGTTGAATATACATCACAACGGACCTTAAATACAGGCCACATTTACATCACATTGGACCTCGACAATCGGAATCGTCAGTAAACCACGATAATCAGAATCGGCAATCGAACACGATAATCGACCTCAATCGATAATCGGTCAATTGGCCACGACAAACAGAATCGGCAATCGGCCACGTCAATCGACAATCGGTCACGATCGGTAATCAGTCATGATAATTGGCCTCGATCGGTAGTCGGTCAATCGGCCATGACAAGAATCGGCAATCGGCCACGTCAATCGATAATCGGCCACGATCGGTAATCAGTCACGATAATCGGCCTCGATCGGTAATCGGTCAATCGGCTACGGCAAGAATCGACAATCGGCCACATCAATTGACAATCGACCACGATCGGTAATCGGTCACGATAATCGGCCTCGATCGGTAATCGGTCAATCAGCCACGACAAGAATCGGCAATCGGCCACGTCAAGAATCGGCAATCGGCCACGTCAATCGACAATCGGCCACGATCGGTAATCAGCGATCGGTCGTGACAATTGGAATCGACCCCAATAAACGGAATTGACCTCGATAATCAGATCGGCCTAACAAAGGGCTTAAGGGAAGGTCACAATGTGGACATCTAACCATCATTGCCCGTCAATGTGGACATGCAACCAACATTGGCCCAAGGAGTGGCCTACATAGAGCCAAACTTATAGTGAGTTCATGGCTTCACACAAAGGCCTCATACTTGGGCCATATAAATGTTACATTAGACCACGAATACAACACTTGGGGCCTTACTAATGGGCCATGAATACACCACATTGGGCCCCATCAATGGGCCACACTAATGGGTCGCATACACATCAAGTGGGCTTCATCAATGGGTCGCACTAATGGGCCACATAGATGGGCTACAAATATATCAAGGTGGGCCTCACAAATGGATTTTGATGGGCCACACTTGTGATCATTCCTTTCTAGGATTAAGTCTTAAGTGGTTCTCACCCTTTGAAGTCCTCAAGGAGGCCTCCGGCGGGAGTGTACGTGGTGGGTGCGTTTTGTGGACCCTTGCTCTGTGGAGAGCATAAACATCTGGTTAGGAGTGAACCAGTAAAACTTTGGGTTTGAGGTGAACCGTGTAAAACCTTGGGTTTGAGGTGAACCGTGTGAAACCTCAGATAGGGTCTTAGGGAAGATCCTTGGCCAGTGTGCCTAAAAGTGGGTGCGTTGTGTTGACCCTTGTTCGTGAGAGCATAAACAGTCAGCCTCAGTGTAGGTTGTAAAGGTTGAAGGTGAACCTGATTTAAAACCTTAGGTTTGAGGTGAACCATTGTGAAACCTCCTTAGTGAAATCCAGTACACTCAAGGGTTAAGTGCGGTTACCGGGAGTGGAGTAGACTTATCGTCAAATCACTATAAAATGACTGTGTTTGAGATTGTTATTTTTATGATTGTGTGATTTGCTTTAATACTTCCTCATCTGAATATTTAATCACACCACACATACCTACACAGTCATATCCATCATAAGCTAGCTTACATACTGCTTACTTCTAAGATAGTTTGTGATCGGATCCTCTACCAGGCTTGGAAGCCAGTGGAGTTACATTTGAGTAATCCTGATATTTGCATGATCACAGGATTAGTGAAGTAGGATTTTTAAATAAAACATAAAAACTTTAAAAAGTGATAGGACATATTGGCATATTCCTTCATCAACTAGTGCGGTCTTTACCGCCATTTCAATTGGTATCAGAGCGGGTCTCTCTTTAAGGGCTTCACCGCCTAGAGAGTGATCTTGACTGAAGTTGGGAATATGGCCAAAGGAGAGGGCTCATCGGTCACTAGACCTCCAGCATTGGACAGCTAAAACTATGCATACTGGAAGGCTAGGATGCACTACTTTCTGAGATCTTTGGATCATGACATTTGGGACATAGTTGAAAGCGGATATGTGCCACCAATTGAAAAAATCATACTTGATAGTGGCACAACAATCACAAAGTCCAAACCCAAAGAAAAGTGGACATCATTCGAAAAAGAAAGGCAAATATCTGAAGCCAAGGCTATGAATGCTATCTACTGTGCCGTGTCCCGGGATATATTCAATCAGATAAGTATGTGTAGGACATCCAAGGAAGCATGGGATTTATTGGAAACAACCTATGAAGGTACAAGTACTATGAAGCGATCCAAGCTTTAACTCCTGACTTCACAGTTCGAAAGTCTCAAAATGGAAGAGCATGAGACATTTATGGAGTTTTTCACAAAGTTAAATATAATTTGCAACTCCATGGGTGGATTGGGAGAGAAAGTTCGGGTACCAAAAATTTGTAGGAAAATTCTAAGATCCCTACTGGAACGATTTAATCCCAAGGTTACAACAATTGAGGAGTGTAGGAACATAGATGAAATGAAAGTAGAAGAACTAGTAGGTTCCTTACAAACTTTTGAACTACACTTCAAACAATCCCAAAAATCCAAAAACACTGTCCTAAAAACTTTAAAGAAAATAATTCATGAGGAGTGAAAGTGAATGAAAGGAAGATGAAGATGAAGATGAAGAAGTGGCTTTGCTGGCACAAAAATTCAAAAGATTCTTTCAGAAGAATCGCGGCCGTCCTTCTAGAGAAGAAAGGTGAACTATAAACCTTCTGCAGGGAAATTTAGTAAAAGAACCAAAGAACCACAATGCTACGCCTGTCACGAGTATGGACACCTGTCTACTGAATGCCCAAATAGAAAAACTATGGGCAAGGCTATGGCTGCCACGTGGGATGATACGGAGGAGTCAAATTCAGAATCTAGTGACTCAGAAAGTGATGAAGATCAGAAATCATTGAAAATACTCATGGTCTCCACTGCTTCAATCATTCCCACTAAATCTGAGAACGAGATAAAACGGCAAGCCACTAAATCATTTTCATCTGATAATGAGGGAACTGAAGAAGAAGAAGAAGAAGAAAAAGACAAGCTACAAGATGCTTACAATCAACTATATATCCATAGCATCAAAGTGGTTAAAAGACTTGGAATATCTGAGAACAAATTGGAATTGCTGCAAAATGATTTGGATAAAACACTAGAAATTAATAGACATCTAATCAATGACTTACAGCAATATCACTCTGACAATGATAGACTTGAGAGAGTTAACAGCTTCCTTAAATCTGAGACTGAAAAACTAAACAAACAGGTTGAGCAATTAAAAGATAAAATTATGCTCCTTCAAAATGAAAACCATACACTCCTGTTTAATCTAGAAGAGTCCAGAAAAATTGCCAAGCAAAACTGTATGTTTTCCCAGAGTGGTGAGAAGTTAGAAAAACTTTTAGGTATGGGAAAATCTGGAAGTAACAAAAATGGCTTAGGTTATGAGAAAGTCAGAGCTATAACTGGGTATAGAAAACAAATGCTTGAAAAATCTAATGCCTCTAAGTAGCAACACAAAGACTAATCAAGTAGTTGAATCAGATAAGAATTTAAATCTATTACAAGTAAGACCTTTGTCACAAAATGGATAATTAAAGAAAAGAAGAATTGTCTTGCTACTCACTCAAATGACTTAACAGGCAATGACACTAAGTGGTACCTTAACAGTGGTTGCTCAAGACATGTAACAGGTGAGATGTCCCTTCATTCTAAATATAAGAATCTTCATAATGGGATAGCCACCTACGAAGATGGAACCACTGTTAAAGTAATTGGACAAGGAATCATAAAAGGAATACAGTTGCTTGAAAATGAAAAAGCTTTCTGCATAAAAGGTCTGACACATAATCTCCTAAGCATATCTCAAATCTGTGATAATGGGCATGTGGTCAAATTCAACAGACAAGAATGTGAAATCCTAAATCAATCAGGAAAATCAGTAATGAGGGGTCATCACACAAGTAACCACTGCTACATTATCAGAGGCATAAAAAGGACTGATTCCTAGAAGTACTGAGCAGAGAAAGACAAGTCCAGATCATGCATCTAGATCAAGATATTTGCTGCAATGATGCAATTTTGTTGAGTGTCAAATGATATATTTGAGGTTCCTCACCTCAATCTTTTATAAATAAACATGAAAATGTTTATAATTTTTTGATGTGTACAGTAATTGATTGTACATAATTTTGTTGAGTATGCTATTGATACTAAAAGTATACTTGAAGGGTTTAAAAAAGAAAATATTCCTCTTCATGCCTATCGATCTGTCATTCCTGATTAATCGATCATGGGTTGATATCATCGACATCTCTTCAGAATATGGAAAGTCACATGATCGGGACTACTATCGAAGCAATTGCTGATAACATCAGATGTGGATCATCGATATAATCGAAAGTAAGTTCAATAAAATCGAAGACTCCTGCCCGATAAAAGGCGATAGAGGGGAAAAATTTTATTTCTCTGAAAATTTTTCTGTTTTGCTCTCTGCTTGAATCCTCGGCCAGACAACCATCAACGGGTCCTAGAAGCTTCAAAAGAAACGGGTATTATCTTTCCATTTCTTCCACTCCAGAGTCTAATCTCAATTTTGGTCGGGTATTTTCCGTTCTTTTAGTTGACCTTCCTTACCTTTGCCTGTCTCTTACACTGAAAAATCATGAACAAAGGAAAAGGTAAGTTTCTTTCTCAGTCTTCAAAAGGGAAAGCGAAACAACCCAGTTTGCATCAACTCACTCCATCGGTGAGACATCCAGCCACTGTTGTTGAACGTCTGGTTCTGTAAGTGCTATGATTTGATTCTTCTTTGGTTGTTAAATCTTGTCTGTAAAACCTCTGTATGTGTCTTGTGTTTATATCTTGATAAATTTGTTCAAGACACCATGTCACGAAAATGAATTCCTCAAGCTAGTTCAAGCTATAATATAGAAGAGAAGAGTTCAAGCTACAATATAGAAGATAAGAGTTCAAGCACAAGACTCAAGCTCAAGTTCACGTGTGTTCAAGGTCAAAACTCAAGCAGAGTTTGGGACTAAGTGCAACTCAAAATGAAATTGATTTCAAATCTTGTGAAGTAGTCAAGTTGCATCAAGAAGAATTCAAGCTTCATAATGTTCAAAGTCTAAGCAAATGAAGTTTTCAAAGTCCAAACTTCATGACCCAGGGATGATAAACCTTAGATTGACCTTAGGGTAGGTCACTTTGGCTATATAATTCATTTTAATATTAATACATGAATTTGGTCTATTCTAAGACTAGTCCTAGACCTTGTTCGACCAGTCCTAGCACTGGTTCGACCAGTCTAAGAAGTTCCAGGACCAGTCCTAGAATTGTTATAATTTTTTAAATTTTCTGGTTTGGCTACGACCAGTCCTGGAGTCTGCTCGACCGGTCGTAGGATGGTCTCGACTCGACCTTCGATCAATCATAAAGCTACGAATCAAACTCCAGCGACTAAATCAAGTGTCGCACGACCAGTCGTAGAGGGGTCTCGACCGGTCGTGGACTGCCTTCGACCAGTCATGGACTGACTACGACCGGTCGTACAACGGTTTGATTCAATCGCGCTAAAAAATTCAAAAATCTGTTTCTCCTTGGACTAGTCGTGGTGTCCCTAGGACCAGTCGAAGACGAATTTTTGCAACTATAAATAGCACATGAATTTTAGAGCTTTATATTGAAAACTAAGTGAATTCAAGGCTCCACTCTGAGATAAGTCTGTGTTGTTTTTAAGCTATATTGTGCATAATTCTATTTCCTTTTGTTAGCTTATTGTTATTTGATTTTGATTTGCATTCCAATCTGATTAGAAAAAGGGGAAAATCTTAATTCCTTCTTCACAGAATCAAAATCAAATACAGCTAGCCCTAAGTTGATTAATCTTAAAATCAATTAGAACTTAGAACCATTTTAAAGTGAGTATTGGACATTGAACTTCCATATTCGAACTTCTACTCCGATTGGTTCTTCCAGGGCTACAAAAGGAGAAATCGAGGTATTTTACAATTCTGTAAAATTTTTATTCCTTTGGTTTTTGTTTGGGATTTGCCAGAAAAATTCCATTTGTGTGGCTATTTGAGGAGAGCTAGAAAACTCAGAAAGAGAGGGTTTTGGATTGTGTAAGCCCAAGTTAAAAAAATACAATTGTGAAGGTTTTAGGTGAACCTGTGAAACCTATTTTGATAGTGAACGCTAATATCCCCTGTGTGAGGATATTAGGAGTGGAGTAGCATTCTGTGTGGTTGTTGTTTAACAGTTGGTGAACACACAGGCGAACCACTATAATTCTTTGTCTTGTGAATTGAATGCTTGCTTAATCTTTTATCTTTTATCATTTAAAGCTGTGGAATGTATGTGTGCTTGTGAATATTGTAAATATTTACATTTCAAGCAAATGTGGAGAATGTTGTAATAAGTTAGATTTAAATTTCAACAATTTATTTCAATTCCTTACTATTTATTTTTATTGAGTTCTTGATATAAAGGACGTTCTAGAAATAAGGTTGTCCTGCCATAAACCTTTGGTTTCTATGGTGTAAGGTTGTCCTTAGAACTGAATTCATATCAACCTCTCAATACTTGTTAATTGAGGTTGAGTTTATTTCAGCATTGTGAATTGATTTAGTTTTGTAAGGCTATCACTTTATTGTTTATTCTACTGTTTTAATTTTAATTTGGCATAGTCCTATTCACCCCCCCTCTAGGACATATAGCTTGGCTATTTCAAGTGGTATCAGAGCATAATAGCTCTCTCTTATTGCTTTTTATTTGGATTTATTTCCTGAGCTAACGATCTAAGCTATATATATAAGAAGTGAAATTTTGATAGCCTATCAGTCACTAGGCCTCCACCCTTTGATGGCTCCAACTATGCCTATTGGAAAGCCAGAATGAGGATCTTCCTCAAATCAATGGATGAGAATATGTGGCAAGCCACAGTGACTGAATGGAGCCCTCCTACCATTGAAGTAACTGGTATCAATGGATCAAAATCAATGAGAATAACACTTTATACTTCTTGGTCCACACTTCAGAAAAGTGAGAGTAGTGCCAATGCAAAAGCAATAAATGCAATCACTTGCGCACTATCACCGGATGAGTTCAAAAGAATCATATCCTGTGATACTGCAAAGCAAGCCTGGGATATATTAGAAATGACACACGAGGGTACATCAATTGTAAAAAAATCTAAAGTCCAACTCCTCACAACAAAATTTGAAGAAATTCATATGAAGGAAAATGAAATGTTTATGGACTTTACACAAGATTAAATGACATTGTAAACTCAATGTGGGGTCTTTGCAATAAAATCCCAGAAAGTAAAGTATGTGCAAAGATACTACGCTCACTTCCTGAACGGTTCAACTCTAAAGTAACCGTGATCTAGGAACTTCGTGATACGGACAATATGAGGGTAGAAGAACTAGTTGGTTCTTTACAAACCTATGAGTTAAACTTTAAAGCTCCTAAAGGTAAATCTATAGCACTTAAATCTTCTAAAAATGTTTCTGAAGAAAACTCTGATTTTGAAGATGATATGGCTCTTTTAGTAAAGAAGTTTTATAAGATTTTCAAAAGTAAGAAAAGGGTTGATTTTCAACAATCAAATGATAAAAAGAAATTTAGACCCAAAACTCGAAAATCTGTGAAAGACGTCAGTGTTACAACTGCCATGAATATGGGCATTTAGCAAACAAATGTCCTAAAAAGGACAAACCCAAAAGGAAGGGTATGTTGGCTACTTGGGATGAATCATCTGAGTCTGAAGCTACTTCTGATTCAGAAGATTCTGAAAATGAGTTAGGCAATGAAGTTAAGGCCCTTATGACTCTAACCAAGTTCACTTTTTCAGATCATGATGATTCAACTAGTGAAGAAAATTTGAATAGTGATTATGAAAATGAAGAAGATCTTCAAGATGCTTACAATGCCCTATACAAGGAAAGTTATAAAATTGCTGTGAAGCTTAAACTTTAAAAAGAAAAGTTTTTTAAACTCAAAGAATGCTTCAACTTACTTGTTTTAGAAAAATCCCAAATTTCAGATAATTTTGAAAAATCAAAATGTGATTTGGAATTCAAAACCTCCTGATTGAAGATTTGAAATCTGAAATTGAGAAACTCAAGAATGAAGTATCTTCTCTTCTGAGTTTGAAGGATACATGGAGGTATGCCCAAGGAGATCCAAAGTTAGAAAAACTTTTATCCGGATCTAGAAAATGTGGCGATAGATCCGGGTTGGGTTATGATAAAAACATACCTCATAAACTGAAGAGTACTCCTCCCAATTTTGTGAAAGGAGTAGCCTCAAACTCAAAAGAAAAAGGTACTTATCAAGGTTTTTCTAAAAATACAAAAAACTATTCAAAAACCTAAACGTAGCTATATCAATTTCAAAAATCAGAACAGAAACCCATTGGCCAAAAAAAATAGTTGATTTACTCAAGGAGCTCTTAAAATCTAACTCAGTAGGTCATTCCCACAACTATAAATAGAAAAAGTCCAACTATGTTCCTAAACCCAAAACAGTTCTTAAATGGGTTCCTAAAGTTGCCGGCTTGGTTGCTCACACTACTTTCAAAGCAACAACCATTCAAAATGGCACCTAGACAGTGGATGTTCCAGGCACATGACAAGTGACAAGGCTTTATTCACCGATCTAAAAGATATGACTGATGGGTTAGTCATATTTGGTGATGGTAGCAATTGCAAGATTATTGGCCAAGGTACGGTTCAACTCTATAATCTTCCCTTATTTAAGAATGTTTATATGTTGAGGGACTAAAACACAACCTGTTAAGCATATCTCAAATATGCGACAACAACCATAGTGTTAAATTTTCTAATTAAGGTTGTGAGATTATAGATAAAAAGGGTTCTGTAATATTAACTGCTCGCAGAACTTCTGAAAACTGCTATATAGTAAGCAATGGAAGCTCATCTAATCAAACGTGCTACATGGTCCATACCAATGAGACAGAATTATGGCATAAATGCCTTGGACATGTACACTATCGGAATTTATTCAGATTTAGCAAAGGAGAACTTATTAGAGGTCTACCTAAGATTCAAAAAGTAGATAAGATATGTGGTGAATGCCAGTATGGTAAACAAACTAGGAGATCTCACAAAAAGGTGAACTCCAATACCACATTAAGACCACTCAAGCTTCTCCACATGGATCTTATAAGACCAACTAGAACGAAAAGTCGATGTGGCAAAAAATACATCTTAATTATTGTAGATGATTTTACAAGATTCACCTGGGTTTCATTTTTAAGAGACAAATTAGAAACCCTTGATGAAGTGAAAAAGATTATCAAATAGATCCAAATTGAAAAATGTTCTCAAGTCAGTAAGATCCGAAGTGATCATGAATCCGAGTTTGAAAATAGCGGTTTTGAGAAATTCTGTAGTGATCAAGGAATATCACATGAATTCTCTGCGCCCAAAACTCCACAACAAAATGGTATTGTGAAAGGAAAAATAGATTGCTCCAAGAAATGGGAAATGTTATGTTGAATAGCATGAAACTCCTTAAAAATTTATGGGCTGAAGCAGTGAATCGCCTGCCACTACATTATTAACTGTGTCTATACTTGTAAATCCAATAATAAAACGACTTATGAAATGTGGTTCGATAAGAAGCCGACTATCAAATACTTTTGAGTTTTTGGCAGCAAGTGCTACATTTTGCGTGACCATGAAAATCTGGAAAAGTTTGACACAAAGAGTGATGAAGGAATCTTTTTAGGATACTCTTTAAACAGTTGTGCATATCGTGTACTGAACAACAGGACTGGTGTGATTCAAGAATCTATTAATGTGGTCATTGATGATCACCTGAATACACCTGCACCTAGTTCAGATAATGATGAAGTTCTTGTAATTGAAAAAACAGATACTTCATCAAGTGAAATTAATTCTGAATTAAGGACTATTAAAGATCATCCAACTGATCAAATTCTTGGAAACTCTCTCACTGGTGTGCGAACTCGAAGACCACTGAAGACATATGTAATTACATATGCTTTACATCCCAAATTGAACCAGTAAATGTAAAAGAAGCACTTTCTAATGAAAACTGGATAGTTGCAATGCAGGAAGAACTTAATCAATTTGTTCGTAATGATGTCTGGTATCTTGTTCCTAGACCTAAAGATAAACACATTATAGGAACTAAGTGGATTTTCAAAAATAAGTCTGATGAATTGGAAATATAATTCGAAACAAGACAAGACTGGTTGTACAAGGGTATACTCAAATAGAAGGTATTGATTACGATGAAACCTTTGCTCCAGTTGCTCGCCTTGAATCAATTAGACTTTTTATATCTATTCCATGCTTTATAAAGTTTAAAATTTATCAAATGGATGTAAAGAGTGTCTTTTTAAATAGTGATTTACATGAAGAGGTATATGTTCAATAACCTACAGGGTTTGAAGACCCTAAGTTTACTAATCATGTATACCGCCTTAAAAAAGCTCTCTATGGTTTGAAACAAGCTCCCAGGGCATGGTACGAAAAATTGACTAAGTTTTTACTAAGTCATAATTTTCAAATGGGTAGTGTCGATATAAGACGCTTTTTGTTAAGAAACATAACGATAATATCTTAATGGTTCTATGTTGATGATATTATTTATGGATCAACTTGTACTAACATGACTGTTGAGTTTGTAGATTTGATGAAATCTAAGTTCGAAACGAGCACGGTTGGGGAATTAAATTATTTCTTAGGATTGCAAGTAAAACAGCAATCTGATGGAATTTTTATTTCACAATCTAAATATGCTTTGAACTTGATTAAGAAGTTCAGATTTGAGAATGGTAAGAATTTTGATACTCCTATGAGTACAACTCTAAGACTCTCAAAAGACTCTACAGGTAAAGATGTAGATCCCAATTGTATCGTAGCATGATAGGCAGTTTACTTTACTTAACTGTTAGTAGACCTGATATTGCTTTAAGTGTTGGAATCTGTGCTAGATATCAGTCTAATCCTAAAGAATCTCACTTTACTGCTGTTAAGCGAATTATTTGATATGTCATAAGTTCAGTTAATCTGGGTCTTTGATATCCTTATGATACTAGTATTCAATTGGCTAGGTACTCAGATGCTGATTGGGTAGGTAATATTGATGACAGAAAATCAACCAGTGGTGCTTGTTTTTACATTGAAAACTGCTTGGTTTCTTGGTTTAGCAAGAAGCAAAGTTCCATATCACTCTTAACTGCTGAGGCTGAATACATTGCAGCTGGAAATGCATGTACTCAGCTGGTTTGGATGAAACGTATGTTGAGTGATTATGGAATCACACAGACTAATGGTTTTATACTGTGATAATTCCAGTGCGATAAATATTTTGAAAAACCCAATCCAGCATTCACATACTAAGCACATTAACATTAGATTTCATTATATCCATGAATTAGTGGAAGAAAAAGAAATATCTTTAGAATATATTCTAAACGAGACTCAACTTGCTGACATTTTCACTAAACCGCTCGACAAAAGTAGGTTTAATAAGTTGAAATTCGATCTCGGTATGTGCAATTTAAAATGATTGAGCATGTATTTCTGTATCATAGTGTAAATACTTTGTTAGTTTATATTTCAAAATTTTTTGAAAAATGCATGTTTATTTTTTCTTGTACACGACCAGTCGAGGACATGCTTGACCAGTCGTGGTACGACCAGTCGAGGATGCCACGACCAGTCGTGTAGCACGCTGATTGTCTTTATTGAGGAAAAAATCACTTCTTCATTTCATTCCTCTTCTCTAACGAGCTGAGCTACGACTAGTCGAACCCCACTATTCGATTCTCTTAGGTTAGAGTGTTTTCTTGATTTCTTGAAGAATCTTAGTTTTCTCTTCAATTTCTTGGTTGTAGTTGTCTATTTCAACTCGTTCTTCAAGTTTTTGGGTTTTTCTTCTCATTTGTTGAATCTAGAGAAACCCATCTCTTTTCTTGATATTTCTAGTATTTCTTCAAGAAAATGGATCCTAGAGGTAAAAAGAAAAATCATAGAGGTGCTTCTTCTTCTAGATCAAATGTTATCACTAGACGTCATCTTAGGGCTCCTGAAGATGATCCACCTCATGTACGTGATTTACGTATGCGCAATGTGATTGTTGAAAAAGCTATCAGTTTAAACCATATCACTTCTTTCTGTCTCCTTCCTCTCCTTCAATCTGTAGGATGCAAAAACATTTTACACTGGGGTGGGCCGGAATACCAGTCCATAGCGCAGTCCATAGTTACTTGTATAACTGATTTATCTACTGAGCAACTGACTTTTACTATTGCTACTAGAGAAGGGCCTTTTACTATTGATCGACATTTAATTTCAGGCCTTATGGACATACCAGTAAATGATGATGGTATTCATCCTAGTACACTTGCTGAAAAAGTGTCAGAAGCTGAAAAACGTGTTTATACTAAAGAGTTGCGTAACATGAATGCACCATGGACTGCAAATGGGAATGCCCTCAAAACCAGATACTTGTTACCCAGATATAGAGTTTTACATCGTATCTTCACTTCTAATCTGTATCCCCGATCTGGAAACAAGATCGAGTTGATTATGCTTATGGTTCGTATTTTGTACTCAATCATTACTGGTGCTAATGTCTGTTTGCCCTCTTTGATTTGTTCCTCTATCATTCAAATCCGTAGTCATCCTGGTCATGGTGATATTCCATTTGGGTATCTGTTGAATGTATTAGCCACTCACATGTTAGTCGCTATGCCCATGGGAGAGGCTTTTATCCAACACCTCATATTCAACAACTCCAACTTAAACAAAATGAAGTTGAAATTGGCTCCAGGCCAAGTTGATGTTGGTGAAGGTAGAGTTACTGCTGAGGCTGGGAATGATGAAGAAGGTGATGATCTTCCTCCAGATGATATCAATATGGACGATATTTTTAATGAAATTGATTCTGACTCTGGGAATGATCCTGACTTTGTACCATTGATTTCAATGCTCGTCTAAGTGCATTAGAGGAGAAGGTAGAGAATATGAATGTTGGCCACAATCAGCAATTCAAAAATATGCGCAAGTATTTTAGGCGCTTATAAAAAGGCCTTCATCAAATTGATCTTACCATACCTGCTCCTTCTTCTGGATCAGATTGAGATTTTACTCTTTGGTCTGTAATAATTATAATACTTTTTACTTCTCTGGTTATGTTAGACTCTATCTGACTTGACTTTATAACTCCTTATGCTATGTTCCGTACTCTTAACTTTCAATCTTTCTATCTTTATGATTTGATCATTACTTTCCTGTCTTTTCAATCCTATTTGTGTTTCGTCCTTTGTCATATTTTGACAAAAGGGGGAGAAATTTGAGAATTTTTTATGACTTATGATTGGATTGATGATGTGAATGGGATGGTTGCAGTGTACTACTAAGGGGGAGTTAAGGGGGAGTTTCACAAGGGAAGTTAAGTGTTGTGCATGAGGTTGTATGTTGTATGCTAGTTCATGACAACTGGTGCATGATTTGTTATATACATGTTTTGCATCTCTTGTTGAAGTATGTTTTGTCACAAATTTGACAAAGGGGGAGATTGTAAGTGCTATGATTTGATTCCTCTTTGGTTGTCAAATCTTGTGTGTCAAAACCTCTGTATGTGTCTTGTGTTATATCTTGATAAATTTGTTCGAGACACCATGTCACGAAGATGAATTCCTCAAGCTAGTTCAAGCTACAATATAGAAGAGAAGAGTTCAAGCTACAATATAGAAGACAAGAGTTCAAGCTCAAGACTCAAGCTCAAGTTCACGTGTATTCAAGGTCAAGACTCAAGCAAAGTTTGGGACTCAAGTGCAACTCAAAATGACATTGATTTCAAAGCTTGTGAAGTAGTCAAGCTGTATCAAGAAGAACTCAAGCTTCATAATGTTCAAAGTCTAAGCAAATGAAGTTTTCAAAGTCCATACTTCATGACCCAGGTATGATAAACCTTAGATTGACCTTAGGGTAGGTCACTTTGGCTACATAATTCATTTTAATATTAATACATGAATTTGGTCTATTCTAAGACTAGTCCTAGACCTTGTTCGGCCAGTCCTAACTGGTTCGACCAGTCTAAGAAGTTTCAGGACCAGTCCTAGAATTGTTGCAATTTTTCAGATTTTCTGGTTCGGCTACGACCAGTCCTAGAGTCTGCTGACTGATCGTGGGATGGTCTTGACTCGAGATTCGACCAGTGTAAAGCTACGACTCAAACTCCAGCGACTAAATCAAGTGTCGCACGACCAGTCGTAGAGGTGTCTTGACCGATCGTGGACTGCCTTCGACCAGTCGTGGACTGACAACGACCGGTCGTACAACAGTTTGATTCAATCGCGCTAAAAAATTCAAAAATTTGTTTCTCTTGGACCAGTCGTGGTGTCCCTAGGACCAATCGAAGACGAATTTCTGCAGTTATAAATAGCACATGAATTTCAGAGTTTTAAATTGAAAACTAAGTGAATTCAAGGCTCCATTCTGAGATAAGTTTGTGTTTGTTTTTGCTATATTGTGCATAATTCTATTTCCTTTTGTTAGCTTATTGTTATTTGATTTTGATTTGCATTCCAATCTGATTAGAAAAAGGGGAAAATCTTAATTCCTTCTTCACGGAATCAAAATCAAATACAGCTAGCCCTAAGTTGATTAATCTTAAAATCAATTAGAACTGAGAACCATTTTAAAGTGAGTATTGGACATTGAACTTCCATATTCGAACTTCTACTCCGATTAGTTCTTCCGAGCTGCTACAAGAGGAGAAATCCAGGTATTTTACAATTTTGTAAAATTTCTATTCATTTGGTTTTTGTTTGGGATTTGCCAGAAAAATTCCATTTGTGTGGTTATCTGAGGAGAGCCAGAAAACTCAGAAAGAGGGGTTTTTGGATTGTGTAAGCCCAAGTTAAAAAGACACAATTGTGAAGGTTTTAAGTGAACTTGTGAAACCTATTTTGATAGTGAACGCTAATATCCCCTGTGTGAGGATATTAGGAGTGGAGTAGCATTCTATGTGGCTGTTGTTTAACAGTTGGTGAACACACAGGCGAACCACTATAATTCTTTGTCTTGTGGATTGAATGCTTGCTTAATCTTTTATCTTTTATCATTCAAAGCCGTGGAATGTATGTGTGGTTGTGAATGTTGTAAATATTTACATTTCAAGCAAGTGTGGGGAATGTTGTAATAAGTTAGATTTAAATTTCAGCAATCTATTTCAATTCCTTGCTATTTATTTTTATTGAGTTCTTGATACAAAGGACGTTCTAGAAATAAGGTTGTTGTGCCATAAACATTGGTTTTTATGGTGTAAGGTTGTCCTTAGAACTGAATTCATATCAACCTCTCAATACTTATTAATTGAGGTTGAGTTTATTTCAGCATTGTGAATTGATTTAGTTTTGTAAGGCTATCTCTTTATTGTTTATTCCGATGTTTTAATTTTAATTTGGCATAGTCCTATTCCCCCCCCCCCCTCCTAGGACATATAGTTTGGCCATTTCAGGTTCTCAACAGTGTCATCGAGTCTTTTGGTGTAGACCTCCTTCTAGAAGTAATAGGATGGCAATATTCTGAATCTTGGTGGTACTTATCAAATGGAGTGGTCCATGACTTCCTTAGTAAAAGTCATGTTATTTGTGACGATCCACCCTGTGTTCAAGTAGAATTATTGCATTACTCCAAGCACATCAATCCCATCACTTGAGTCACCTTTTAGATCTCCAAGTCACTCGCATTCCTGTTACTAGTCGGAATCTAAATGGTCTTGGTGTTTGGGGCGAGATAACTCATGCACTATGTCAGGGAACTGCTATTTCTCGGAATGATGATAATTCCCTTCATATTAATCATCTTGGACCCACTTTTAAAATTCTTCATGACATTTTTGGGTCCAATGTCTATCCTTGTGATGTGAATGGTAATCATCTGTGTCCCTTTGTGTTAAATGTGTTGTATGATGTATATCAGGAAGTTCAGGTGTGCCTCCCAACACTTCTTCTTAAGCAAGTAATTCGGGTTATTCAAGGCAATCATCAGGATACACTAGCTTTTCCTGTACTCATCTGTAAATTAGCCCATCACGTTGGTATTCCTGTCTCATCTGATAGAGTCTATCCAGAGAAGTGGTTTGACAATGATTCGGCTCAGGTGGCACAACAACTGTGTCGTCCTTCAGCTCTTCCCGAGAACAGTGCCCCCCTGCAGTCGGCCACTCCATATGCTCATCCATCATATCCATGGGGATCCAACCGAATGCCCTTGCTGAGTCCGGAGTCTATCACAAATCGCCAAACTCATCATCTTGAACGTCACATACTGAACGGTATGGCGAGCATGGAGGAGCGACTTCACAATTGTGAGAGACGTCTTACCGTGATTGAAGAAAAAGTCGATTCTCTCCAACAAACAAATTAGCAAGTAGTTTATTTACTCACAACGTGATGATTCGTGAAGACGGTAGAAGCCGATTGTGCTAGTTGGATATCATTTTTTGGGGTATCTGTGCGTGGGCTTGGTGTTTTTGCTGGGATAACTGTTAATTTGACAACAATCTTGAGTAGTTTATTTTGGATAATTGGATAACTTTTGGTTTCATTTTGAATATGACTGCATGGAATTTATATCCTTAAATGCCATGATTATATCTTGAGTTCCCCTGGTTTGTCAAGTCTCTGATATAGGAATGCATGTAATATCTCTATTGTATATTCGATCTGCTATGCATTCATAAATTCTGAAATTGATGTTTACTGAAATTGAGTTAAACTCTTATACATCAATGTTCTGCTTCTATCTGATTGGTTCTCTCAAGTATTTCAAGCTTCAGTCAATATCACCTGAGATATCTTTGTAAATGACTGACAAAAGGGGGAGAACATTTGCAAACACCCCAAATGGAAAATTGTGTATCTATCTATGTTATTGCAGGTGTTAGGGGGGCAGCTGCATTAAGCAAGGGGGAGTTTACAAGAAAGGGGGAGCAGCTACTGGTTGTGTACATGGGATAGAAATTGTAAAATTGTGTAAAAACATGTACACACAATTTAGGGTATGTTTGTTTAGAAGTGTTCTAGGGTGTTTTGGGATTTTGTCATGTAATTGACAAAGGGGGAGATTGAAAGTGCCCTGGTTTGTCAAGTTACGTGAATGTTGAGTCAGATTGTCTACAGAGCCTAATAGGAAGATCAATTCAAACGTCTGCCTCAACCGGATGTGTGCAAGCTCGTCACAGGTAAAACTAAAGCCTCACATCCCATGACCCAAAACACCAGGTGAAGAAAATCCTTAAAAAAAAGTTAGAAATCATGGGGTTTTAAGGTGAGAAAACTTTTTTCAAAATAGAAAAATCTCTAAGTTTTTCTCGCCTTATTGATTTTATCGAAACACCCTCGATATGATCAACCTGCTCTGTCGATGTCCTCTATACCTTAACGATATTATCTATGTGAGAGAATCAAAAGTGTCCAGCAACTAAATATTCATCTGGACGGATTTATCGACGTATCGATACACCTATCGATATCATCGATATAAGAACTAAAAATGTCCAGCAACTAAATACTCATCTAGACTGATTTATCAATATATCAATTCCCCTATCGATATTATCGATATTCAAATATCGAGTCCATCGAAAGTGGCTTAATAAGATCGACAGGAAGATTTCTGACGCCCCTGTTTTTTAATGAAAATCTCAAATTTCTTCGATATATCGATGCTCTTCCAATATGATCTGAAATCAAATATCGATAACATTGGAAGTCCATCGATGATATCGATTGTGGACGGGCATATCTTACAGTAGATATTTCAAAATGTTTTTAAACTATGATCGGGGGCCCTTCGATAGAATCGATATTCAAATATCGATGATATCGGCACCAGGTCGATTGCATTGAACAAGGTCATAAACTGTCCAGCAAGCTTAAAGACAAATCCGCTAGATTTATCGATGCCTCGACTCTGATCTTGATGGTTCCCCGATCATTCATGAAAACCTGAAATATTTTAAAGTCAAGTCTCTCTCATTTTTCAAGTGTCGATGGATCGAACCTGTCATCGATGGAATCGGAGTTTGAAATCCGATGACATCGACAATAGTTTCGATTCATCAACCATTTGGCAAAGAGTTTCAGAAGCGTATGACATTGAGTCTGAGTCATCGAGCAGACCATCGATGCTATCGAGAGTATATGCTCGATGATATCGAACTCTGTCATAAATGTGACCGTTTTATATCCGTTGGAACTTTTTGCCTATATATAGAGGACTTGTCTTTTGTAGCTGTGAGAGAAAGAAGAGAAAGCTTTTATGTGTTTCAACTTATATCTTATATCCAAAGCCCTTTCTCTCAAGGGAGTTCATCCTCCAATCCCCCCTCATCATTGACAATTAATAGAGTGGATTGGGGAATGAACTTCTGCATTCAAGGATCCTCCAACTACTACCTTAATGAAAAATCATCAAGTTGGGATGCCTTGAATGCATAAGATTGGAATCGCTCTATCTTTCAAATAGGAAAATATTTTGAGAGTAGGATTTCATCTTGACCTTGACCCAACCCGAAGCCAAGTATTGGTATATTTTCTTGTATTGCGGATCAAGGGAGCATAAGATTCTTCATCAACAAGGAGGAGGAGATCTTCGGCATTGTGCTAAATGAGACTCATCAACTTATTTATAAGTATCCAGAGTCCAAGAGGACACTTGTAATCATTCCTTTCTAGGATTGGATCTTAAGTGGTTCTCACCCTTTTCAAGGAGGCCTCCGGCGGGAGTGTACGTGGTGGGTGCGTTGTGTGGACCCTTGCTCTGTGGAGAGCATAAAATCTGGTTAGGAGTGAACCAGTAAAACTCTAGGTTTGAGGTGAAGCATGTAAAACCTTGGGTTTGAGGTGAACCGTTTAAAACCTCAGATAGGGTCTTAAGGAATATCCCTAGCCAGTGTGCCTAAAAGTGGGTGCGTTATGTTGACCCTTACTCGTGAGAGCATAAACAGTCAGCCTCAGTGTAGGTTGTAAAGGTTGAAGGTGAACCTAATTTAAAAACTTAGGTTTGAGGTGAACCATTGTGAAACCTCCTTAGTGAAATCCGGTACACTCAAGGGTTGAGTGCGGTTACCGGGAGTAGAGTAGACTTATCGTCGAACCACTATAAAATGACTGTGTTCGAGATTGTTATTTTTATGATTGTGTGATTTGCTTTAATACTTCCTCATCTAAATATTTAATCACACCACACACACCTACATAGTCATATCCATCGTAAGCTAGCTTACATATTGCTTACTTCTAAGATAGTTTGTGATTGGATCCTCTACAGGCTTGGAATCCAGTAGAGTTACATTTGAGTAATCATGATATTTGCATGATCACAGGATTAGTGAAGTAGGATTTTTAAATAAAACATAAAAACTTTTTAAAAAGTCCTATTCACCTCCCTCTAGGACATATTGGCATATTCTTTCTTCAACTAGTGCGGTCTTTACCGCCATTTTAAATACTAGTGCTATTGAGATTTTTATTTTATTTTGATTTATTTATTATTTCAGTACATCAAGTTTTTATTTGGCATAGTCCTATTCACCCCACCCCCTATGACTGTTAAGCTCGCCCTTTTCAGTTTGACTTTAACTTTACGATTGTGGTTGTTGACATAATCTGGTAGGATTGGCCATGATAGATCTAAAATTGCGATTTACACCTCTCTAGTAGAAGTATGGAACTGTACTATTAGTCCTAAAGGGGGGGTGAATAGGACTTTTCAATTAATTATGTCAATCAAAAACTTTTATTGCCTAACTTAACTAATTTACAAATAAACTCATCAAGGCAATGTAACTCTAACGGCTTCCAAGCTATTTTGAGGGTCCAATCACATATGCAGCTTAAGATATGCTAATAAAGCAACTAGCCTATATCATAGTGTACTTATGTGTGAAAAGTGCTTCCTATCAATCAATAGAATTCATTCAATCATGTATAAGAATTTAAACATTCAAGCATATATAACATGATTAAACAGATGTGTAAATGACAATTCCAAACACAAGCATGTATAGTGGTTCGGCTACGTGCCTACTCCACTCCCGGCATTCACACTCAATCCTAGAGTGCACCGGATTTCACTATTAATGGTTTTAAATCAAGTTCACCAATAACCTTTAATATCCTACACTAAGGACACCAATTTATGCTCTCTGCAAGAGCAAAGGTCCTACACCCAGAACCCACGTTTAGGCCCACCGGCCAAGGTCCCACACAAGGCACCTCCGTTTAGGCCCACCGGCCAAGGTCCCACATAAGGCACCTACGTTTAAGCCCACCGGCCAAGGTCCCACACTAGGCACCTAATCGAATTTGTTTATAGCAAACTCTTATCCTTAATCCTACACGAGGATAGAGACTAAACTGTGAACTCTTAACAATGCAACTTCTCAGATTGAGTCCTCTTTTGTAACTCGTCTTGGGTTGCTTGGTTTTCGTTCTCTCGTTCTTAAATCAGCTTCCCGGTGCTCCCTCGATCGCGTAGCTTGGATTTTCCTGTTGGTTCAGCTTCATGATCAAGAACCTTGCATAAGATATACTATAAAGGTGATCAATGTAATGAGAGTTAGTTGAATCTCCTATTTAGGATAATGAGTGCATTTCCTAAGGGATTCAACCTATGGATGCTCTAGAGTATAAAAAAGATAAAGGATTTTCCTATTGGATTGGTCTTTGTACTCTAGAGAAGGCACGAGTTCATGTTCTTCATTAATAGGAGCTTTGAATGCTCATAGAAGTGAAAGATCACAATGAAGAGGGCATGAAACTCGTATGGATAGAGTCTAGGTAGGCTAAGATAAGCTTGGGATACACTAGAGACTCTATGATGCCTTAATCCACTAATTTTGCAAGTTTCTACAAGCTGCTTTTATAGAGAAAAAGTTTCGACCGATAGAAAATGGCTAGTTTACGGTGCTACTGAAGATTCCTTCGGTATCACCAAACTTGCTTCGATGGTATCGAATTAGAAATCGGTAGTACCATTTTAAATCCTGAAGTTACTAGATGAATTTTACTCCTTTCGATGGCACCAAAATTTGTACATTGGTAGGAGGCAATGGTACTGAAATTCCAGTCGGTGGTACTGAATTTCCTTTAAAGGCTGCTGGAACGTTTTGGGCACTTTCGGTGGTACCGAAGGTATCTTTGGTGTTACCGAAAGTGCCATTCAGTGGCACATTCTCCTGCCGAACTAGGACAAATAATCCTATTTTAATTCTTTGTCATATGATTCATTCAACAACTTGAACTTTCTCAAAGCCAAGACTAATAGGATAAAAAATATAAACTCAGGATTGGCTTTTAATAGATGACCTAAGTAGGTTTTTCTATTTGGGTTGGGATCATCTATTTGCAAGGCCCAGATTATAAAAATGATTCTTTGTCTTCAATGTGGCTTTGGAGCTTCTGACCCAGTTACGTCACCGGTCTTCATTTGCCAAGAACTCATACGACTACTTGACACAACTAGTCACGTGATTAACAAACATGTGTGCAAATAAGTGCACCAACAATCTCCCCATTTGTCAATTACGTGACAAAAAAAAAAAAACTTATCCTAGGATACTGTCATGATACATACCATGACTTACCAAAACAATAAAAGATTACATATCATGTATCAAATTATAACTCAAACATAAGACTAGATATGTAACATAGAGATGTTGCTCCCCCATAGTTTCTTCCATGATCATCCTGTATTCTGCAGAAAACAACGGAGTATTTTGGTGGGTGGATAGGTTTCTTCTCCCCCTTCTTGTTAGTTATTGGCAAAAGATTTACCAAGAAGCAAGCCAATATATGGTGAAATTAAGTGTAGAGAGAGAGAACATGCAAATCACATAAAGGTAAAACGCAATAGTTGTGAAATATATAAGCATTATGTGATCAAAAGAAGAATATAACCCATGTCAGAAGAAATATAACTATGAAGAATAATAGCCAACATGAGCGTAAATATAGCATAACATCATAGATGCATCAAAATTACTACCCCTAGTTTGGGTAGAATAATCCATCATCCAAAAATCAACAAGCCCTTAAGGGCATAATTATCCAAAAAGCAAATGTACTATGATTCAGCAACAACACAATAAAAATCATCTGGACGATCCACCCTCATACGGACAGATATAAGAACGACGAGTTAGAAGCAATTCAGTGATGTGCTCCCCAGTATATTGAAGAGCGTCAAGATGCAGTTCAATCTCGGAGAGTTGATTTTCACGCTACCAGAGGCGAGCTTCTATATTGGACTACCCGTCAAGAAGTTGACGAGCTGGATCGTTCTGGCGAAGAAGATGCCCAGTGTTGACTGACAATGGACTTGGTGTAGGCACTGAGGTGTGACAAGAGTCCCAGCCAATGGTCATGGGAGTGTCTTAGACTTCTTCTTTACCCTTGTATTCATGATTGACTTTAAGTACTTTTAGTAGTCATTTTCTTGGTAAGGTATACTATAGGATATATTGTATCACAAATAGGTGGCATAGTTAGAAACTTGGAAAGTTTACAGATGATGCTTGGAAAAGGAATACTTGTGTGGTGAATACTTTGACAACTTGAATTAATTGTTTCAAAATTAGAGTGGGTAGACATATTTTAGTTCTCTGATAGATATCACATAGGGTATTTAAAACAACTGGTGAGAGAATATCTCCAGAAACTTCACAAGGATATGCATTAGTACTCAGTATCTTGTAAAGGACTTTTGTGGTAGATTCCAGATGCAATGAAGACAGGTAGTTCCTTCTGTGTCTGGGTATCATTAAGTCACTACACAGTGTTCTGGTCACTTCTTTCCAGACACTTGGATCATTTAAGCAACGATCAATTGGTGAGGTATGTGTGACTGAAATATTCAGAAGTCGTCCCAACATCAAAGGAGTGATTTCCTTGGTTTGGTTCATGTAATTGATGTTGATTGATGGAGGATCATCTTGAGTATTATGAAAAGAATTCAAGAATTGATACACAAGGTCATATTGTATTTCTCCTCCTAAGTAAAGGACGTTATCCCACCCTATTGATCCCAGATAAATGTCTATCCCGTATGGCTCTATGAGACTAGATTTAACAAATCGATCAAAGGTAAATTTGTTTGCCCTGACAGTAAAATGCGGATAAGGAGTATAGGTTTTGATTTTTCTAGATGTGGTTTCTCCTTTTGCATCTTCCTTTCCTTTGTTCTTGACCATGTTGTGCTGGAATCATAGGTTAAAACAATAAGTACAAATAAAATAATAACTAATCTGAAAGGATACTTATATCCCCTGACTGAAGAGGTTATAATCACAAATTTTCCAATTAAGCACATATAAATCATATAGTGAGTTCCTTTAAAAAACAACCTCTTTTGATTCTGTGTATTTTTGGAATACAATGGTGTTCTTATATGCGGTATATAGTGATTTAACTATTCCACCATCACAATCAAACTCAAACCCCCAGAAAATGTGTAATGGGACAAAATTTATCAGGTCAAGATTTCATTTACTGGTCCCAAAAAGTATAAACATCTTTGGAGAAAGGAAATCTCTTGAACATTGAATTTTTTTTATTTTTTTATTTAAAGACAGCTTTCATCCATAATTTTTGCACACACGATCTTTTGTTTCCAAAAGAAAAATCTTACAATGTTGGGCCTGGAAGGATTAGAGTTTTTAGGAAGATGAGGGTCTATAGGTTTAACTAGATGATTGTCCTTGTTTTGGAATGCAAAGTTTCTGTCTAGTTGTGATTGATTCTTCAATGTCATGTTTCTTCTCGGATTGGTTTTTCTCTAAGCAAGGATTACTCCATTTTATGACGTGGAATAATAAGGACCTATCAAGAGAAGATAAATCTAAGATAATTGATCCTAGTTTTCAAGATGTAAAGAGAAAGCACTAGGAGATACCTTAGATTTTACTGATTATGATTGTAAACCCTTCAACCGAACTTTAGAAGAAACAAGAAATAGTCTAATCAGAACTGAGTAATGATGGATTTTAAATAACTTGACGCGTCTTGATGTTGGTAGCACTAAAGATAAGTTCGGTGTTACTAAAGTGTTTCTGGAACTCAAAAAAAACTTTTAAAAATAATTTCCCTACTATGTACATTTCTAAAATAGGATTCCATGATATGGTTAAAAGTGAAGGCGTTTCATCGAGTATTCAAAATGTTCTGAGACCAAGAATCCTTAGATTTGTCATTTAGACCAATCATTGGGCTTAATCCTTTGGTTTGACTTTAAAGCTTCCATAAGATGTATGATCCTCAGATATACCAATTTAGTTCAAAATGAACCAGTAACCATTCATTAGAGATGATTGATCAATAGGTAATAAAAATTTAATTGCAGTATGTGTATTAACATTTTCTGGTTCAAGATAAGTATCATATTATTCATGAGTATTTCAAAAGTTATGTATGATACTTGTTATATATGGAGTTGTTTATCATGAAAGCATTTTTATGAAACTCCATGAAGAAATTATTAGTCAAGAATTTTTTGTGAATTGATTAAAAAATAATATGCTTAAAGGTCTAAAATCAATTTTAACCAATCGTGATTTATTTCTTGACCAATAAAATTTTTTGTTTTTTTTAAAAAAAAAAAAATAATTTTATGGCTTACCTTTACTTGACCCATTACCAAATATATCAAAAGATGAGTCAAGATAACTTGTTGATTTACATGGACCATATGTTACAAGGGCCCGAGTCATTTCCAGGGAACTTGAATCTGTTTTGCGTTACCCATTTGGTAACCATTTTCTTTAAGCCAGAAGAATATTTCTCTAAGTGACTTTCAAGTGATTTGGATGTGACTTTGTGATTTGTCTTGGAAGTAACATCAGATTTCTTTACCATAGGACATTCCCATTTGTAGTGTCTTATCTTTCCACAGTGATGGCAATCAACTGGATTTTTCTGATTTAGAGTAGTTGAATTTGTCATCATTGATGAGGTAGAGGAGGATTCTGATTTATATCCTAGGCCTGTCATATTTTTGGATTTTCTGCCAATGCCTAGAAGTTTCTCAAATTTTTATTGCTTTGAGTAAATTTTCAGGTTAGTTCTACTACTTGATCAGAATGTTTTACTTCCATTTTTAGTTTCTTGTTTCTTCTTTTTAATTTTTCAACTTTTAATTCTAGAAATTCAATTTTCTTGATCAGATTATCAAAAGTTATGCTTCTAGCAGTAGTTCCTATCCCCTTTTTAATTTTCTCAAGGTCAAGTTCATCTTCTTCATCCAAATTCTTAGGAATGACTGTAGTGGTGGAGGCCATGAGAATCTTCAGTGATTTTGTGTCTCCATCACTATCTGACTCATCTGAATCTGAATTTGAGTCGTTAATATCATCCCAAGTGGCTACTATAGCTTTTCCTTTGGACTTCTTTGTAGGACATTCCATGGAGATGTGACCAAACTTTTTGCATTTGTTGCATTGAAGCTCTTCGGGCTTGTTGAATTTGCCAGTTTGGCTCTTGTGGTCTAGTTGAGCACCCTTGTTGTTGTATGGTCTTCCATGGTTCCTATTAAAGAATCTTTTAAATTTTTTAGCCAAGAGGGCAACCTCCTCATCTTCATCTTCGTTCTCACTATCTTTTTCCTCTATTGTATTCATGGCTTTAGAGGTTTTGAGAATAGTATTTTTGGATTTTGTGGGTGGTTTGAAGTGTAATTCAAAAATCTATAAGGAACCTACTAGTTCTTCTACTTTCATTTCTTCTATATTCCTACACTCTTCAATGGTAGTGACCTTCGAGTTAAAACGTTCCGATAGAGATCTCAGAATTTTCCTACATATTTTGGGTACCAGAATTCTTTCTCCAAGTCCTCCCATGAAGTTGCATATACCATTTAATCTTGTGAAAAACTCCATGAACGTCTCATCTTCTTCCATCTTTATATACTCAAACTGAGGTGTTAGGAGTTAAAGCCTTGACATTTTTACTGTATTAGTTCCTTCATGGGTAGTTTCTAATAACTCCCATGCTGCCTTAGAGTTTGCACACATACTTATCTGATGAAATACTTCTTGTGAAACTCTGTAGCAAATTGCATTCATGGCTTTGGCTTCACACATCCTCGTTTCTTTGTCGTGTTGGGTCCATTTGGCCTTTGGCTTTGGTTTGGTGATTGTTGTGCCATCCTCGAGAACAATTTGTTTCGTTAATTCAATATATCCATTTTTAACAATCTCTCATACATCATCATCTAAGGCCTAGAGAAAATATATCATTCTGGCCTTCCAGTATGCATAGTTTGTACCATTAAAGATGGGTGGTCATGAGACGGATGGTCCATCTCCTTTGCCCATAATTCTTTCTTCAATCAAGATCTTCCTATAGGTTATTAGACATTTTTCAGAGGAACCTTGCTCTGATAACAATTGAAATTGTAATTTACACCGCTTAGAGGAACCTTTTTCAAAGGAACCTTGCTCTAATACCTATGAGCAGATTTGGATTGATGATGCGGTAGACTTGGAGTTGTCACTAGCTAATTAGCTCAAAATCCTGCAGTCAATTAAAACCTGAAAAGGGCGAGCCCCAAGTCTTAAAGGGGGAGGGGGGTGAATAGGACTATGCGAAATAAAATAAAATGCAGAAAGATAACACAGATAATAGAAATTTAAAACAACCTCAAATGCACAAGTATTGAGAGGTTGATACAAACGTTGTTCTAAGGACAACCTTACACCAAAAACCAATGGCTTATGGTAGGACAACTGGATTTTTAGAACATCGGTAAGTATCAAAAACTCAAACCGATACAAAGGCAAAAGAAATAAACCTAGCCATTACAACATTCACTACAAAAGCATAAAATAGATTACAGCATTCACACACATAATCAAATACAATCATCCACCACAACTCCAAGAATTATAGTGGTTCGTGTGTGTACACCAACTGTTCGAAAACAGCCACACAATTACTCTACTCCCAATATCCACACCCACGGGATATTGGCTTTCACTAAGAAAGATGGTTTTTCAAGGTTCACCTTAACACCTATAAAGATGTGTTTTTCAATGGGCTTACACAATCAAAAACCCCACGCTGAGATTTTTCTAGCTGATCTTAGTCAAAACCACAAATAGAGATTTCCTGGCTGAATCTCACAAACTAAAAATACAGAAAATTGAAATATAATACTTATCTGAAGAGTGTTCTTCGATGTAGTCAGTAGAACTACTTCTTTGTAGATGAAAATGTTCAAAGTTCAATCTCACAAATGAAGGGTTTTAAGTGTAAATGAATTTTAAATTAAATCCAACCTTTAGCTACTTAGATTCAATTTCTTAAATCTCAAAAGGGGTTAAATCAAAATCCCCTTTTATATCAAATAGAATGAAATCAAGAGATCAAGAAATTAATAAACCTTAAAGCTATTAAAATAAATTTTAAATACCTCACAATAGCTTCACAATAGTGGGGACTTATCTCTCAGAGTGGTGGCTTGAATTGGCTTCGAATGAATGAAAAAATCTGAGAAATGTCCTCTATTTATATGCTGCAATTCGGTTCCCTCGACTGGTCTAAGGTTCGGCTCGATTGGTCCTAACAGAACCAATTTTCAAATTTTCTGGCGTGATCAGATAAACAGACCCTCGACTGGTCAAGTGACTAGCTTGACTCATCGAGCACAGTGCTCGACTAGTCAAGTGAATAAAAATTGCGTTGCAGGACTTTGAGTCGAGTCCTGCTCGACTAGCCGAGCCAAACTCCACGACCGATCGAGCAGGGTACTCGACTGGTCGAAGAACAAACAACCATATCCGATTTCTTGAGAAAAATCATGGACTGGTCGAGAAAGACCGTAGATTGGTCGAGCCAGTTCCTGGACTAGTCAAACCAAGACTTTGACTAGTCGAAGCAAAGCCTAAAATAAGTATTATGACCCAAATTAAACATGCAATGTTAATGACCTAATCCTAAGGTCTTTATAGGGTCATGTATACCTTAAATGTGAGTATGGAAATTGAAACATCGGTCGTTTTGGGAGATAGGACACTTTGAAGCACATGAAGCTTGACTTCGTACACTTAAACTTGTGTCTCGAACTTGTGTGTTGAACATGTGACTTGATACTTAAGCTTGATCAAATGTATTTAAACTTGAACTTGAGCTTTAAGCTTGAACTTGAACTTAAGATAGTGCAATTGGACTTGAGTACTTGGACTTGGTGAACATCAACTTGTTCTCGTAGTAGTGAAATGGCGGTGAAGACCGCAATAGTAGAAGTAGGAATATGCCAATATGTCCTAAGGAGGGTGAATAGGACTTTTAAAAGTTTTTATGGTTTATTTAAAATCCGATTTCACTAATCCTTTTAAATATGCAATTATCAGGATTACTCAAATGTAACTCAACTAGCTTCTAAGCCTGGTAGAGGATCCAATCACAAACTGCTTAAGAAGTAAACAATAAACAACCTAGTTCATGATGGATATGATAGTGTAGGTGTGTGAGATGTAATTAGATATTCAGATATGGAAGTATTAACGCAAATCACACAATTAAAATAACAATCTCAAACACAGTCATTTTTATAGTGGTTCGACGATAAGTCTACTCCACTCCCGGTAACCGCACTCAACCCTTGAGTGTACCAGATTTCACTAAGGAGGTTTCACATGGTTCACCTCTAACCTAAGGTTTTAAATCAGGTTCACCTTTAACCTTTACAACCTACACTGAGGCTGACTGTTTATGCTCTCACGAGTAAGGGTCAACACAACGCACCCACTTTTAGGCACACTGGCCAAGGATCTTCCATAAGACCCTACTGGAGGTTTCTACACGGTTGACCTCTAACCTTAAGGGTTTACCCGGTTCACCTAAAACCCAGAGTTTTACTGGTTCACTCCAAACCAGATGTTTGTGCTCTCCACAGAGCAAGGGTCCACACAACGCACTCACCATATACACTCCCGTCGGAGGCCTCCTTGGGGACTTCAAAGGGTGAGAACCACTTAGGACCCAATCCTAGAAAGGAATGATCACAAGTGTCCTCTTGGACTTTGGATACTTACAAATAAGCTGATGAGTCCCATTTAGCACAGTGCCAAAGATCTCCTCCTTGTTGACGAAGAGTCTTCTGGTCGCTTGATCCGCAACACAAGATAGTATACCAATACTCGGCTTCGGGTTGGGTCAAGGTTATGATGGAATCCTACTCTCTAAAGGTTTTCCTATAAGAAATATAGAGTAGTTCCAATCATCTAGGCATTCAAGGCATCCCAGCTTAATGATTTGCCATTGAGGTAGTACCTAGAGGATCCTTGAATACGAAAGTTCATTCCCCAATCCACTCTATTGAATGTCAATGGTGAGGGTGGATTGAAGGGTGAACTCCCTTGAGAGAAAGGGCTTTAGATATAAGATATAAGTTAAAACACACAAAAGCTCTCTCCATTTTCTCTCATAGCAACAAAAGACAAGTCCTTTATATATAGGCAAAAAGTTCCAACGGATATAAAATGGTCACATTTATGACAGAGTTCGATATCATCGAGCAAGTTCGATATCATCGAGTGTATACTCTCGATAGTATCGATGGTCTACTCGATGACTCGGACTCAATGTCATACGCTTTTGAAACTCCTTGCCATTTGGTTGATGAATCGAAACTATTGTCGATGTCATCGGATTTTGAACTCTGATTCCATCGATGACTGGATCGATCCATCGACATTTGAAAAATGAGAGGGACTTGACTTTGAAATATTTCAGGATTTCAAGATTGGTCGGGGAACCATCGAGATCATCGGAATTTGAATGTCGATGATACTGAGATCAGAGTCGAGGCATCGATAATTCCAGCGGATTTTTCTTTAAGCTGCTGGACAGATTATAACCTTGATCGATGCAATCGACCTGGTGTCGATATCATCGATATTTGAATATTGATTCTATCGAAGGGCCCCAAATCATAGTTAAAAATGCCCTGAAATATCTGCTGTAAGAAATGCGGGCCCACCATCGATATCATCGATGGACCTCCGATCTTATCAATATTTGAATTCAGATCATATCGGACGGTCATCGATATATCGAAGGAATTTGAGATTTTCATTAAAAAATAGGGGCGCCGAAAATCTGCTTGTCGATCTTATCGAGTCACTCTCGATGGACTCGAGTTTTGAATATCGATGATATCGATATGTGTATCGATACATCGATAATTTGTCCAGATATGTTGTGAAGTTGTTGGACATATTCAGTGCTTATATCGATGATATCGATAGGTTTATCGATACATCGATAAATCCGTCCAGATGAATATTTAATTGTTGGACACTTTTGGTCCTCATATCGATAATATCGTTAAGGTATCGAGGACATCGACAGTGCAGGTCGATCATATCAAGGGTGCTTCGATAAAATCGACAAGACGAGAAGAACTTAGAGACTTTCCTATTTTGAAAAAAAGTTTTCTCACCTTAAAATTCTATGATTTCTAACTTGTTTTTAAGGGTTTTTCTTTACCTGGTGTTTTGGGTCATGGGATGTGAGGCTTTAGATTCACCTGTGACGAGCTTGCACACATTCAATTGAGGCAGACGTTTGAATTGATCTTCCTATAGAGCTTTGTAAACAGTCTGACCTACCACTCACGTAACTTGACAAACCATGGCACTTTCAATCTCCCCCTTTGTCAATTACGTGACAAAACCTCCAAAACACCCTAGAACACTTCTATACAAACACACCTTAAATTATGTGTACATGCTTTTACACAATTTTACAATTTTCTAACCCATGTACACAACCCAGTATCTGCTCCCCCTTGCTTCAAAAACTCCCCCTTCCTTGATGCAGCTGCTCCCCAAAACACCTGCAACAACTTCTAACAAATACACAATTTTTCATACGGGGTGTCTGTAAACGTTCTCCCCCTTTTTGTCAGTCATTGACAAAGATATCTCAGGTGATATTGACTGAAGAGTGACATACTTGAGAGAACTAAACAGAAGGCAAGTCAGATCAATTGATGTATAATAGGTAATGCGATTTAAGCAATCATCAATTCAAGAACTTGTGGATGTATATCGAATAAGATAGAACAATTATATAGTAGTGAAAAATATTCATTAAGGACATCACATGCATTCCAGAACTTGATAAACCAGGGGGAACGTAACACAAATATGGCACAAAAAAAGTTAAGTATTGTATTCAACCATATTTAAAAAAATGAAACTACCCCAGACAACAGTAGATCCCAAGCCAAAAAAAAAAAAAAAAAACGTTCAGTCCAACCCAAAAAAAAAACGTATATACTGCTCCACACAGCAGTAACCGATCAACCATCAACTAAAAACATCAAGCCCATGTATGGGCACCCAACAACATCCATTAACATTAGCCTAGCTGTGGGCATATATAACCAAAAAAAACTGTGCACATCTTAGAAGGCTATCATAAACATCAATGATAGCGAAGAACAGCCAAAAAGATACTGATGTTCAAACGAGAGATAAGAGTAAAGTGTATATGATAGCATGCATGAACCGGCCTTACGGAGCAGAATGAGATGGCATCGTGTCATCTTGTTGGCACATCATCAGCTCCACCAGCTGTTATACAAATTGCTGCACTTTGTGGACGACTCTCTCCAAGATTGTCAGTTGCTCACGTACAAAATGAATATCTCTCTGGATTGCCCCGATTCTGTCCAGTTTGAACCTTTTGCCATACCCGGCTGATGACGTGGACGGGCTGAATCAGGTCCAGGAGATGCATCTTCAGCCATTGCAGCCCCTTCCATGGGATCGCCACCTTCTCCTTCAACCTCTTCTACCTAGATTTCTTCCTTAAGGTTCTCCTTGTACTCGTGAAACTCCAAATCCATTTTTCGGATATTTCTTTTATTGAAAACTTGGAGTGAGAATACCTGATCAGTAGTCGATGGGAACCCGATTTTGTTGCATATCATGTTGATAATCCAGGGGTATGGCAGATGGAGGTCCCTAGATGTGTGGATGGCGTTTACCAACTGAGAAACGATTAGAGATGGAAGGCAAATCTTTGACCCTCTGGCAACTGAGTATATGATCATGGTCATGAGGCCGGTGAGATCAGACCTGTTGGTACTTCTGGGATAGATGTTAGTTGCGAAGATACCATGTAAGATCCGGATCCATATACCTAGCTTTTAATGCATTCCCTTGATGCCAGGAGATGTCCCTACCATTGCAAAGATACTTAGTGACCCTGGATCGAATGTCCATGTTATCAAGATCCATTTCTGGGATACCTTCCAGGACCATGTTGAGTCCGATGGTTTCAGCTATTGTAGCCGGCGTGATAAATGCATCATCACCACCCAAAAATACCATGAACGAAGGAGGGTCAGCCACCGGTGAATGACATGCGGCAAGGAAATTGCATGTTCTCTCAAGTTGGCATGGCCCACCAAAGTTCAGAACGGGCAACCAATCTATTGCAACAAACAGGGTCCCAATTTGTATGGTTTGAGGCATTGTCTATCTTCCCTTCTTTCTTGTATAAGCTTCCTGCCCATGTATTTGGGTGGTCGTGAACTTACTCCAGTTGGAGGAGGTGGTGCCGGAGATTCGGTTTGGGATCCACCTTGAAGTTTGTGATCTTTGCCGAGTGGGGATCCGGATGCTACACCTTTGTCATTTCCCATATGACAGATATGATTTGGGAAAGACGACAAATAAACTAACAAAACGACAAATACCCAAAAGAGAATGGACTCTTGACGTGTTATAAGGGTATTACCTGATTTGTGGAATGATTTGAGCAGTCCGACATGGCTTCAAATGATTTGGTGGAGAGAATCGAGCAGAGAAAGTGACAGAGAAACCCTTAAGAAAATAACCCCCTTTTTTGTTTCGCTGGCTTTTATCAGGCGGCATCTATCGATATGATCGACCATTGTTTCGATAATATCAAGAGGTTACTTATCGATTCTATTGAGTCTGTTTTCGATATCATTCTTGTCCGCCCGATTTTTCATATCCTAAAGAGGCGTCGATAATATCGACCTTTTATCGATAAATCGAGAATGTCATATTGACAGTCATATCGAAGATGAGAATTTTCAGATTTCTTCATTCAGACAGATCTTCAAATATACTTTTCATATTTCTATCAACAGTATACTCAACAAAAATTATGTACACACACTGTACACAGCAAAATTATAAACATTTGATTGTTTA
Source organism: Magnolia officinalis (assembly GCA_021015155.1). Taxonomy (NCBI): domain Eukaryota; kingdom Viridiplantae; phylum Streptophyta; class Magnoliopsida; order Magnoliales; family Magnoliaceae; genus Magnolia; species Magnolia officinalis. The sequence continues at coordinate 18,056,342 of JAJHSJ010000014.1, forward strand.
TATAAAAAGAGGAGGTGAAGCACCTCAGATATCTCATTTGAAGTTCAGGAAAAAAAAAGTTTCCTCATTTTAGCACAGGTTCAGATTCTGATACATGATCTGAACTAATTCTTTCTTACCCATTTCATTTTGTTGATTAATTTGAGTGGTGGTGCAGGGGCATTGATTCTATCCATATCCTTAAGAGAACTTTTGAAGTTTTGTATTTCTCTGGTTGATAATTCGTTAACATGATTCTGACCAGAGTTAGGTTTAGTCCTCCTAGGTGTTATGCATTCATCCTTATAATGACCTGAATCACCACACAAATGATACACTGGAGTTGTTCTGGTTTTACTCCCAGAAGTAGCAGATTTTTCAGTTCTAGGAGCTGCATTTCCAGTCTTTGATTTATGTTTTTCATACCCAAGCCCGCTTTTATCCTTTCCAGGTCCTCCCATTCCTAACAGTTTTTCTAGCTTTTCGCCACTCTATGAAAACTTGTAGTTTATCTTGGTTATCTTCTTGGATTCTTCCAGATCAAACAGGAGTGTATGATTTTCATTGCAAAGAAGTCTATTTTTATCTTTTAGTAGTTCAACCTGTTTGTTAAGTTTTTCAGACTCGCTTTTAAGAAGGGTATTGACTTGTTCGAGTCTATCATTGTTTGAGTGATATTGTTGTAAGTCATTGATTAGATATGTATTGATTTCTAGAGTTTTATCCAAATCTCTTTGCAGCAATTGGTTTTTGTTCTCAAACATTCCCAGTCTTTTAAGAATGTTGATGCTATGAATATAGATTTGATTATACGCATCTTGCAATTTATCCTTTTCTTCTTCTTCATTTTCGTCAGATTCCTCATTATTAGATGGAAATGATTCCGTGGCTTGCTGTTCTTTCTCGTTTTCAAACTCAGTGGGAATGATTGAAGCAGTGTAAACCATGAGTATTTTCAATGATTTCTGATCTCCATTGCTTTCAGAGTCACTAGATTCTGAATTTAACTCATCTGTATCATCCCATGTGGCAGCCATAGCCTTGCCCTTAGTTTTTCTATTTGGGCATTCAGTAGACAAGTGTCCATACTCGTGATAGGCGTAGCATTGTGGTTCTTTGGTTTTTTTACCAAATTTTCCTGCAGAAGGTTTATAGTTCACCTTTCTCCCTTTAGAGGGACGGCCGCGATTTTTCTGAAAGAATCTTCTGAATTTTTGTGCCAGTAAAGCCACTTCTTCATCTTCATCTTCCTTTTCACTTTCATTGTCCTCATGAATTGTTTTCTTTGAGTTTTTTACAATAGTGTTTTTGGATTTTTGGGGTTGTGTGAAGTGTAGTTCAAAAGTTTGTAGGAAACCTACTATTTCTTCTACTTTCATTTCATCTATGTTCCTACACTCTTCAATTGTTGTAACCTTGAGATTAAATAGTTCGGGTAGGGATCTTAGAATTTTCCTACAAATTTTTGGTACCGAAAATTTTTCTCCCAATCCACTCATGGAGTTGCAAATTATATTTAACTTTGTGAAAAACTCCATAACTGTCTCATGCTCTTCCATTATGAGACTTTCGAATTGTGAAGTAAGGAGTTAAAGTTTGGATCGCTTCATAGTGCTTGTGCCTTCATGGGTTGTTTCCAATAAATCTCATGCTTCCTTGGATGTCCCACACATACTTATCTGATTGAATATATCCTGGGACACGGCACAGTAGATAGCATTCATAGCCTTGGCTTTAGATGTCTGTCTTTCTTTGTCGAATGTTGTCCACTTTTCTTTGGATTTGGGTTTTGTGATGGTTGTGCCACTATCAAGTGCAATTTTTTCAGTAAGTGGCACATATCCACTTTCAAGTATATCCCAAACGTCATGATCCAAAGATCTCAGAAAGTAGTGCATCCTAGACTTCCAGTATGCATAGCTTGAGCCGTCAAATACTGGAGGTCTAGTGACTTATGAGCCCTCACCTTTGGCCATATTCCCAACTTCAGTCAAGGTCACTCTCTAGGTGATGAAGCCCTTAAAGAGAGACTCGCACTAATACCAATTGAAATGGCGATGAAGACCGCACTAGTAGAAGTCGGAATATGCCAATATGTCCTAGAGGGGGTGAATAGGACTTTTAAAAGTTTTTATGGTTTATTTAAAATCCTATTTCACTAATCCTTTTAAATATGCAATTATCAGGATTACTCAAATGTAACTCTACTGGCTTCTAAGCCTGGTAGAGGATCTAATCACAAACTGCTTAAGAAGTAAACAATAAGCAACCTAGTTCATGATGGATATGACAGTGTAGGTGTGTGAGATGTGATTAAATATTCAGATATGGAAGTATTAATGCAAATCACAAAATCAAAATAACAATCTCAAACACAGTCATTTTTATAGTGGTTCGATGATAAGTCTACTCCACTCCCGGTAACCGCACTCAACCCTTGAGTGTACCGGATTTTACTAAGGAGGTTCCACATGGTTCACCTCTAACCTAAGGTTTTAAATCAGGTTCACCTTCAACCTTTACAACCTACACTGAGGCTGACTGTTTATGCTCTCACGAGCAAGGGTCAACACAACGCACCCACTTTTAGGCACATTGGCCAAGGATCTTCCATAAGACCCTACTAGAGGTTTCTACACGATTGACCTTTAACCTTAAGGTTTTACCCGGTTCACCTAAAACCCAGAGTTTTACTGGTTCACTCCAAACCAGATATTTATGCTCTCCACAGAGAAAGGGTCCACACAACGCACCCACCACGTACACTCCCGTCGGAGGCCTCCTTGAGGACTTCAAAGGGTAAGAACCACTTAGGACCCAATCCTAAAAAGGAATGATCACAAGTGTCCTCTTGGACTCTGGATACTTACAAATAAGCTGATGAGTCCCGTTTATCACAGTGCCGAAGATCTCCTCCTCCTTGTTGACAAAGAGTCTTCTGCTCCCTTGATCCGCAACACAAGATAGTATACCAATACTCAGCTTCGGGTTGGGTCAAGGTTATGATTGAATCTTACTCTCTAAAGGTTTTCCTATAAGGAATATAGAGTAGTTTCAATCATCTAGGCATTCAAGGCATCCCAGCTTAATGATTTGCCATTAAGGTAGTAGCTGAAGGATCCTTGAATGCGGAAGTTCATTCCCCAATCCACTCTATTGAATGTCAATGGTGAGGGTGGATTGGAGGATGAACTCCCTTGAGAGAAAGGGCTTGGGATATAAGATATAAGTTAAAACACACAAAAGCTCTCACTACTTTATCTTATAGCAACAAAAGACAAGTCCTCTATATATAGGCAAAAAGTTCCAACGGATATAAAACGGTCACATTTATGACAGAGTTCGATATCATCGAGCGTATACTCTCGATAGCATCGATGGTCTGCTCGATGACTCGGACTCAATGTCATATGCTTTTGAAACTCCTTGTCATTTGGTTGATGAATCGAAACTATTGTCAATGTCATCGGATTTCGAACTTCGATTCCATCGATGACTGGATCGATCCATCGACATTTGAAAAATGAGAGGGACTTGACTTTGAAATATTTCAGGATTTCAAGATTGATCGGGGAACCATCAGATCATCAAAATTTGAATGTCGATGATATCGAGATCAGAGTCGAGGCATTGATAATTCCAATGGATTTTTCTTTAAGCTGCTGGACAGATTATAACCATGATTGATACAATCGACCTGGTGTCGATATCATCCATATTTGAATATCGATTCTATCGAAGGGCCCCCGATCATAGTTAAAAATGCCCTGAAATATCTGCTGTGAGAAATGCGCGACCACCATCGATATCATCGATGGACCTCCGATCTTATCGATATTTGAATTCAGATAATATCGGACAGTCATCGATATATCGAAGGAATTTGAGATTTTCATTAAAAAACAGGGGCGCCGAAAATCTATCTATCGATCTTATCGAGTCACTCTCGATGGACTCGAGTTTTGAATATCGATGATATCGATATGTGTATCGATATATCGATAATTCGTCCAGATATGTTGTGAAGTTGCTGGACATATTCAGTGCTTATATCGATGATATCGATAGGTTTATCGATACATCGATAAATCCGTCCAGATGAATATTTAGTTGCTGGACACTTTTGGTCCTCATATCGATAATATCGTTAAGGTGTCAAGGACATAGACAGTGCAGGTCGATCATATCGAGGGTGCTTCGATAAAATCGACAAGGCGAGAAGAACTTAGAGATTTTTCTATTTTGAAAAAAAGTTTTCTCACCTTAAAACCCTATGATTTTTAACTTGTTTTTAAGGGTTTTTCTTTACCTGGTGTTTTGGGTCATGGGATGTGAGGCTTTAGATTCACTTGTGATGAGCTTGCACACATCCGGTTGAGGCAGACACTTGAATTGATCTTCCTATCGAGCTCTGTAGATAGTCTGACCTACCACTCACGTAACTTGACAAACCAGGGCACTTTCAAGTTGAACATGCATAATTGTAGCACACTGTAATGCCCTGAAATTCGGGGGTCGAGTATGAACTCAACTCCCAAGTTCCAACGCATCACTTATGCAACATACGCAATGATGGTTAAATGTTGTCTGAGTTAGAGCAATAAACATGAATAAGATTATACCAAAACAGTAATTCATACTCCAGTTCAATTATGTAAAGGCAAGCGGAAGACTGAAATTTTATATTTAAGGTGTGTAAAGTAACAAAATTTTATGAACACCAGAGTATGAGTACTAACTGAGTACCAATATACACGTATGGTTTCTAAGTCAAAAATCAAAATACAAATCCCAAGAGAAGCCCTGAAATCCCCGCGATGCAGCCGGCCTAAGCAAAGCCGTCAGAATACTGCATAAAGGAGAACTCCTCCTGATCCTCATCGAAGTCGGGCTCCGGCTCCTAAACCGAGGCACCATCTATACCTGCGACAGGGTCTGGTGGGTGTTGCAAACACCGTCCCGTAACGTGGGAGTGAGTAGCTAACTCAGTGGAACAATAAAGCATAGGTTAACATGTTATCAATTCAATCAAGCAGTAATGATAAAGCAGTACAAATCAAACAATTCTAACTACTCTTATTAAATGCGAGAATGAAATGACATGATGCTGTATGCCCTTGCCAAACCACCCTCATGCGACATCATCTTACGTTCGCGAATGCTTAACTCCCTCAGTGCGCCACATCTACTAAGCACATGCGGTGCGATGATGATCATGATTACCGAGTTATTATTAGTCCATTTCAAACAGCAGTATTGGGAAACTAAGGTACCTCCCTTGTATCATTCCCAAACTTGATCCATTCTAGGGTCGTCAATCCTAGCTAATCCCATACGATATTTTGGTTTGAGAAGCGTAGTGAAGGCATCGCAAAGGGCTCGTCACCCGTCAGCGCAGATACAAATCTCACCGTATGCGGCTCAATTGCTGGCCGTCAGCTCAAGTACAGGTCTCACCGTACTCGGCTCAATCACTAGCCGTCAGCTCGAGTACAGGTCTCACCGTACTCGGCTCAACTCATACTCTAGTTGCTGTGAAAGACTCGTCGCCAATCACAGACACTTGGAGTATACTCGAAGATACTACGGAGGACTCGTCGCCCGTCAGCACGAGCACAGGTCTCACCGTACTCGGCTCTCGCCGTAAGTATCGACAGCTCGAATACAGTGTCCCATACCACCGTATTCGGCTCACGAGTTTGGTTGCACAATGGTCACTACGGGGAGGCACATGGCCCCAGCGTAGGCCGACAGCTCGACCACGGTGTCCCATACCACCATGCCCGGCTCATGCGTCTTAGCGGATCGAGGTACCATGGTTAACGGGATCGCCACTGGTAAGTTTGGTACCCTAGGTTCAAGCAATAGCGACCAAACATGGTGAACACACATTCACATATCGGTTTACTTGACGAGCCTGACTAGCTCGAGTGCACCACAAGTTAGGCGATATGGAGCGCAAAAGCACTCCGTGTGGCCAACCACTATCGCCAACCGAAGTACGACTCGGGTTCATCAGACACATCCCTTGTGGCGACATGAATCTCAGCAACAATTTCCAGTCTGGTACCGAATGTCTGGACTATAAACATAGTCCCAAACTCATACAGTTCTCATCAATAGAATGTGGAGTTAAGCATGATAAACAAGTAATACAAGCATATTAGCAGGCATGTTATAAAGCATGAAATAAAGTATGGAGTAAAGCATGTTGTAAAGCATTATACAAATAGGGATACAATTACATACACATCACAAGTGAGTGGTTATAGCGAACCACCACATGGAAGGTATCCTACATGTCTCTAAGGTAGTCGGGAATCCCACATCAGCACCTCTCTAAGGCACTGACACTCAAGCATTTACACACACAAGCATTTACACAAACACTTAGAGTACGCTATTCCAACATACATGACGTATGTTAGCAAAATATGTATTAGGGCTTTCTTTCGCCAAGTGAGTATTTTATCTATATATATCATAATCATACATCAAATAATCATGGCAATTGCATTTCCAAAATTTACACATATGCGGTATTTATAGAATACACAATTTCAACATACTTGGTATTTACAAATGAACATGTATTTCGGCGATTCCTTTCGCCAAACTAGTATTTTATCCATATATCATATAATCATACATTAAATAAATATGTCAAACATTTTTCCAAAAAAAATACGTATACGGTATTTCTACGTATACCTAGAGTATGTGAAATTCCATATTCTACAACGTTAATCAAAACAGGAAACGGAAAGCACTTTGTACATGTGCAATTACATGCAGATCATGAATCTATCATTATCTGACATTGAAAGCATTGAAAACCGTAACCTATACACTTAAAGTCCTCACCTTTGCCCTTGGAATCACAACGAATCAGCAAGGGTTGTTGAGCTTCCGTATACGGGCGTTTTCTAGGCTAAAGAGCGGAATCGGTTAGTCTTCCCACAACCTAAAGCCTACCTACTTCAAATCAGACCTAGGGTTAGGGTTTCTCACCTTAAAACGGAATGGATACAGCCGGAAAAGCACCTGGAAAGCGGCGGTGTAGGCCGTGCGATGATTGAAAGCAGTAGGAGGAAGGTGGTCCCACAAATCCAATGCTTTCTCTCCCTTTTCTCTCTCTCTCTAGGGTTTTATCTCAAATTCGTATGGCTGTGAGAGGGGCTGTTCTAAGCTCCTTTTATAGCCAAAAACCTCTCCAAAACAGACTCAGGTTCAAGGGTTACTGCTAATATAGACATTTCGTCACTTTTCCAGCTCAAAAGAGAGGTTCTAGTGGCCCTCCTTGAGCCAAAGGTCAGATTTAAGCTCACCACACATGGATCTATGTGGGAGTACGTTTTCAACTCGATCGGATACCCAGATCGCATGTGGCGGACCACTTTCAGTTCAACGGTCAGTGGGCCACGATCCGAAATTCCAAGTACATGTAAATGTTCCTGAAATTTTTCTTAATCCGAGGGTGTAATTTAGTCTGATTCTGACGGTCAGGTTGCTTAATACTGATGCGCAAGCGAATGGTGCTAGATCACTATTCCAGATATTTATTTTGGAAAGGGAATAGTGTTTTTCACACTCCCTCGCTCCGGATCCAAACGAATGGCCGTGGGACATCGGCTGGACCTGATTTTTGAGATGATTGTCAAGCCCAGTGAGGCGGTCCTAGTTCCTTAACTTCGTGTTAATCGGACTTCCGATGTGCGATCTAGACCTAATACGAAATTTCGTTTCATTCCCGAGAGCAGCCGGGCAATGAGTTTGGTTCTAAACTTTAGGATAACCTAGAGTCACTGATTTTGCAAGTTTTGGGTCTTACAGATCGTATTTAAAGCGATCCCAACGGATTTCATGGCTAATCGAGTTTTGCACTTAGTTAACTTTGTTAAATTTCTAAAGGATTTAATCCTAATTAATTTCTGGTCGAGGTGGTACTCGAGCCAACGTACGAAAATTTACGGGTTGTTACACACACTAAATGTCGATGTAGATAACATGAAGCTCATCTTCGAATGACGGTGAACTTTTCATCTATTTGAACTTGAAGGTGAACATTCCATCTATTAAAACAAGTCAAACATTCTGAAGTGTTTTGGCACAACAAAATTTGACAATCTAGGGTGCTAAATTTACAACATAGCACTTACAGAACCTACAAAATGCGTAAAAGCCAAAGAATCCGAAGACTCTCTTGCTTTAAGTTAACTCCTGATTTGCGACCTGGGATTCTGAGTAAAGGACCTCAGTTACAGAGAGGGAAGGTGTTAGGCACCCTCTCTACTCGTACGGATGTACGGTCTCTACTTCGAGTGGTAAGATGATCTTAGGGAATAAGACAATAGGATGCAAAACATTGAAATGAGATTAGGCAGACTTGGATTTCTGATGTGGCAGAGTCTGGAATTTTGGCAAGCCACAGAGCATACGTCCAGAGAATTTCTAGAAATGGGATTTAAGAAGAGATATGATGATGCTATAATGGCATGTAAGAGGACTAGACTACCATGAGTTTCTGTTGTAATAAGATCTAGAGTTCTGGAACGTCACGGAGCATACATTCAATGGAAAACTAGAGAAACAGGGGGGTTAAGGAGGGAAGTAATGATGTGATTGATAGAATATGAATGCTAATGATTATTACATGATCTTTGGCTTGCACTTGAAATGGTTTGGATGTTTGGGTGCACCATGGTTGAGAATGATTGGCCTAAGTAGGACTGAGAGGCTAAGAGATGGCTGGAGGGGGCTAGAGGGGGGCTAAAAAGATGGAAGCCTGAGAACTCAAGCACACCCTCTCACTCTCACTAAGTTTCTCTTTCTCACTCTTGGTTTTTTTTGTGGTTGTCGTTGTTATGGAATGAAGAGAGGAGGGAGGTATTTATAGGGATGACTTTTGAGTAATTCAAAGGTTTATGAAGGGTAAATGATGATGTGGCAGTTTTGGATTGGTAGAGAGAAGAGAGATGTCATGTGACGCTTTTTTATAGGTTGATGGGCTTGGTAATATGGTAAATAGTAAGAATTCTGGGGTCAAATAGGTCTTAATAGAGTTGACTTTGGAGGGGAGCAACAGTTGCGATTACCACCCCTACACATTTGTTTCCGAAGTTCAACCAACGGACTCTTTTCGGGCCCTAGGAGTGGCCCAAAGCCTATTTTAGAATTTGGCTCAAAAATAGCTCAACACTGGCTCGATTATGACCTGAAATTGGCTCAAAAAGTGGATTGATTGTGGATGAAGGTTTGGGCATGCTTTAGCTTGGGTAAGTTAAGTTAGGGTTTGGGGTAATGAAATGGCTTAGGTTTGGATAGGGTTTATATCAAGTTTAGGAAATGGTTACGGTTTTATGTAAGGTGTGGGGTTTAGGTTCAGTTCCTAAGGATCATTCATGCCTTATCAAGTTACTAGCCTGGGTGGGGTCTATAGAAACATTTGATGAGATGGGATGAGAAGATGTAATTCTCTCTCTAAATTTCCCTCACTCCCCCTCTCTAAAGTGATACTCAAAGGGTGGGGCGTTTAAGCCTTTCTACTCTAGTGCTCTCTTTCTTTTGGGATGTGATTTATTTATAATGAGGATTTAGAGTTTCAAATGAGATACCAGTTATGCGATTCCACCACCTTATAGTTTTGCATGTGCGCTACTATATTCGAATCCTATAATCCTACCGTATCCCATGCTTGTACATTTATTCCAATTCTTTCACTACCGTGATCACTAACAAAGACCTAATGCCCATATAGATCAAGTGGTAGACCATCAAATTATCATTAAATGCAATCAAAAATATTTTAATAGTTAAAAAAAATTATCATTTAAAAAAATTTGTAAAATCTTTAAAGTATTAGCCTAAATAAAAAGTTATTTGACGAACATCTGATCTCTTAGATATATATATAAATAAATTCCTAAAAAACTAGTGGACCCCTTGTTAACCCATGTAAGTGCCAATAGACCTTGATAGATGCGTATAGCCAAACCCACTTTTATTGGTCACTTGATGACCTCGTGAAGCAATCAAAAGCATATATAATTAAAACCATGAACCCCCCAACATCGTTAGGTTCAATGAGTAATAAGATGCAATATGTTATCAAGTTTATCATAGTCTATGCACAATGGGCCTTAGAGACTTGACCTCATTCCACTAATGCAAATGCCCAATAGGTCCACATCAAGAATTTGTATGCATGGCATACTCACAATCCTATGTGAGGTAGGGTGAAGGCACACTAACTCACAATTACTTGACATCATGCTCAATGGTCAGGACTTGACATCCTGACTCATCATCAGTCACCTCATAGAATTGTTAATGCACTGATTTATGCACCTTGTTTGTTAATCACGTGAGTCTATGTATCATGTAGTTGTTGAGCCCTTGTAAGATGAAGACCGAAGACACAAGAGGACATGAGAATTAAGGAGCAAAGAAAAGGTAAATGAGGTGCCTTGGTGACTCTAACCCTTGACCCAAAATAACCCTTAGCATCTAGATCATTCTAGGTAAATCTTGTTTGATGACTCATAGCCTTAGGAGCCAAAATTGGAACATGATAAGTAATGTTAAAAGAGGTGCAGGCTGCTATAAAATAAATCGCCCAAACAGTAGCCATCGAGCGATCTTCGATTGACCTCAATCAATCTGGCTTGAGAGATCGAACAGGGTCAAAATTGTCCAACGACTTACATGGCCAAATTTGATTTTTAAGTTCGATCAATTGACAACTCGATCGATCGATCAAACCAACCGCTTTCTATCCGTTTTTTTACTCTTGGAACTTCGTTCTTTTATAAAGGGCATACGGACCTTGGGTAATTTTAAGAGTTTTTTATGCAAATAGAGGGTAGGTGTTTTCTCACTCATACCACACATCCTATACCTCTATCCAAAGAATTTCATACCAATCTTCTTATGACACTTCACTCTAATGAGCATTCCATGCACCTATAATTAAATACATGTCTAAACACTCTAGAAGACCCTTATAGGTGAATACCCTAAAATTACAACATTCCCATGAGTTGTAAGAAATTCACCCATCATCTCTTGCATTGGTCATTTCATTGGCACTAAATATGCAAAACAAACAACCATAGGAGCTGAAGCATTGGTAATGCATTGTTATCAGCGATCGAGGGAGCAATTGAATAACTAATTCAAGCATGAAAGAGCTTTAAAGAAACAACTTAAACATGTCGCATCAAAGGGGTTTAATTCGATAAATGTTATTTAGTGAGTCCAGACTCTCTTTCATTGTGTGAGACTGAGGGTAAGAGTTTGTAACCCAAACTCAATAGGTTCTTGTGTAGGACTTAGGATCTTATGTAGAGCCGAATTCACCGGACACGGGTGTGTATATGTTAGTCTCCATTGGAGCCTCTGGCGGGAGTAAACGTAGGTCAGTAGCCTAGGACAGAGGTTATTGGTTAGTCGATGGAAAACGAACTAAAGTCTTTTGTGGAAGCCTTCATCAGGAGTGTATGTTAGGTTCTTGTGTAGGGCTGTAAATGCTATAGATGAACCTGATTTAAAACATTCGATAGTAAAATCTGGTACACTAATGGTTTGAATGCATTTGCCGAGAGTGGAGTAGGAAAATCAAGCCACTATACATGTTTGTGTTTAGGATTATCATTTGAAAACTTGTTTAATTATGTTTATATGATTGATTGATGAATTATATGTATGCATAATTAGATGAATGTTACGAGTTGAGAGCTAGCACATCCCACAAACACATGTACACTGTCAATTATAGACTAGTTGTATAATTGACATATCTTTAGTAGTTTTAGTGATTGGACCCTCTATTGGCTTGGAAGCCTTAGAGTTAATTGCCTGGCTTAATTTAATTGACATATTAGTTTAAGTAATTGTGTATTAAAATATACAAATTTAATTGGCTTTCATTTTATAGCTCCGTCAAGCTTCCGCACATAGCCGTGGTATCTTACACCATGTGCAATTTTAATTCGTATCAGAGAAGGTAGCTCTTAAAAGGCTTAACTACATTTAATTGATCCAATGGGCTTAAGAATGATGTCCATCCAAGAGGGGTGTGCCATCACATCATTGAATGGTATAACCTGTCATGTGCTTAATTGAATTCTCTTAGACCCGAAAGGATTTAAAAGAAAAAAAAAAAAAAGCCAAAACAAAACAAAACAAAACTCTTCAAAAGGACTAGCTTTTCCCTTCATAAATCACCTAATTCATTGTAATCGATGGCTAGATAGACTACGGATCTTCACAAATCCAATTTTAACATATCGGATCCTAATCAGTCTATTTTGGTGCCTGGAGTAAAAAAGCATTCAGTTTTATTAAGCCATTTTCAGCTTTGGCACCCTAAACTGTAACATCCTGGATTTTCACTATTTTGGATTTCCAAAAATCTTAAAAAAGAATTTTATGTAATTACCTTATAATGTCATTTACTGACCATTAGCACTTGATGTCAGTTTAAACACAGGTGGAACCAGTAAAGAACCGCACAAGTCCGTTTAATCAACCGTAGGAAGCCAATGAATCCGCTCGATCATTTGAACATCAAGTTTAGCCCCATGATTTACTTACATAGGGCCCAAATCTACCCGACCCATTGCCAACTAATCAAGACAAGCATAACTAAATTAAAGATCTAACCGAAGCCGAGTCAGATATGGTCCGGATCTTAACTAATAGACCAAATCAACCCCATTACTCTTTTAGCCTAAAACCGACAGTTTAGAGTAATTATGACCAAATCTCCACTTTCACTGGTTATAAATAGGCCACACTATGAATATAGTTAATCTAAACCCTAATCATTGTCCATGAGAAATCTTATTACCAAATTCATTCTAGAGATGCCCCGATTTCCCAAACAACTCTAAACTGCTCATTAGTGGGCCACTAATTCCAAAACTATAGAATAATGTCCGTCTTACTGGGCTTGCCGTCCATCGCGGGAGTCGGACCTGGGTACTATCCAGAACCGCTCGACTTGAGCCAAAGGATGAGTGCATGAGAAGTGCAAATACCCTAAGGAAAGAAACTGAAACTTAAGTGAATTGGGTCGTCCACTCTTATGCAAATTTGAAGATTTCGGACCATTGGTTTACGACCAAACTTCGCACGTGGAGTAAGGATATTTCTCTGCTCATATCCATATAGTCGCGGCCCCGATCAACCATCGATGACCGTTGAACAGACTTCTAATCATATCTGTCGATCGGTGCATCCAAATGGTGGGTCGATCATGTCCATACGTAGATCATCATTAGGGCTAACTATTCTACGGTGTATATCAATATGTACACCCCGTAGTGGGCCCTAGAGGTTAGAAAGACCCTACCATAGGGCTAGTATAGTAAAAACCCAACCATTGAGGCCATTTACACCAAATCTGACATTATATAAGGGCTTCTTTTGGGCACCCCTCTCCCCATACGAATTTGCCCTAGAGAAGGGAAAGAGAGAAGAGAGAAAAGGGAGAAAGAAGAAAGGAAGAAGGAAGGAAGGGAGAGTGAAGAAGGGAGAAAAAGTGGGCCATAGTTGAAGGTGGGGCCCAAGAGAAGTCGATCCTTGCAACTCCTTCCTTCTTCCTTAAGAGATTTCACACCCACCACTCTAAATTCGAATTCCAACTTATTGGAGAGGCAAGTACTCATCTTCTTGAGATTCTTTGTGTTGAGCTAGATGTTGCATGTAATCCTGACATGCAAAGTTCCTTTGACTTAGGATCTCTACGAATCCACCGCGAGTTTGGCAACCCTAGATCGTTTCCTAGAGATCTCAACAATCCATAGGTGCATACTATTATTCCTAGTGGCCTAGCACCAATTTTACTATGAATCTAATGATTATGATTGCTTGGGTGAAGTATTTGGATAATTTATTGAAAACTTATGCAAGACCTTACCTTTTAGATCCTCCCAATCAACATGGAATGATTATGACATGTTTGATGTTCCTCAACATGATTGAGCATGAATTTGGTGACTTGCTTGTTCATTTCTTGCTTGATTCTTGCGCTATAATTCTTTATAGCATATATGATCCATTAACCCTTGTTGTATTTTTGTGCTATATATAATATATATATATATATATATATATATATATATATTGTAACATCCTCAATTTTCACTGTTTTGGATTTTCAAAAATTCTTGAATTTTTTTTTATTAACTTATAATATCACTTAACTGACCATTAGCATCTAACGTTAGCTTATACACGAGTGGTCCAGTCTGGTCACGATCAGACCATGTGTGAGCCATCAAGCCAGGTAGCCCGATTACACTTAACAACAGCCCGTGTGGGCCGCCCAACGACCGAGAAAGGTCAGAAAAATCTAAAATTTTAGGAAATCATAGATCTCACTGGGCTTGTGGTCCATCGCGGACTGCGGACCCAGTGGACACCCAGAACTGGGATCTGGCACTAGCCGAATGCACCCCACCAATGCCAGAATTGGAATCTGGCACTTACAAATAAAATCGAGATACCAGGCCTTCCAGCCATCGGATTCCTTCCCAATTTACGGTGAATGTTTAATGTATTTTTCTACGCCCGTCCACAAAATCTAGGTCCCGATCGTGGCACGGTGACCATTGATCGCAAATCGGGCCCGTACGATCAAACCACATATCCGATCGTTTTTAAATTTTTGCATGGCCCTTCATCGGGCCATGGACCACCTACCCTATAAATTTCATGGCCAGAGGGCCACCAGAACTACCCCAACAATCGGAATGGGCCTCCCAGGGCCATTTAAAGATAAGAACCCTATACTCAAACCCCATATTCATTCATCCGTTTGATCTCAGATTTTGCATGGCCCCTCATCGGGCCGTGAGACACCTACACCCCGAATTTGGTGGCCGGAGGGGTGATAGGGCCACCCCAACTTCAATAGGGAGCTCTAGAAGGCTAGTTTGGAAAATTGTGGAAACTTAAGTGATTTGAGTCGTCCACTCTTATGCAAAGTTGAGGATTTCGGGCCGTCGGTTTGTGACCAAACTTCACACATTGAGTAAGGATATTTCCCTCCTTATATCCGTATAGTCACGGCCCCGATCGATTATCAGTGACCGTTGAATAGACTTCTAATCATATCCGTCGATTGACGCATCCAAATGGCGGGCCGATCATATCCATACGTAGATCATCAATAGGGCCAACTATCCAACGGTGGGTCAGCTTAAAAGACCCTCTCATAGGTCTAGTATAGTAAAAACCTAGCCCTTGGGTCCATTTGCACAAAAATTAGCATTATAAAAGGTCATATTTGGGCACCCCCCTCTCCCCATACGAATTTTGCCCTAAAGAAGAGAAAGAGAGAAGAGAGAAAATGGAGAAAGAAGAAAGGGTGAAGGTGAGCAAGGTGGTCTCAATCAAGGTGGGGCCCAAGAGGATCAAACCCACAACCTCCTACACCTTCTCAAAGAAGGATCCCTCATCCACGGCCGCTCTTTCGTCCCGTTGGGCATCTAGGTAAGATCCATCACCAAATTTCCTTGAAACCCTTGTAATGAAGGGGATTTGCATGAGAATCTAACATGTGATGGTTGCTCCTAGGATTCCAGCTGTTCTACACCAAGATCCACATCTCCTAGGTCATTCCCACGTCTTCAACAAATCCGAAGGTGCGGACTATTGCTCTTAGGTGGCCTAGCACCAATTTTAGTATATATTTAATGATTTTGGTTGCTTGGATGTTAAGTTAGGAGTATCTAGAGGAACCTTAGGATTTGTATGTATGCTAAAATTGTATATTTGGCTCTCATGATGTTGTCTTGTTCCTTACATGATTGGTGTATGGATGTTTGCATGCTCAAGCCTTGTTGATTTCTCCATATATTGTTGTTTCATAGTATGTATGATTTCATCACTCTTATGCATGGGATTTCTCAAGATGGAGGAAGTGTTAACTTCCTCACAAACCCACACGACTCACACACACTTTACTTCATGACTTCTTGTTAGGAATATTTGATTCATATGACTGAGATATATGAAATATGATGTTAATATGTTGGTTGATAGCTAGTATAGTTGGCTTGTTATAGATCACCCCCACACCTTTGGGTTGGTCAGGAACACGAGGAGAGATGGTAGTCCCATCGGTTGGACTATGCTAGGGCTAGACCAGTGGGTTTGGGAGGGTGTGTTCGAGTGGCTGTAGTTTGACTACATGGGTCTCTTGTGCCCGAGGTCACTCGTCTCACACTCGCTTGACTCATGCGGTCTAGCCTACTGTCTGACCAACCCTGTATGTTAACCCTGTTTGCTCACATATGTATGAACCTGAACCACCCTACAACCGTTGTAGCCCATCAAAAATCCACTTGAAACTGGTCCACAGCCTCGTGAGCCGGGCATGGTAGAATGGGACACTATGTCCGAGCTGTCACCTACGCCGGGGTACCGCGCCTCCCCGTAGTGACCGCGAGCGATCTCTTCCTTTCGGAACTCCTCGTGTGCTTGGTGTCGGGGATGAGGAACCCGACGGGATCATGGACCGTGAGGTCTTGGCCTCACGCGTTGATGGGGTCTTGGCCTCGCAACCAGCTTAGGGCATTGATACGTAGGGTGAATCAGAATCCCCAACCTGCTGGATGAATGAACTTAACTAATAACTCGGCTAACACGATCGCATTGTACGCATTAGTTAGGGTGGCGACTCGGAAGTCGAGGTCGCTCTGAGGGAATGTTGTCATATGCGATCGTTAGATGGAGTCGCTTGAGGGAGTGTTGTGGCGAGGGCATGCATCATATCATCCCGCATGCATGCATTTTAAATAAGAGTTATTAGGTGTTGATGATTGTCTGCTTTTCATTAAGTTCATATTACAATTGATGCCTGTTGTAACTTGAGACCAATAGTTCACACTGAGTTGATCACTCACTCCCACTCTGGGACGGTGTTTTAAAACACCAACCAGACCCATTCATAGATGCAGGTGTCTCAGGGCATGAGGAGCCTGACGAGGCGAGCTTGGACGAGGAGGACGGGCTCTCCTACTTGCAACTGATGGGCGGCTCTCCAACAGCTTGATCGGGCTGGATTTGGATTTGCTGAGCCGCGGGCTCAGCTTTATTCTTTTTGGACATAGCTTTCTTTTGTTGTTCTGTTGGGCAATGCCTTGGGTGACCCTTTATTATTTTTGGACCTGTATATATGTGAGATATCCTTCATTTTAGTAGACTGGTGTGATTGTGCTTCGTGCCTCAGGTAATTCCAAATTGCGCAGTTAAATTTGATTAATCATAAAAACCATAAATGCATGATAAGTGACACTCGGGAACTCGGGAGTCGAGTCTATGCACGACCCCCGATTTTCCGGGGCGTTAGGTGGACCTCCTCACCTGTGGCTCAATAGGTGGATCAAGTGGGGGCTGCTCCCCTGATCCATCTTCTGAAGGAACTCCCTCGTCCTCTGTACCTTGCTATACTCCCCCGTCATCAGGCACCACGGGAGGAATAGTAGGATCCATGTCCTCTAGATCACCTGAACTAGGTTGGTTCTTCTCTGGCTTACCAATGCTTCTTTATACTGATCTTCAAAGAAAACCACATCTCTGCTCCTGACGAGCTTATTCTCGGTCGGATCCCACAATTTGTAACCGAATTTTTCATCACCATACCCCAAGAACACACATTGCCTGATCTTCATATCGAGCTTGGACCTCTCGTCCTTTGGTACATGAATAAATGCCCTGCATCCAAATACCTTAAGATGACTGTATGATGGATCCTGTTCAGTCCACACCTTCTTAGGTACTTCTCCATTCAACGGGGCTGATGGAGACTTGTTTATCAAATACACTGCTATGTGCATTGCTTCTCCCCTAGATGGTGATGAAATATATATATAATATATATATATATATATATATATATATATATATATAATGCTTCGTCTCTTCGTTAACCCCACACACTACACATACATGTTTAATTCATGTTATTGTTAGTAGTCTCAATTGTAGAGAAATCTGAAATATATGTTTGATTTATGAGTGCATGATGTCACCTGTGTTAGTTGATCAATTTTAAATTGTTGAAGCATTATTGAATATCATCAAACCCCTGGGTTGGTCAGGAAACTGAGGTAAGACAAGGTGGTCCCACTGGTAGGACTATACTGCGACTAAACCAGCAGGTTTGGGAAGATGCGAATGGGCGACAGTAGTTAGACTACGTGGGTCGCTTGCATCCGATGTCGTTCGTCACGTACTCGCTTGGACTCGCACTGTCTAGTCCAATTACTAACCAACTATGATTGTTAACCATGTCTGCTCATGCCTGAATGGAACCTAGAACACCCTTCGGCCACTGAAGCCCATTGATAACCATTCGAAACTGATCCACCATCTCGAGAGCCTGGCATGATGGAATGAGACACTGTGTCCGAGCTGTCGGCCTACGCTGGGGTGACGAGCCTCCCCGTAGTGACCGTGAGCGATCCCTTTGCCAACACTCCCCATGTGCTTAAAATCGGGGATGGAAAACCCGATGAGATCAAGGATCGTAGGGTCTTGGCCTCGAGCGTTAAGGGTCTTTGACCTCGCAATTAGTTAAGGGCATTGATATCGTGGGGTGTAACAGTTTTTCCAATCCGCTGGATGAACGGAATTAACTAAATACTCGGTTAACATTATTCATGCATTGCATTAGCTAGGTTTTGGTGACTCGGCAGTTGAAGTCGCAATGAAGGAGTGTTGGTCATGTGTGATCGTTAGACGGAGTCACTCGAGGGAGTGTTGTGGCGAGGTCATGCATCATATCATTTATCATGCATATGTATTAACAAGATTAGTTAAGGATTTATGGATGTTCTCCTTTCATTAAATTCAGATGTCTGTTGTAACTTTTTTTTTTTACACACGCACACACACCACCACACACTCACGCCTTAATGGGATTTCATCACCTATGGGTACTTGAACCCTCAACTAAGTGTTGAAACTCCTGAGATGTCTGTTGTAACTTAAGATTAATAGCATCCATTGAGTTGATCACTCACTCTCACTCTGGGACGGTGTTTTAAAACACCAACCAGACTCTTTAGTAGTTACAGGTGACGCTAAGTGCGAGGAGCCTTTCAACACGAGCCTGGATGAGGAGGACGAGCTGTCCTATTTTCAGTTGATGGGCGGTTCGTCGTAAATTTCGCAGGCGGACTCGAGTCGCTGAGTAGTGGACTCAACACATTATTCTTTTGGACATATTATTCCTTTATATTTTTGTTGGGCGACGCCTTGTGCGTCTCATCGATATTTTTAGACATTGTATATATTTAGCCAGTAATTTCCCTTCCAGTAGACTAGTCGTGAATTGTGATTCATGTATCCAGTAATTTCATGCTGCTCAGTGAACCGGATTAAACGCAAAACAGTGAAAATTAGTTTTAAGTGATACCCGGGAACTTAGAAGTCGAGTGTATACACGACCCTCAATTTTCAGGGTGTTACATAAACACACAACGTATACATGTACCACTAAATTTGAGCCGAACAATATCCACTCCGTCCACCTGTTTTGTTAGCTCATCCAGGGACATGAGCGCCAACATGAGAGAGATCCAAACTTCAGGTGGGCCACTCTAGTGGGAATTGAACACCCACCATTAAAACCTTCTAAGGTGTGTTTCCAACGGTGGCCTAATATTTGTGTTTTCATGTGGTAATCACTTTATGAACGGGTTGTATAGCATATAAACATCACGTAGGGCTTCGGGATGGTTTCAACGGTGTATTTCCATCCCAACAGATTCCTGTGTGTGGCCATTGATCTGCGTGTTGAACCTTCCACGTGTTTGGGCTCATGTTCTGAAATGAGCCAGAGGAATGGATCGTCGGAGTAGATACAACATAACATCACGGTAACTAACTGGAACTGAGGTTGCAGTGCAAGTCGCGGGGATTCGGATTGGCTACTCTCCCTGCTACCGGCCCGGCGGCTGATGGTCGGTGCTCTGTCGGCCCCACCATGATGTATGTGTTTCATCCATGCCGTTCATACATTTTTACAGATCATTTTAGGGCTTGATCAAAAAACATGAGAGGAATATAAATCTCAGGTGGACCACACCACAGGAAAACAATAGTGATTGGATATCCACCATTAAAATCCTCCTAAGGCCCACTGTACTGTTTATTTGACATACAATCTGTTGATTAGGTCATACAGACCCAGATGAAGGGAAAAAAAAATACCAGCTTGATCCAAAACTTTTATGGCCCAAAAAGATTTTAATGGTTGAAGTTCATTCAATGCTATTTCCTATAATGTGGTCCAGTCGAGATTTTTGGATACCTCGATTTTGGTCTCATATCATAAAATGATCTATAAATATAGATAGACGGCATGGATGAAACACATACATCATGGTGGGACCCACAGAGCACTGACCATCAGCCATTGGCTGGTGGCAGGGGAGTAGCCAATCCGATTCCAAGTCGCGGAGGCGGCTTCGTTGTATCCTCGGATCCACCCAAGTCGATGTATCCCTTACTGTGGGGCCCACCATTATGTATGTGCCTTATATCAACGCCATCAATCAGATTTTAGAGCTTATTTTAGGGAATAATCTGAAAAATGAAGCAGATTCAAATCTCAGGTGGGCCACAGTACAAGAAAAAGTGGCAATTGACTGTTACAAACTTCTTGTGGGCCACAAAAGTTTTGGATCAGGATAATACTTGAGTGGTCCTTCATCCAGGTATTTTTGACCTTATCAAAAGGTTGGATGGCAAATAAAATTTACAATGGCCCCTAAGAAGCTTTTAACGGTAGGTATTCAATCACCATTGTTTCGTGTGGTATTGTCTCCTGAGATTTAGATCTGCTTCATTTGGTGACCGTGCCCAAAAATGAGGTGTAAAAACGGATGGACAGCGGAAATGTAAGGTACGTATATCAAATATCAAAGTAGGCCAGTCGTCAAGCATACGTAAGCGGATTGGCTGGTGACCCAAACAGCAACCAGCTAGCTGGTGTCAAAGCTCTGTGGGCCTACCATGATGTATATGTTTTATCCACGCTGTCTATTCACTTTTGTCAATATTATTTCAAGGCATGGACTCAAAAATGAAGCACGTCCAACTCTCAAGTTGACTACGCTACTAGTGTTATTGGATGTCTGCCAGTGAAAATGCTGTCTACCATGATGTATGTGTTTTATCCACGCTGTCTATTCACTTTTGTCAATATTATTTTCAAGGCATGAACTCAAAAATGAACGACGTCCAACTCTCAAGTTGACTACGCTACTAGTGTTATTGGATGTCTGCCAGTAAAAACTTTCTAAGGCCGGGTTGAAAGGAAAACAAAAACACCAGCTTAACCTAAAACTTTTGTAGCCCCATGGTGTATTGTGGTGTGGTCCACCGGATTTGGAGCTGCCTCATTTTTTGAATCATGCCTTAAAATGAGTTTACCAAATGGATGGATGGAGTTGATAAAAACACATACTTCATGGTGGGGCTTACAAAGCTTTGACACCAGCTATTCAACTGGTGATGGGGCTACTAGCCAAACTGGTTTTAGGGCATGAGACCAAAATTGAAGGGTATGCAAAGATCGACTGGACCACACCCCAAGACTTCGGGTACAATGATATTTATTTGTTATCCAACTTACTGTTAAGGTCATACAGACACAACTGAAGGTAAAACATGAATATCAGCTTGAACTAGTACTTTTGTGGCCCCTTTAAAGTTTTCAATGGTATGTGTTTAATTCTCACTATTTCCTATGGTGTGGTCCACTTGAGCTTTGGATTTACTTTAATTTTGGCTTCATGCTGTAAAATGAACTGAAATAATGGATGAATGGCATAGATAAGACACATACATTATTGTGGGCCCTACAGAATTTACTCAACTCCATGCCTGGCAATCACACCAGTACTTGCCGTTGTTGAAGCTAGATAGAGCTCGTGAGAAATCCATGAGGGCCAGACTGGTTTTCAAGAAAATTAGGTAGATCAAAAACTCAAATAAGCCTTGAATACTTCTCTGCGTTGATATTATGTTTATATGCCATCCACACTGTTGTAAGTTCATTTCCATGATGATGAACTAAAACATAAGTTATTAGCCTAATCTAAAACTTTTGTAACCTTACAAATGTTACCACAACGGATGTTCCATCCCCATGTTTTCTTGTAGTGTGACTCACTTGAGTAATGAAATTGCCTCGTGCGCTAGCATGAGCTTGGAAAAACTGATGGACAAGGTGGATTTCTCACAGACATCACGGTGTTCCGATGAAGCAAAGGCAATTTCCTTTAAAAGAACTTCTTGCGGCCAAAAGCTAGGTGGGGCCATTATGAAGTTTGTGAGAAATTCACTTCTTTTATTATTTTCTAAATCATGTTAGGACATAAGCTCAAAAATGATGCAGATTCAAAATTCAAGCTCACCACAAGATCAAAAATAGTAAGGATTGAACATCCACGGTTAAAATCTCTATGAGGCCACAAAAGTTTTGTATTAGACTAACATTTTTGTGTATCAGTTCATGTTAATAGAAATGACGTTATAAATAGTTTAAATGACATATGATCATTACAGTAGACCATTGAGGTTTCATTGGTAGGCATTTCCCTACCCACATTTTCTTATAAGGGGACCATTTGAGTTTTAGAGCTCTCATGTTATAACATGAGCTGGAAAAATGGATGGACGGTGTGAATTCCTTATAACCCCGTAAACTTACGAGGAAAGGGTAACTAAAGTGACCTGCATTGTATGGTAACTCACAACACTATAAATTCATTGAGGCCACCCGCGATGTATGTAAGTTATCCATGCGGTCCATCCATTTTTTCAGCTCATTTTAGGGCATGAGCTGAAATTTGAAGCATATTCAAAGCTTAAGTGGACCACACCACAAGAAACAATGTAAATTGAAGGCCTTTTGGTTAAAACTTTTTATAGGCTAAAGAAGGTTTTAAATTAAACTAATATTTGTATTTTTTTTTTCCCCTTCATTTATGTGGATGTGACCTTATGAGAAGGTTGGTGGCAAATAAACGTCACTGCGGGCCTAAGGAAGGTTTCAACTGTAGACGTCATTTTCCCTACTATTTTCTGTGGTGTGGTCCACTTAAGCTTTTGATTTGCTTCAATTTTGGTCCCATATCTCAAAATGATCTGGAAAAACAGATGGACGGCGTGGATAATGACACATACATCAATATGGCCCTCACAAAGTATGCTCACCTGGCAATGCTCAATCCGCGTCCCGCCCCCAAACCGTGACAGGAACGGCAGTATTTTGAAATTCTCGCCATTGTTTGACAATATATAATTCGGTTGTCCTTTACTGCTAGAGAATATATGTCCTTGGTACGAACGTACACGCGTACAACGCGTCAAGAGGACCTTTGATCCGTGGGCCCCACCTTTCAGGATATCGGAAAATCAGTCTGAGCCGACAATCCTAACTGCAAGATGAGTTACGTATATATAACGTATAAATGCAAACTGAAAGCCAAAATAAGGGTCCGAAGTCAACAGTCAATGCTCTTTTGATCGGACGGTTAGAATTTTCCCATTCGGGATTATAACTACGGTGCTGGGTAAATGATTTTGCATTAAAAAGAAAGTTTTATACGGTATGGACAGCGTGGATCTGATCAGGGAGATTTTGGACATGGCCCATCAGCTGTGGGGACCCTCTAGAAGAATGGCTTGGAATGGTGGTCGGTGCTATGTGGGCCCCACCATGATGTATGTGTTTCATCCATGCCGTTCATCCATTTTTACAGATCATTTTACGGCATTATCCCAAAAATGAGAGGGATATAAATCTCAGGTGGACCACACCACAGGAAAACATTAGTGATAGGATATCCACCATTAAAATCCTCATAAGGTCCACTGTACTTTTTATTTGACATCCAATCTATTGATTAGGTCATACAGACCTAGATGAAAGTGAAAAAAAACAAAGATCAACTTGATCCAAAACTTTTATGGCCCCCAAAAAGTTTTTAATGATAGGCATTCATTCAACAATGTTTGCTGTAATGTTTTCCACTTGATATTAGGATATACCTCATTTTTAGTCTCATACCCTAAAATGGCGTAGAAAAATAGATAGACGGCATGGATGAAACACATACATCATGGTGGGTCCCACATAGCACCGACCACCAGCCATTGGCTGGTGGCAGGGGTAGTAGCCAATCCGTTTCCTTCGAATGGATCATCATTTGGTGGGGCAGGAATTAGCCTCTCATACACGAGCCAGTGGAAAAAGGTCCGTGGCCCCACCATGATTTGTGTTTTATCTACACCGTCTATCCATTTTGCTAGCTCATTTAGGGCATGATCCAAACAATAAACAATGAGGCAGATGTAAAGCTCAAGTAGACCACACCATAATAAACAGCTGGGATTGAATGCTTACCGTGGAAAACTTCTTGGGTCCCACGCAATGTTTATTTGCCATCCCACCTCTTCATGAAGTCACGTGACCATGGATGAAGGGAGACTAAATTCAAAACTTAGGTGGCTCATAAAAAGTTTTCAATAATAGGCATTTAATCCCCACTATTTTTCTACGTGTGGTCCACTTGATTTTTGAACCTGCCTCATTTTAAAGCCCCGGTCCTAATATTAGCTGACAAAATGAATAGACGGCGTGGATAAACACATACATCATGGTCGGGCCATAGATGCGGTGGATATTCACCCGTATATCAATCTGGTACTTTGGAGGGCAAGCTATTAACTTTCTATCAATACAATTGTTATTATGCCGCATGCCTAGCTAGTTATCCATCACCACACACTTGGCAAGCGGATTGGACTTATCTGTGTCATTGATCTGGTGGTCCACCGTGTCGCAGCAGGAAACGGATTGGCTACTCCCCATGCCACCATCTCCTAGGCTGGGGGTCCGTGCTCTGTGTACCCACCATGATGTATGTGTTTCATCCATTCCGTTCATCCATTTTTACATATCATTTTATGGCTTTAACATAAAAATAAGAGGGATATAAATCTCATGTGGACCACACCACGTGAAAACAATAGTGATTCGATATCCGCCATTAAAATCCTTGTAAGGCCTACTATACTGTTTATTTGACATCCAATCTGTTGATTGGGTCATACAGGCCCAGATTAAGAGAAAAAACAAAGATCAGCTCGATCCAAAACTTTTATGGCCCTCCAAATATTTTTAATGGTCGACCCTCATTCAAAACGGTTTCCTGTAATGTGGTTCGCTTGAGATTTGGACGTACCTCATTTTTGGATTCATATTGTAAAATGATATGTAGAAATAGATGGACGGAATGGATGAAACGCATACATAATGGCGGGGCCCACATAGCACCAACAACCAGCCATTGGCTGGTGTCAGGGGGAGTAGCCAATCCGTTTCCGTCGCGGCACAACATGTGACAGTTGACGCCACAACCGTAGGAAAAATCAAGATGAAATTTTTATATCCCATGCGATCGACAGGAAGAGATTGTGAAGTACAGGGAACATTAATGTCACAACACACGTGTAATCGTACCTAAGTAGAAGCTAGATGTCACACGGTCCATATTGACTTAGAAAATAAATCTCTGCAGGACACATGGCAAAAGGTGAATGGCTGAATGTATATGAACACATAAGGCGTGATGAACGATGACGCATGACATGACAAATCAAGTCCATGGGAAGAAAATTTGAGTACAAAATATCAGAAGGACATCTCTCAAAGTAGAAATATAATCAAATATAATTGCTTGACAATTGGCCAATTGGATTAAAATCTTACAGACTCGTCTTGAATTTAAAAATGTAAACCACCATGTTTATTGACCGAAAAATCAATCAAGCGAAGATTCTAGAGGTTATTCCAATCCGCGCATTTAACAAATCGCATTACACATCTATAAATTTAGTAAATAATAAAAAGCATAAGGCCGACACTAACCCAATACAATACAACACTGCTCTTTTAGCTCAACATTGCCTATCCTTCGTCCACTATAAATATTTATCATCATCATCATTATCATGATTATATTATTATTGTTGTTGTTGCTGTTATTTGTATTATTATTATTCAATATAACTCATCCAATGCTAAGCCCATACATTACCACAAAACTAGTCCAAATTGAATGGGTTAAAATAAGTTAACTAGACACTCTATGTCTGCAAATACATCGTCGGACCTATGAAGATTTTTAGTTCTCAAAGGGATGGCTATCAGGGCCACTTTTCCATGTTCTTAGAGTTTACACTTGACCATCATTTAAATACAATTGCCTTACCACACATCCCAATTAAGCGACAAACAAGTTTTCGTCCCACGAAAGCCTTACCTATGGAGTCATGATCTAAAAATTAAATAAATTGTCATTCATGTGACCATCTTGCTGCGAAGTGAGGACTTAAAGTCACAAATAGGTTGTCACTCCACTAACTCTCCTGCTACGAAGTAACGTTGTTGAGTGATGAATGGTTAAATCATCTAAACAGTGACTGACTTGCCAATGAAACTCAGTCGTTTGGGATAATGAATGGATTGTCATTGTCCAACGACTGTCTCACCACAAAACCTAGTCATACGATGAATGGATTGTCAAAGATTCGCCCACCACCATCAACCTTCTAACCATGGAACCTGATCTTATGCAACGAACAGACAACTGCCATAATAACTGTTTAGCCACAAAACCATCTATGTGATGAACATATGCCCACCCCTTCATGTGAACCATGACTACCTCGCATAACGAAGCCTAGTTCACAACTGTCTCGCATAATGAAGCCTAGTTCACGATGAAAAAATTATCGTTCATAAAGACCATACAACCATGAAGCTAGTTGAGCAAGCGATCTGACTTTCGTGATTGACTTCCTCTTATCACAAACTGATAATAGATAGCCGTTCTCAATAATCGTCTTACTACACACAAATTGTCGTTAGTTATCTTTTTTGTTTTTATTTTTATTCTTTTAATTTTCCAGCTGAATGTAGTTGAAGCTCATTTATTTAATTAATTGGCTTTAGCCTAATTTATTCTTTTTTATTATATTCTTCTATTCTTGCGCGGTATAAAGCAAATCACATATTTAATTGAAAGTAAAATCCTTTGTTTAAAGTAAACAAAAAACTCGTTAGTAGGATGAATTATTCCCTT
This sequence comes from Magnolia officinalis, assembly GCA_021015155.1. Taxonomy (NCBI): domain Eukaryota; kingdom Viridiplantae; phylum Streptophyta; class Magnoliopsida; order Magnoliales; family Magnoliaceae; genus Magnolia; species Magnolia officinalis. Next base: position 18,083,494 of record JAJHSJ010000014.1, read on the forward strand.
TGTAAATCGCTAGATTTTGCACAAATTGGTAGTTGAGCAGCCCGATCTTCACATATTCTGTCACGCCTCAAAATTTGATACTCAGGTTGATCAGGCCCAAATCCAAATCCTGGATCCGCGAGGTATATTTAATCAAATTTCAATTCAAATTCACATAATTTACATCATTAACACAGGAGATCAGAGCTATCTAAAGGAAACTAGCTAACTTTTTTTAATAATTCTCTCAATTAAATTTTGAAATAAACTACTCATAAATAAAAGCAATGCTAAACTAATCCTAATTTAATAAAAATAGAACTAAAAAACTTATTAGAGTGATCATACTATTCCATCTCTGCACCTGCAAAATAATCTAAGAGGGAGTTAGAGTGACGACTCGTAGGGTTACATCCTTACCAAAATTAAAAATTCCACGATAATACCAATATAACTCAATAACATAAACATGATCAATGGCAAGTATTGAATTGACATTTTACATGACAATAATAACGATTTGGCATTCATAATAACAAATAAGATAAGGCAATCATCCAAGATCATTTTTTGTTCAATCCAGAGTAGAGCACTTGTGTGTATTGATCTTTTCAGAGAATGACCCTCGACAGAGTACCGGTGTTGATTCTTTTAGGGAATGACCCTCGGCAGAACACCGGTGAATAAACTTTTTGGATAAATACCTATAGCAAAGCACCTATGTATGCATATATTTTATGGAATCACCCAGTGCGAAGCACCCATGTCGATCCTTTCGAGAATGACCCTGGGCAGTGCTCTCAACTGGTCGAACAGCGCGGTGATTCCACTGTTTGTGGCATCCAAACTGCACCACATCTCCTCTGACCTGAGGAGAAAAACCCCATCAAATCTCTCCCTTTCAGACTCAGGAGGAATTCACTTTCTTCAAGCCAGTCTGGTTTCTACAAACCTCAAACTTGCCCTTGAGCAAAGCCTTGGTCATCATGTCTGACCCATTATCATCCATGTGGACCTTCTCAAGCTGTAACACCTTCAGTTCCAAAGTATCCTTGATCCAGTGATACCGAATCTCTATGTGCTTCGACTTGGAATGCTGACTTAGATTCTTGCTCAAGCGTATAGCACTTTGGCTATCACAATAGACCACGTGCTGCTCCTGCTTCGGGCTAAGTTCCTGTAGGAACCTCTTCATCCACAGCATCTCTTTACATGCCTTTGTGATTGCAATATACTCGGCCTCTGTCGTCGACAATGCTACGACCTTCTGTAGCTTGCTCTGCTAAGAAACAACTCTCCCTGTAAACGTGAACATAAACCCTGATGTAGACTTCCTGGAGTCTATGTCGCCTGCCATATCTGCATCTGTGTAGCCCTCTAACACAGGTTTTCCGTCACCATAGCATAGGCTCAACCTGGATGAGCCTCTTAGATACCGCAATATCCATTTCACCGCTACCCAACGCTCTTTGCAAGGATTGATAAGATATCGGCTGACAACACCAACCGCGTATGCTATGTCTGGGCATGTACACACCATAGCTGTAATGTCTTGGATTTTCACTTACGACCATTAGCACTCAATGTTAGTTTATACACGGGTGGTACCAATAAAGAACCGCACAAGTCTAATTAATCAACCGTAGGAAACCAACGAATCCGCCCGATCACTTGAACATCAAGTTTAGCCCCATGATTTACTCACATAGGGCCCAAATCTAACCGACTCATCCCTAACTAATCAAGATAATCATAACTAAATTAAAGATCTAACCGAAGCTGAGTCAGATAAGGCCCGAATCTTGACTAATGAACCAAATCAACCCCGTCACTCTTTTAGCCTAAAACCGATGGTTTAGATTAATCATGACCAAATCTCTACTTTCATTAGTTATAAATAAGTCACCCTATGAACATAGTTAATCCAAACTCTAATCATTACCCACACAAAATTTCAATACCTAATTCATTCCAGAAATGCTCCGATTTTCCGAACAAGCTCTATACCGCTCGTTAGTGGGCTACTAGTTCCAAAACTATAGAATAATGTCCATCTTACTGAGCTCGACGTCCATCGCGGGAGTCAGACCTGGGTAGTGTCCAGAACCGCTCAACTTGAGCCGAAAGACGAGTGCATGAGAAGTGCAAATACCCTAAAGAAAGAAGCTAAAACTTAAGTGAATTGGGTCGTCCACTCTTATGCAAAGTTGAGAATTTCGGTCCATCGGTTTACGACCAAACTTTACACGTAGAGTAAGGATATTTCTTTGCCCATATCCGTATAGTCGCGGCCCCGATCGACCATCGGTGACCGTTGAACAGACTTCTAATCATATCTGTCGATCGACGCATCCAAATGGCAGGCCGATCATGTCCAAACGTAGATCATCATTAGGGCTAACTATCCTACAATGTATATCGATATGTACACCCCATAATGGGCCCTAGAGGTTAGAAAAATCCTCCCATAGGGCTAGTATAGTAAAAATCTAGCCCTTGGGGCCATTTACACCAAATCTAGCACTATATAAGGGCTTCATTTGGGCACCCCCTCCTCCCATACGAATTTCAACAAGAGAAAAAGGGAGAAAGGAAGAAGAGAAAGAAGAGAAAGAGAAGAAAGAGAGAGAGGGAGAGCTTGGAAGCATGAGGGTTTGTGCACCTTCACCCTCTCATCTCCTCTATAGCAACATTGTCCTTCATTGGTGTCGATTTGGCGACGATTGAAGGTAAGTATTGAGTTATGTTTGTAGGTTTAGGTCTTGTGTTTAATTCCTTCCAATTCTTATAGGCTTGTATGCTTACTTAGGTTCTCGACGCCTTTCCCCAACGCCCAAACCTTACGAATTCCATGAAATGGGGCGAAACGTCATAAGGTGCGAACCATTATCCCTAGGTGGCCAAGTACCAATTTTAAGATAAATTTATTGATTTTGAATGTTAGAGTGATGTGCATGAGTGATTTGGGAAAAACCTAGCTAGAAACCTACATAGTAGGTCCACCAACATCCATACAATAATAATTGCTATTTGTTTGGTTTTCAACATGTTTGAGCATGAAATTGGTGTTGCATGATCATCTCATATTTGACTCTTGCATGATTTTTCCCTATAACGTGTATGATTGTACTATTTCTTCTTGTATTCTTGTACTATGAGTGGTGTGTTGTTCTTGGTCTCTTCGATAATCTAGCACCACACGCACACACGTCTAACTCATGCTATTAAGAGTAGTTGCATTTATATTAACAACTTGAAACTTTATGCTCGATGTATTGTGCGCATGATTTCACTTGTCCTAGAAGATGAACTCTTAATTGTTGAAGTGATATTGAAAACAACCCATTCTCTGGGTTGGTCAGGAACTGAGAATTGTGAGGGTGGACCCGTTGGTTGGACTGCCCTATGACCAGACTGACTAATTTGGGCGGACACGAATGGGCGACAGTAGTAGGACTACATGGGTTGCTTGCACCCGATGTCGTGCATTCTGTGCTCACCTAAACTTGAGCAGTCTAGTCCACCGACTGACCAACCATGCTTGTTAACCATGTTTATTCACCCCTGTTTGGAATCTGGAACAACCCTCGCCCACTGACAATAGCTGGAAACTGATTCACAGTCTCGTGAGCCGGGCATGGTGGAATGGGACACTGTGTCCGAGCTGTCGGCTTACGCTGAGGCGACAAGCCTCCTCATAGTGACCGTGAGCGATCCCACTTCCCAACACTCCCTATGTGCTTGGAATCGGGGGCGAGGACTCCCATTGGATCAAGGATCTCGGGGTCTTGGCCTCACACGTTGAGAGGTCCTAGCCACGTAAATGAATAAGGGCATTGATATCGTCGGGGTGTACTAGTTTTCCTAATCTTCTGGATGAACAGAATTAACTAAATACTCGGCTAACATTATCCATGCATCACATTAGCTAGGATTTGGCGACTCGGTCGTTAGGGTCGCAATGAGGGAGTGTTGGTCATGCGCGATCGTGAGACGAAGTCACTCGAGGGAGTGTTGTGGGTGAGGTCATGCATCATACCATAATTCAAGCATACGCATTTAAAAAGATTAGTTAGAGATGCGTGAATTTATGTTTTTCATTAAATTCATAATGGAATTGTTATTTGATGTAACTTATGGCTAATGGCACCCACTGAATTAGTTACTCACTCCCACTCTGGGACGGTGTTTTAAAACACCAACCAGATACGTCATTAGATGCAGGTGAGGCGGAGCTCGACGAGCTGAGTGGGGTGAGCATGGATGAGGTAAAGGAGCTTCCCTGCTTCTAGACTTTTGGTGGATCCTTCTAATCTGAGTTTGGGCTACTGCGGGGTATGGGTCAGGGCTCTAGTCACTTTGGGTCATGTGTGGGTGGGACTAGTTCCCTATTTAGATGATTTTGGATTTGTGGTTTGGATATTTTTATATTTAGTGGCACTTGATACTGCTTTATGACTTGTGCTTCATGTCCTGCTAAACTCTCCATTGTTTATGAGATCATCTAAATGTAATTAAAATTTGAAGCCCATTAGGGAACCCATGACACCTGAGAATTTAGGAGCCGAGTTCCTACATGGCCCCTGAAAACCCGAGGTGTTACAATAGCATACATCAAACTTCCTACAGCTGACGCATAAGGTATCTTCTATATCTCTTCCACATCTACCTTCATCTTGGGACACTGCATGTTGCTCAATTTGAAGTGACCATCCAGTGAAGTACTGACCGGCTTCGCTGCATTCATATTGAACTGCTCTAGGACTTTCTTAATATACCGCTCTTGTGACAGCCAAAGCTTCCTGCTGCTTCTGTCATGGGTTATCTCCATTCCTATGATCTGTTTAGCCTGGCTCAAGTCTTTCATCGCAAACGACTTGCCTAACTCCTGTTTTAGCATATCGATCTTCTTTATGTCTTTTCCCATGATGAGCATGTCATCAATGTATAACTGCAGAACTACTAAATCATCATCTGAGAACTTGCCCGTGAACACATAGTGGTTTGACTCCATTCTGTCATACTCATGCTTCAACATAAACGAGTCGAACTTCTTGTACCATTACCGTGGAGCTTGTTTCAGCCCATACAAGCTCTTCCTCAGCCTACACACTATATGCTCCTTAGCCTTGACTTCAAACCCCTCTGGTTGGTGCATGTGGATCTCTTCTTCCAAGTCACTATGGAGAAAGGCAATTTTAACATCTAACTGCTCTATCTACAGATCCATACTAGCCACCAACCCAAGCAACACCCGTATGGATGTTATCTTCATCACTGGTGAGAATATCTCCTCGAAGTCTATACATTTCCTCTGACCAAACCCTTTCACCACAAGTCTGGCCTTGAACCTCGTCTGTGAATTCTTTTGCTCAACCTTCTTTCTGAACACTCACTTGTTGCTCAGAGCTTTCTTGCCCTTAGGCGGTTTCACCATATCATAGGTGTGGTTCTTTTGCAAAGATTTCATCTCCTCTTGCATAGCTTTCAACCACTCCCCCTTATGCTCGTCGGCTAGGGCCTTAGAATAATCTTCTGACTCTCCCCCATCAGTGAGCATAATGTATTCATGCGGTGAGTACCACTTGTACGGCTGTCTGTCCCTAGATGACCTCCTCACCTGTCACTACCAAAAATTTGAGCAAAGGCCACGGACTTTGCAAGTCTTTAGCCACGGATTAAATCCGTAGCTATTATGCTACAGATTTAATCCGTAGCTAAAACATGATTGATCTGTAGCTAAACCCTAGCTCCTCACCATAACTTTATTAGATACTGATGGTGCTTAAGAGGCTCCATGGGGCCCATTGGAATATATGTGTTTAATCTAATCCGCCCATAAATTTTGATATATAATTTCAATGGATGAACCCAAAAATTACGTAGATTAAAGATCTAAGTGGATCACACCATAAGAAATAATAAAAATTAAATTTCTATTGTTAATATGATTTGTGGTCTTCTTAAAGCTTTGATCTGACTTATTTTTTGCATCAACAATTAAAATAATAATTTAAAATTAATGGACGGAGTGGATAAATAAAATACATCACGGTGGGCTCCACGGTCCTAAAACCCCTAAGTTAGCTAAAGGGTCGTCCGTCATGCGTTCATTTCAGCCCCCTCCCAAAAATGAAATTTTGTTCGCCCCTTTCTCCCGTGCATAGAAGACCTCTCAAAACCCTTCTCTCCATCTCTCTCTCCATCTCAGCCTCTCTCTTTCCCTCGCCCTCTCTCAATCTTCCGCTCTCCTTCACCCTCTCCCTGTCTCTTGGCTGCGTACCCCCTCTCTGTTTCCCAATCTCTCTCTCTCTCTCTCTCTCTCTCTCTCTCTCTTCTCTCTCTCTCTCTCTCTCTCTCGCTCTCTCTCTCTCGCTAGGGTTTTCAAAACCCCATTTCGCCGCAAGAAGGAGAAGAAGGAGAAGGAGAAGGAGAAGAAGAAGGAGAAGGAGGAGAAGAAGAAGAGCGGTTAGTCTCTCTCTCTCTCTCTCTCTCTCTCTCTCTCTCTGTTCTGAAATTTGTTGCATTTGGATGTGGATGGCGTATGCTTCAAAAACATTAGGGCCCGTTTGGCCGGTTGGATTGGAAGGAATTGAATGGTATTAGGGTGGATGGCATGGATTTCTTGGTAATGATGGTGTTGTCAGTGGATTGTCTTGAGATCCATGGGATTGCTATATCCCTGAATTGGTATATCTGGTCTGTTTGGCACGCCCCGCCAATCCTGGGATTAAACCTTCCCATCCCTTCCAATCCCTCGAGCCAAACACGTCCCTTGCAAATTTGAACGGATTAGGGCAGATTGGATGGGATTTAAAGGTAATGATGGTGTTGTCAGTGGATTGTCTTAAGATCCATGGGATTGGGATGGGATCACCGACTCTGTTTGGCACGCCCGGCCAATCTCGGGATTTAACTTCCAATCCCTTCCAATACCATCAAATCCCTTCTAATCCGACCGGCCAAATGGGCCCTTATAGTTTGGAAGAATCTTGCCATCTAACGTTTGGTATTTTTTTAGGAACATTTCTGGGTCCAAAAGACTAAGATATTCGGATCTGGTAGATTTTTGGCAACTCTCCATCCATGGCATGGACCATCAGATCATTGGCTAGATCACCAAATAAAAGAGTCACTTTTATGAACTGATCACATCAGTATCATGTAATGAAACTGGGAGACAGCCATGAGATTTATTCTCGAATACCAATTGCATTGATGCTCAAAAACTCAAATATTAGCTTGCATTAGTCTCCCCTTATAGCCATTATAAAGAGGTTTGCTTGTCCATCTTTATAGTACAATTCATCGCTGGTGATAGATTAGAGCCACCTTAGGTGGACCCCATCTATAGGTAGGCTGCCCAAAAATAAGGTTTGTTTGCTATTGGTTTGGATCGAATCTGAAACAAATGGGCAGCTAAGCCAAGTTTTCTACCTGTCCATTTATTTCATTGACAATGGGCCATCTAATGAATTTGCCAATGTCAATATAGTGGGACCCACCCAGATGGCTTGAATGGTTGCCACAAGCTGTCTTGGCATGTACTGGGGTGTGGATAGATGGGCTAGGCTACACACGTATGAGGATCCTTCCTAACCTTTGTTTGTCCATGTTTTATGCAACAAACACATGATGCTGATTTTATCCCATGTTTCAATATTTCAGACTCGTCTAATATTTAAGAGATGCTCTAGGTTTAGAGGACTACAGATTTGTTATGTTCTTTTCAGCTGCTTATAGTGGTTCTGATTCTGTGATATTTTTGATACTACACAAGGATCAAAGCATGGCCACGTCTATTTTTGTTTGAAGGGAACCAGTTGGACCTAGGGACTTGGTGGTTGCATCAATTCCCAACAGACTCATTATGCCTGGCCTCAGTTCACTTGCAACTTGGATTTCATCAGAAGTCAAAACACATCCCCGCCTTTCTATATATACATTGTAAGAAGTCTGCCTTTCAAAAAAAAAAAAGTAGAAGAAGGTAGGTGTTTCTGCTCTTGTTATCTATTATTTTGTATCGTCTTTCCTTTTCAACCAACCCTCTCTTTTTCTATTGCAATCTCATCTTTCTGTTTTCTTCCAGGAACTCAAGTGATGTAAGTCTACTTCGTTTATTCATGGGTATTTGGTTCTTTCTCATGACTGAGATTGATAGGCCAATTGGGCATTTGTTATAATGTTGAATGAGTCTGAAGAATTACTGTTAGCATTTGTCGCCTGTCGGTCGAATCCCGATCAAGGTAAATGAATCGATGTTTCAGTTTTACTAAAATTGTATCTTAAATTCAAGCGATTTCCATGAACACAGCATTTCTTATTGTTTAAAATTCTTTTGTTATTTGTTATCATCTTGTCGGTTTATGTTTGAAATCAACTCCGTTTTGTTAGAGTTGTTTGGAGATTTCACAATGATTCCTGTCACAAACATGTGTCATAGGCCAGGTCATGCTAACAGTCCTCGTAACTGAAGAGCCAGGATCATGCACATGTGCCACATTAGCACATATGAAGTAAATCACCTCATTAGCATTACCATGTTATTTTTTTCGGCACTTCATATTGATGTCTTCTGATATTTTTGAATCAAGGGAACACGAAAGCTTCGAATAACTTACTAGCCATTACTTACTACATTTATTTCGAGACTGCACATTTCCAAAACCCTCTCAATTTATAGGCACTGTAAGCTGTTGAGCTGGTTATAGGCATGGTTCTTGGTTCAAGATCTGTTTGAGCTTGTTGAACCTGGTTTCAAGTTGTTTTAATCACATGCTACCTTTAAGATTTTCCAATTATGGCTACTTTATGCTCAAATACTTCCTGAAGTTGTAATGTTGATGATTTACTAGGACTGCTACGTCTAAAACTAACTGGATGTTTAATCTAGGGAATTGCATAATTCCATAATCGTGTTGGTTGTTGTCCAGAAAAAATAAATGTAGAAGATTTTTTCTTTTCTTTTCTTTTACACTTTGGTTTTGCCCAAGCTACGGTGCGTTTGGTTGCACCAAATATCTTGAAATTTCAAGACTAATTATTCTAGTTTGGTGCAAGTATCATGAAATTTCATGATATTGAGTGCAACCAAACACACCCTTTTATTTTGTGTTAAAAAAGAAAATCAGAAAACACTGCACCAAATGCATGAAATATGCGTACACCCTGGCATCTGGGACTTGATATCTCTTTTTCCTGTTTCTAGGATGGTGTAAGTATGTATGGGGGCTATTAGATACTTATAGGGTCTACTCGGATGGCAGTAGCGCCCATTGAATCAGATAGGGCAGCCCCAATTAATTTCATTTTACAGGAGACCGAACTGAAGGAATTTGGAAAGGGTGTCCACTTACCTCCGTCTCTGTTCCTGCTCTGTGAGTTTTGGAGAAACCAAATGCCCAACTTCCTCAGATTCAAATCCTTTCAAAGAATGGACAGTCTGATACAACATCTTCTGCACATTTGACACATTGGTGGGAAAGAAATGGCTGTAATGAAAGTTAATTAATAGTAGATGCCTATCCATCAAAACATTCTTGATTGTTTATAGGGCCTACTTAGAAAAGGTTCAAACATCCTGCCCATTCCTAATGTGTGTCACACTTGGATGAGGAGTCACACCAAATTTTAGGCCATTATTAGACTAAGGTGAGCCCCCACCAAGTTCTTTTAGTTATTTTAGGCATAGTTTCAAATGGTGTGGTCCACGCAAGTTTTAGATACAGCTTATTTTTTTATTTTTTTGGTTTCCTGTAACCTACAAGGAATCCACCAAATGCACGGTGTGGATTTCTAAGACAAATTAAAGAGCAGCCTACATTTGTATTGCATCAACCCATCATGACATCTGCTTGCTACACAAGCATGCGCAAGATCACTTTCTTTTAACCATCCATTTTATAGCCATCAAATGCATGGTTAGGATTTCTTGGTGATCAATGTGATTTTGGAGATTTTCTCCATCCACAATGTGCCCATCATTTGGATGGTCTTGATAGACGTACAAGAGTGCCCTATCCATTTTCCTATTTCTATCTTTGAATCTTGCTTTCTCTTTATCAGGTGGTGGAAAGAAATGGACCTTGTAGAAAAAGTAATCCTGCTTCTAGGATGACCGGTGTGGATGATGCCCTTACAGAGGTACTAATAAAATTAAAAAATTACTTAAGTTTTATGGTAATTATGAATATCCTAATATCTTGATTTACAATGTTTTACAGTTGGTTGGTTCTGACAGTAGAGGGCAAATGCGGGGTCTAGGTCGCTCAATAAGAGATCCTGAAAATGCAGTGAGTATCTCTGGTTTTATGGTTTTACTTGTAGATTCCTGTATTGATTACTCAAGCATGACGGTTATGCGCATTCTTTCAGGTGGATGTTGCATGTGTGAGGATTGGAGCTGCATATTTCAGGTTCAAGCATCTGGTACGTCTCTTGTCAAGAATGCACATGATTGGAATGGCTTGGTCATTTGGACAGGCCGTATTTATGTATTTGCTCGAAATTGAAGGAGCAGACCCGGATGTGCGTCGGAGCTATCCGAAAGAGCGGGGATCCCTGGAAGGTGGGAACCGCTGTTATGACCATGATGAAGTTGTCCATTTCCTATGGACGGCATTGGAGGGGCCTGGCCATTTGGACAGGCTGTGTTTATGTATTTGCTCAAAATTAATGGAGCAGACCGGGATGTGCGTCGGAGCTATCTGGATGAGCAGTCCCTGGAAGGTGGGAACCGCTATTATGACCATAATGAAGCTGTCCATTTTCTATGGACGACATTGGAAGGGCCTGGCTATTTGGACAGGCCGTGTTTATATTTGTATTTGCAGGAACCACACCCGAACCCATTCTCAAATCCTATAACCTATAACCAAAACCTATAACCTAAACCAAAACCTATAACCTAAACCTAAATCAAAACCTATAACCTAAACCTGAACCCATTCTCAAATCCTATAACCTATAACCTAAACCACAACCTAAACCTAAATATATAACCTATAACCAAAACCAAAACCTATAGCCTAAACCCGAACCCATTCTCAATTCCAAAAACCTATAACCTAAACCTAAACCTTAACATAAACCATTAACCTATAACCTAAATCAAAACCTATAACCTAAACCAAAACCAAAACTTATAACCTAAACCCGAACCCATTATCAAATCCCAAAACCTATAACCTAAACCTAAACCTTAACCTAAACCTATAACCTATAACATAAACCCAAACCCAAACCGAATCCAAACCCGAATTCCTAAACATATAACCTATAACCTAAACCAAAACTAAAACCTAAACCCGAAACCAATTATCAAATCCAAAAACATATAACCTAAACCTAAACCTTAACATAAACTTATAACCTATAACCTAAACCAAAACCTATAACCTAAACCCGAACCCATTCTCAAATCTTATAACCTATAACCTAAACCTAAACCAAAACCTATAGCCTAAACCCGAACCCATTCTCAAATCCAAAAATCTATAACCTAAACCAAAACCAAAACCTATAGCTTAAACCCGAACCCATTCTCAAATCTAAAAACCTATAACCTATAACCTAAACCTTAACCTAAGCCGTTAACCTATAACCTAAACCAAAACCAAAACCTATAACCTAAACCCGAACCCATTATCAAATCCCAAAACCTATAACCTAAACCCGAACCCATTCTCAAAGCCCGAAACTTAAACCTAAACCTATAACCTAAACTCAAATCCCTAAACCTAAACCTAAACCTAATCCTATAACCTAAACTCAAATCCCTAAACCTTAACCTATAACCTAACCTAAACCTATACTTATAACCTAAAACTATTCTCAAATCCCTAAACCTTAACCTATAACCTAACCTGCACCTATACTTATAACCTAAAACTATTCCCAAATCCCAAAACCTATAACTTAAACCTAACCTTTCCCTAAACATATAACCTAAACTCAATTCCCTAAAGCTAAACCTACTCCTAATCCTAATCTCAACTCCCTAACCTAAACCTAAACTTGAAAACCCAAACTTAAACCCAATCCCGAACCTGAACCCGATTTCCTAAACCTAAACCATAACCCATTGTCAAATCCAAAAACCTATAACCTAAACCTAAACCAAAACCAAAACCTATAACTTGAACCCGAACCCATTCTCAAATCCCAAAACCTATAACCTAAACCTAAACCTATAGCCTATAACCTAAACCAAAACCTATAACCTAAACCCGAACCCATTCTCAAATCCCAAAACCTATAACCTAAACCTAAACCTATAACTTATAACTTAAACCTAAACCTATAAGCTAAACCAAAACCAAAACCTATAACCTAAACCCGAACTCATTCTCAAATCCCAAAACCTATAACCTAAACCTAAACCTTAACATAAACCTATAACCTATAACCTAAATCAAAACCTATAACCTAAACCAAACCAAAACCTATAACCTAAACCCGAACCTATTCTCGAATCCAAAAACCTATAACCTAAACCTATAACCTATAACCAAAACCAATCCTATAACCTAAACCAAACCACCAAACAAAACCTATAACCTAACCCGAACCCATTCTCAAATCCCAAAACCTATAACCTAAACCTAAACCTTAACCTAATCCTATAACCTAAACTCAAATCCCTAAACCTTAACCTATAACCTAACTTAAACCTATACTTATAACATAAAACTATTCCCAAATCCCAAAACTTATAACCTAAACCTAACCTTTCCCTAAACCTATAACCTAAACTCAATCCTAATCTCAACTCCATAACCTAAACCTAAACCTAAACCTAAACTTGAAAACCCAAACTTAAACCCAATCCCGAACCTGAACCCGATTTCCTAAACCTAAACCATAACTCATTCTCAATTCCCTAAAGCTATAACCTATAACCTATAACCTAAACCTAAACTTAAACCTAAACCTATAACCTTTCCCAAAATCTTTAACCTAAACCTAAACTTAAAACCTAAATGTATTCTCAAATCCTTAAACCCAAACCTACACCTAATCCTAATCTCAACTCCTTAACCTAAACCTAAACTTGAAAACCCAAACATAAACCCGATCCTGAACCCGAACCCGAACCCGATTTTCTAAACCTAAACCTTAACCTATAATCAAGTTCCCAAAGGCTATAACCTATAACCTAAACCTAAACCTATAACCTAAACCTAAACCTTAACCTAAACCTAAACCTATACCTTAACCTAAACCAAAACCTATAACCTAAACCTTAACCTATAACTTAAACTTAATTATAACCTATAGCCTAACCTTAACCTAAACCTTAACCTAAACCTTAACCTAAACCTATAACCAAAACCTATAATCATATGGTGAGACCATTTCTTTTGTGTCAATTTCATTCCTCTTTGAGTTTTTTTTTTTTTTTTAATTCATGAAGAAAAAAAAGTTGTTATACATGATGCACTTATTTCACTTTGTCTTTCTTTTCCCCAATGGGCATTCTAATTTATGAATGACATGACTGTTTGTAGGATGATGGAATATACGAAGTTGTTGAAATTTCAGGGTGAAGTCGAGCACATTTCTTTAATGAAGTCAAAGATTTGTATTTTCAGCATTATTGTAATTGTAATTGTAATTGATTGAATGAATTGGATTGTAATTGATTGTAATTGTAATTGATTGAATGAAGGATTGTAATTGATTGTAATTGAATGAATGAATGATTGTACAGGTGGTAATTGAATGAACAAATGATTATATATAATTTTTTAATGTACAAAATAGCTACGGATATTGACCGTAGCCACTAATTTGACAGGTGTAGCATTTTCAATTTTGGCATATTGTTACGGACATTTAGCTACAAATAATATCCGTAGCTGTTTGAAGTTTTCGCTACAGATATAATTGCTACAGATTATATCTGTAACTGTTGTAGGTTCCAGACCTATTGTTATGGCACCTACGACTACGGTCGTGCCACGGACTAGCTACGGACTAAAACCGTAGTCATAGGTCTATGGCTATGGATTTTATCCATAGCCTTTGCCCGTTTTTTGGTAGTGTGTGGCTCAAAAGGTGGATCAAGTGGGGGCTGCTCCCCTGGTCCATCTTCTGAAGGAACTGTCACATCCTCTACACCTTGTTATACTCTCTCGTCATCAGGCACCACGGGAGGAATAACCGGATCCATGTCCTCTAGCTCACCTGAACTAGGCTAGTTCTCTGGCTTACCAATGTCTTCTATAAACTGATCTTCAAAGAAAATTACATCTCTGCTCCTGACGAGCTTCCTCTCGATCGGATCTCATAATCTGTAACCGAACTTTTCATCACTGTACCCTAAGAACACACATTGCCTGATCTTCATATCGAGCTTAGACCTCTCCTCCTTTGGTATGTGAACGGATGCCCTACATCCAAACACCCTGAGATGACTATACGATGGATCCTATCCAGTCCACACCTTCTCAGGCACTTCTCCATTCAATGGGGCCGATGGAGACCTATTTATCAGATACACTGTTGTGTGTATTGCTTCTCCCCGGAACGTCTTGGGCAATTTTGCATGGAATAACATGCATTTGATTTTCTCCACAATGGTGCGATTCATTCGTTCAGCCACACCATTATGCTGGGGGGTCTTGAGAACCGTCTGTTCATGTCGTATACCTAGGGACTTACAATACTCATGAAAGTCGCCAATGTATTCACCACCATTGTCAGTGCAAATGCACTTCAATGATCTACCTGTCTCCCTCTCAACCATAGCATGAAACAATTTAAACACACCAAAGACCTCATCCTTGGATTTCAAAGCATAAACCCAAACCCTTTTAGATGCATCATCTATAAAAGTGATGCACTTTATTAACATCAGAATAAACCAAATCTAATGCATGCACTTTATTAACATGAGAAGTAGTTTTAACAAATGAAACTCTATGTTGTTTCCCTGCTAAACAATCAATACAGGTTTTGAGAGGTATACCTGTCACGTCTGAAAGGAGCCGCTTCCTTGCTAATACCTGAAGCCCTTTTTCACTCATGTGGCCTAAACGCCTGTGCCACATGTCAATAGTTGAATCTTCCGCTGCGTTCAACCCACCCTTGTACACATTGACACTTGCCTTGTAAAGGGTGCAACACTTCTTTCCTCTGGCTACGTTCAACGAACCCTTGATGAGCTTCCAGCGCCCACTAGTAAACCGGCTTTCATAGCCATCATCATCCAACCTTCCCGTCGACATCAAGTTAAGGCGAAAGTCTGGAATGTGCCTCACATCCCTGAGAACCAATGTACAGCCTACATCGGTCTTCACACAAATATCACCGACCCCTACGATCTTCGATATGCCAGAATTTCTCATCTTCACGGTCCCATAGTCACCTGACTTGTAGCTTGTGAAGAAGTCCCTGCGTGGAATCGCATGAAAAGAGGCTCCCAAGTCAATCACCCAGTCGGTGTCCTGACTCGTAGCCGTGAGACAAACATCATGATCTGCTGAAAGAATAACTACAACATCACCATCTGAAGCAACCGCAGTAGAATCTGATTCATCTTCCTTCTCCTTTCCTTTACCTTTCTTATCGTTCTTATTCTTATGACATTCATGCTTATAGTGGCCCTTCTTGCCACAATTTCAGCATTCAACATCCTTCTTGGTACTCGACTTGCCTCTTGTTTTATCTCGGGCCTTCCTGCCCTTCTTGTTCTTTCCTTTCCCCCGTTCCTGTATCATAAGTGCCTCTTGCTGAGTAGACCCCTGAGACTTCCTCCTTGCCTCCTCATTGAAGAGACAACTAGTTACCTGTTCCATGGATACCTTTCCATCTGGCAAAGAGTTACTTAGAGATACTGTCTCCTAACTATCAGGCAATGAGCTAAGCAATAGTAAAGCCTATAATTCATCATCCAGGATCATCTTCATAGTGGAGAGCTGGTTCAATATATTGCTGACTTCATTCATGTGCTCGGCCACAGAACCATCATCTGTGAACTTGAGATTCACAAGTCGTCGTATCAAGAAAATCTTATTGTCTGCTATCTTCCTCTGATACAGCCCTTGTAATTCCAACCATAGGCTAGCGGCTGAGGTCTCCATAAACACATGGTGGAATACGAAATCGTCCAACCTTGTCTAATAAACCCCATCGCCTTCCGGTCCAATTTCTTCCAATCATCATTTGTCATATCCTTTGACTTTGCTGATATGCCTTGAATTGGAGAATACAAGTCCCTGCAATAAAGAAAGTCTTCCATCTTAGCCTTCCATATGGTCCAATTAAAACCATTGAGGTTGATCATCCTTGATGAGCCACCTTCCGTAATTCAGAATTGATCTCACTCCACTCAATGAACTTAGCTCTGATACCACTTTGTTGGGGGCCTTGCACAAAACCTTAGGATTTAGCCTCCCAAATCAAACCAGAATTATGGGATAATAAAAGCAATGAAATAAATCAAAGCATAAACCACACCACACAAGAGACTTTTACGTGGAAAACACTCAAAGAGGTAAAAACCACGGGACCTCGTCCAGATCAACAATCCACTATGAAGTAGAACGTTACAATCTTCTTCACTCACGCAAGAGTGGATAAACAATAAGAAAATAAAGAAAAATAAAGAGATATCATCGATCACGAGGACGTAAAAGCGTTGAGATGTCGAGTGCACAGTAGATCACCTCTACGAGCATAACCTCCCTTCCACAAGCTTCCTCTCTCTCTCTCTCTCTCTCACTCCTTTGATAGCCTTAAACCCTTTAGAAAATCCTTGCAAAGCTTTAGGAAACCCTCTTGCATTACTTGGAAAGGCCCTAGGCACCACTATTTATAGTTTAGGAAACTCCCTTTCGCACCTCTTGCGAAAGGGCCTCAGATTTCCACAGTCCACGCAAGATCCGGACTCAAATCTGCGTAGCCTCGACTAGTCGAGCACTATTCACTGAGCTCGATGGACTTTGAGTCGAGTGACCCTCGACTAGTTGAGCACTGTTCACTCGACCGGTCGAGCAGTGCTCTTGACTGGTCGAGCAACGCGGTAATTCCACTGTTTGTGGCATCCGAACCGCACCACATCTCCTCTGACCTGAAGAGGAAAACCTTATCACACATAATCACTTAAATCATGTAAGAATAATAAATTCAATATATAACTCATAATAATAATTTAAAATAATAATAATAAAATACGTAATCATTATTAAAATGAATTAAATCTAAAACATGTAACAATTAATCAAATAAATCTAAAACATGTTACAAGTAATTAAATAAATCTAAAACATGTAACAATTAATCAAATAAACTAAATCCACAAGCTAATGTAACGGTACAATGTATGTAGGGTTTTCAACCGTGATATCACCTACCTATCGTGTGAAAATCTGATGCATGGGCTGGTCTTTACGTGACTGGCTAGAAATCTTAATCGGTTACGACTCAGATCAACTTGGTGAATCAACACAGGTTAAGCTACAACTCCAAAACATTAGATTTTCCAAAAAATTCAATACCAGATTATTTTTAAAGTTAGAGAATTCTCTACTCATTAAAATTGGATCTTGAAACTAGCATTCATGTTGACTCACTAAGTCACACAGTGAAGCCATGCAATAGGAAATGGTGTCATGATAATGTTGATCTAAGAAGCATAACTTATCTGGTTGAAGGGGAGAGAGCTTATCTCTGGCATTAGGGAAAGGTCTACCCAGCCTCATGGTCAGGCTGAGCTTAGAGACTGGCGTTGTTGTAAGTGCTATATTTTATATCCCTGTTTGTTGTCAAATTTGTGGTGCCAAAATCACTGTTATATATATTGCATAAGTGAAGCTCTCTCAAAGATCAACATTCATGAGCAAGCTAAGCTCACAACAAGCTAAGCTCACAACAAGCAAAGCTCACGAGTACAAAGATCAAACTTGACTGCAAGAACTGCTCACAAGACATGACTCAAGCTGCAAGACTTCAAGAAGAGTACAAGGCAGTTCATAAAGAACTCAAGACACTTTCAAGATTGAGCTACATCAAGATTTCAAGATTGAGCTACATCAAGATTTCAAGATTGAACTACATCAAGACTTCAAGGCTCATACTTCAAGGTCACTAGTTCCTAATGTTTCAATGTCCTTACTTCATGGTTGAGGTTTGACTGACCTTAGGTTGACCTTAGAAGTAGGTCACTTTGGATACATAAATCAAATATTTATTTTACATAAGTTTGGTTTGTTCTTCGACTAGTCCTAGGCCTTCTTCGACTAGTCCTAGAGTTGCTTCGACCTGTCTAAGAAATTCCTCAATCAATCGTAAGTTTGTTACAAAAATCGGATAATTTCTGTTAGGCTTCGACTAGTCCAGGAATCTGTTCGACCAGTCGAAGGAACAGTGTCGACTGCATCTTCGACCAGTCGAAAGTCTTCAACTCAAAGTCCAGCGATGAATTTTAAGTTCTTCGACCAGTCGAAGGAGACCTTCGACCAGTCGAAGGTGACCTACGACCAGTCGAATGAGACCTTCTACCAGTCGTAGAACGGTCAAAGCTTATCGCGCCTGATTTTTCAAATATCTTTTATTACTTCGACTAGTCGAAGAGCTCTCTAGACCAGTCGAACACGCGATCTGCTCACCTATAAATAGAGCATGAATCTCAAAAGAAATCATCGAATTAATTAATCCATTCAAGCCAATCTTCGTCGAACTTTTGAGAGATAATTTTGTGCTCCATCTAAGCTAAGTGTGCTTATTTAATATTCTCTTTCATTAGCTTTATTTAATTGATTTTGTTTCTGCTATTCCAATCTAATTTGATAAGAGGAATTGTTATTCCCTTTCTTTGGAATCAAAATTAATTAAGGCAAGCCCTACTTGGTTTAATTTAAAATCTATTAGAATTAGAACCATAGTAATTGAGTACTGGACATTGAACTTTGACATTCAATCATCTACTCTGATTTGGTTCTACTGGGCTGCTACAACGAAGGAGATAATCAGGTATTTTACATTTAATTGTAAATTCCTTTCTATTTTAGTTTCTTTCAAGATTTGCCAGAAAAATCTTGTTGTATTGGTTATCTGAGGAGAGCCAGGAAAACTCAGAAGTGGGGTTTTTTAATTGTGTAAGCCCACAGACAAAGACACAATTGTAAAGGTTTTTGGTAAACCTGGGAAAACCTATTTTGTTAGTGAACGCTAATATCCCCTGTGTGAGGATATTAGGAGTGGAGTAGCATTTTGTGTGGCTGTTGTTTAACAGCTGGTGAACACACAGGCGAACCACTATAATCCCTTGTGCTGTGGTTGAATGATTTATACTTCTAATCTTTAATTATTCTTTTGTGGGATGTATGTATGGTGGTGAATGTTGTAATCATTTAATTCAAGCATTGTGAGAATTTTGTAATAGTTTAGAATTTATTTTCTGCTATTCCTTTATCAGCTTGATATTCAATTTCTTTTAAAAGTTGTTCCAGCAAGGTTGCCCTGCCATTTTTATGGTGTATGGCTGTCCCTAAAACAATACATTTGTGATTACAATTTATTTCAATTCAGTTTGTATTTATTTCTTTATTCCTCTTTGGTTTGAGATTTGATACAAAGATCTTTCTAGAAATAAGGTTGTCCTACCATAAACTCTGGTTTTTGGTGAAAGGTTGTCCTTAGAATAACATTTGTATCAATCCCTCAAGATCAGATTTTTGAGGTTGTTTCACTTTCCTGCATTGTGATTTACTTTGGCTATCATATTCTTTTTAATCCGCGCTGTTATAAGTTTTATTTGGCATTGTCCTATTCACCCCCCCTCTAGGACATATAGTTAGGCCTTTTCAAGTGGTATCAGAGCCTAATAGCTCTTTTTTAATTCTTGGATTTAATTCCTGAGCTAACGATTTAAGCTATTTAAGATGTCAAATTTTGATAGCCTTTCAGTCACAAGGCCTCCACCCTTTGATGGCTCCAACTATGCCTATTGGAAAGCCAGAATGAGGATCTTCCTCAAATCAATGGATGAAAATGTGTGGCAAGCCACAGTGACTGAATGGAAACCTCCTATCATGGTAGTTACTAGGGTTGATGGTTCAAAATCTATAAAAGTCACACCATATTACCAATGGACCACACTTCAGAAAAGTGAGAGTAGTGCAAATGCTAAAGCACTAAATGCAATCACTTGCGCACTATCATCGGATGAGTTCAAAAGAATCATTTCCTGTGAAACTGCAAAGCAAGCTTGGGATATATTAGAAATGACACACGAGGGTACTACAATTGTCAAAAAATCTAAAGTCCAACTCCTCACAACCAGATTTGAAGAAATTCATATGGAGGAAAATGAAATGTTTATGGACTTTTACACTAGATTGAATGACATTGTAAACTCAATGTGGGATCTTGGCAATAAAATCCCAAAAAGTAAAGTGTGTGCAAAGATATTACGCTCACTTTCTGAACGGTTCAATTCTAAAGTAACCGCGATTCAGGAACTTCGTGATACGGATAATATGAGGATAGAAGAACTAGTTGGTTCTCTACAAACCTACGAGTTAAACTTTAAAGCTCCTAAAGGTAAATCTATCGCACTAAAATCTTCTAAATATAATTCAGAAGAAAATTCTGATTCAGAAGATGATATGGCTCTTTTAGCTAAGAAATTTTACAAGATTTTCAAAAGCAAGAAAAGGGTTGATTTTCAAAAATCTAATGATAAAAAGAAGTTTAGACCCAAATCTCGAAAATCTTTGAAAGATAGTCAATCTTACAACTGTCAAGAATATGGGCACTTAGCAAATAGATGTCCTAAAAAGGACAAACCCAAGAAGAAGAGTATGTTGGCTACGTAGGATGAATCATCTGATTCTGAAACTTCTTCTGAATCAGAAGATTCTGAAACTGAGTTAGGGAATGAAGTTAAAGCACTTATGACTCTAGCCAAATTCACATTTTCAGATAATGACTCAACAAGTCAAGAAAATCAGAGTAGTGAATATGAAAATGAAGATGATCTTCAAGATGTTTACAATGCCCTATACAAAGAAAGTTGTAAAATTGCTGTCAAACTCAAACTTCAAAAAGAAAAGTTTTCTAAACTCAAAGAATGTTTTGAATCACTTGTCTTAGAAAAATCACAAATTTCAGATTGTTTTGAAAAAACAAAATGCGATTTGGAATTCAAAAATTCTTTAATTGTTGATTTGAAATCTGAGATTGAAAATCTCAAAAAGGAAGTATCTTCTCTTCTGAGTCAAAAGGACACATGGAAATATGCCCAAGGTGATCCAAAGTTAGAAAAACTCTTATCCGGATCAAGAAAATGTGGCGATCTATCTGGGCTGGGATATGATAAAAATTTATCTCCTAAACAAAAGTATACTCCTCCTATGTTTGTGAAAGGAGAGTCCTCAAACTCAAAAGGGAAAAATACATATCAAGGTTTTTCTAAAAATCTAAAAAAACTCTTCAAAAATCTGGAAGCAGTCATGTCAACTTTAATCAGAAACGAAATCCACTAGCTGAAAAGATAGTAGATTTACTCAAGGAGCTCTTAAAATCTAACTCTATAGGTCATTCTTACAACTATAAACAAAAGAAAACCAACTATGTTCCTAAACCCAAAACTGTTTTGAAATGGGTTCCTAAAGTTGCCTGCTTTGTTGCTCACACTGCTTTCAAAGCAACAAGTCATTCAAAGTGGTACCTAGACAGTGGATGCTCCAGGCATATGACAGGTGACAAAGCTTTATTCACGAATCTAAAAGATATGACTGATGGTTCAGTCACATTTGGTGATGGTAGCAACTGCAAGATTATAGGCCAAGGTACAGTTCAACTTTTTAATCTTCCTGTATTTAAAAATGTTTTATATTTTGAAGGCCTAAAACATAACTTACTTAGCATATCTCAGATATGTGATAATAACCATAGTGTTCGGTTCTCTAATCAAAGCTGTGAGATACTAAATGATAAGGGTTCTGTAATATTAACTGGACGTAGAACGTCTGAAAATTGCTATATTATTAGCGAATCCAGCTCATCTAATCAAACATGTTACATGGTTCATACAGACGAGACTGATTTATGGCACAAGCGTCTTGGACATGTTCATTATCGAAATTTATATAGATTGAGCAAACGAGAACTTATAAGAGGTTTACCCAAACTTCAGAAATTAGATAAGATATGTGGTGAGTGCCAGATAAGCAAACAAATAAGAAACTCACACAAAAAGGTGAATTCAAATACCACATCAAGACCACTCGAACTCCTCCACATGGATCTGATAGGACCTACCAGAACAGAAAGTTGTGGTGGGAAAAAGTATATCCTGGTAATAGTTGATGACTTTACCAGATTCACTTGGGTAGTCTTCTTAAGGGATAAATCTGAAACCCTTGAAGAAGTAAGAAAAGTTCTCAAAAGGATTCAAACCGAAAAATCTTCTCAAATCAGTAAGATTCGTAGTGATCATGGATCTGAATTTGAGAATAGCAATTTTGAGAAGTTCTGTACCGACCAAGGAATATTACATGAATTCTCAGCTCCCAAAACTCCACAACAAAATGGAATTATGGAAAGAAATAATAGGGTGCTTCAAGAAATGGCTAATGTCATGTTGAATAGCATGAAGCTCTCTAAAAATCTTTGGGCTGAAGCTGTAAATACAGCTTGCTATATTATTAACTGAGTTTATACTAGCAAAGATAATAATAAAACGGCTTACGAATTATGGTTCAACAAAAAGCCTACTGTCAAATACTTTCGAGTTTTTTGCAGCAAATGCTATATTTTACGTGATCGTGAAAATTTGGGAAAATTCGATACAAAGAGTGATGAAGGGATTTTTCTAGGATATTCCTTAAACAGTCGTGCTTATAGGGTTCTGAACAAAAGGACTGGTGTGATTCAAGAATCCATCAATGTTGTCATTGATGATCACTTAAATAAGCCTATCTCTAATTCAGATAATGATGAAGTTCTAATCATTGATAAACCCGATACTTCATCAAATCAGACTGAATCTGAATTGAGGACTGTTAAAGATCATCCAACCACTCAAATTCTTGGAAACCCTCTCATCGGTGTTCGCACCCATAGACAACTTGAGGATTTATGTAATTATGTATGTTTTACATCCCAAATAGAACCATCCAATGTAAAAGAAGCTCTTGCTGATGAGAACTGGATTGTTGCAATGCAAGAAGAACTTAATCAATTTGTAAGAAATGATGTTTGGTATCTCGTACCAAGACCTAAAGACAAACACATCATTGGAACAAAATGGATTTTCAAAAATAAGTCAGACGAAAGTGAAAATATAATTAGAAACAAGGCTAGACTAGTGGTACAAGGTTATACTCAAATAGAAGGAATTGATTTTGATGAAACTTTTGCACCAGTAGCACGTCTTGAATCTATCAGACTATTTATATCCATTGCATATTTTAGAAAGATAAAGATCTATCAGATGGATGTGAAAAGTGTGTTTCTAAATGGCGATTTACATGAAGAAGTCTATGTTGAACAGCCAATGGGTTTTGAAGATCCCAAAAATACTGATTATGTGTATCGGCTTAAAAAGGCACTTTATAGATTAAAATAAGTACCTAGGGCATGGTATGAGAAACTAACGAAATTTCTTTTAAGTCATAATTTTCAAATGGGATCTGTTGATAAAACTCTATTTGTTAAAAAACATAATGATCATATCTTAATGATACAAATTTATGTTGATGATATCATTTATGGATCAACTTGTACTGACTTGACTACTGAGTTTGCAGATTTGATGAAATCACAGTTCGAAATGAGCATGGTTGGGGAATTGACTTATTTCCTTGGATTACAAGTAAAGCAACAACCTGAATGAATATTTATTTCTCAATCTAAGTATGCTTTGAATCTAATTAAGAGATTTGGATTTGAGAATGGCAAGAATTTTGATACTCCTATGAGTACTACCCTGAAACTCTCAAAAGACTCTAATGATAAAAATGTTTACTCAAAACTTTATCGGAGTATGATTGGTAGTTTGTTATATTTAACTGCTAGTAGACCTGATATTTCTCTAAGTGTTAGTATTTGCGCAAGATATCAATCTGATCCAAAAGAATCTCACTTGATTGCTGTCAAGCGAATTATTAGATATGTCACAAGTACTGTAAATCTTGGTCTCTGGTATCCTTATGAGACTAGTGTCTAATTAGCTGGGTACTCGGATGCTGACTGGGCTGGAATCTAGATGATAGAAAATCAACCAGTGGTGGTTGTTTTTACATTGGAAATTGCCTAGTTTCCTGGTTTAGTAAGAAACAAAATTCTATACCACTATCAACAGCAGAAGCTGAGTATATCGCAGCTGGTAATGCATGTACACAGCTAGTTTGGATGCAACGAATGCTAAGTGATTAGGAATTAAACAAGATTCTATGTTATTGCATTGTGATAATTCCAGTGCAATAAATATTTCAAAAAATCCTATTCAGCATTCTCGTACTAAGCACATTGACATTAGATTTCATTATATGAGGAAATTAGTATAAGAAAAAGTTATATCTCTAGAATATATTCCTACCGAAGATCAACGAGCTGACATTTTCACAAAACCTCTTGATAAAAGCAGGTTCATAAAGATGAAATTTGATCTTGGCACGTGCATTTTAAAATGATTATTTATGCCTACTTGTATCATAGTGTATATATTTGCTAGATTGAATTCCAATCTTTGTATAAATTGCAAGAAATATGAATTTTTGGACATCCTTCGACCAGTCGTGAGTATACTCGACCAGTCGACCTTCGACCGGTCGTAGATATCCACGACCAGTCGTAGATCTCGGGAATCACTTAAAATTTGGAGATTTTTGCTTTCTTCCTCATTTCGTTTTTCCTCCAAGCTTCGACTTGTCGAACCCATCTTTCATGTTCTTCAAGGTTAGTGTTCCAAATCACGTTTTTCTTGCAGATTTGTGTCTAGATTGTTTACTTTTCAAGCATTAAGCTTTGTATTTTGGATTTCATTGAGATTTGGGGTTTGGATTTTGAAAAATCTGTTTTGAGGAAACCCACTTCTCAATCCTTTGCAACTTCTTATTTCCTTGATATCCGTGTTGCAAATGGCTTCTAGAGGTAGAAAAACTACTTCCCGTGGTCCTTCTTCTTCCTCCAGATCGACCATTATCTCTAAGCGTCATCTTCTTGTTTCCAATAATGATCCATCTTATGTTAGGGACATTAGATTACGTAATGTTATTGTTGAACATCCTGTTGATGTTAATCATATTGCACCTTTTGACATCCTTCCTATGCTTGAAGCTGTAGGTTGGGTTAACTTATTACATTGGGGTGGGCCTGCATACCGGTCTATTGCCCAATCCATATTTACATGTATTAGTGCTTTTTCACAGGATAATTTAACTTTTAAAATATCTACTAGAGAAGGGCCTTTTGACATTGATCGTCATTTAATTTCAGCCCTTATGGACATTCCTGTGAATGATGAGGGTATTCTTATCCATAACTTAACTGATAAACCCTCAATGTCTGAAAAACGCATGCTCACTAGAGACTTGTGCAACATGAATGTTCAATGGACACAAAAAGGGAATTCTCCACAAAAATCTTTGTGTCTAATCTGTATCCTCGTTCGGGTAATAAAACTGACTTGACTTCGTTTATGGTTCGTGTTATCCATGCTATCTCCAAAGGTACTCAGATTTGTTTACCATCCTTAATCTGTCATTTCATTCTTCAGTTTAGACTTCATCCTGGTCATAGTGACATTCCTTTTGCCTATTTAATGACTGTATTGGCTACACATATGTTAGTCGATATGCCGGTTGATGAGGCACCAATCCATCATTTGATCTTCAACAATACTAATATCAATAAGATGAAGCTAAATCTACTTCCTGAACAAGGTGGTGGTGGTGGTGGTGGTCATGAAGAAGCTGGTGATGATATTAATATGGATGACATTTTTGAGGAATTGGATTCTGACTCAACAAATGATCCAGATTTTGAACCATCTGATGTTGATGCTCGTCTGAGTGCATTAGAGGATAAAGTTGAGAATATAAATGTAAAGATGGAAAACATGTCTGTTGCTCATGATTTACAATTCAAGTACATGCGCAAATATCTTAGGCGATTGAACAAAGGCATGCACCAACTTGATCCCTCTATTCCTGCTCCGTCATCTGGTTCTAGTTCTGATTAGTTTATATGAGACTTCTGGTCTATAATAACTTTTTAACTTAGCACATGGTTGACTGAGTTTGAGTAGGATATTATCTATGTTTTATGCTGGATATTTATTCTATGTGAAGCTATGTTGAGTATCTCTATCTCTGTTTTACTATAATCTCGTAACTCCTCATGTTTACTCTCATCTATCCCTTTATTTAGTTCTCCTTTATTGTTGTTTCCTTTGTCATATTGTGACAAAAAGGGGGAGAATGGTTTGTTCTTAACGATGTGATTGTGAGAGGAGTAGCATTGGTTATGTTACTCAGGGGGAGTATGTTTGAACTAGTTGAATGAAACTGGTTGAATGTTGAATATTGAATATTGATTTGCAGGTAAGCCAGTTGATATGAACTGGTTCATAACTCTTTAACCAGTTGTTTTACTTTATGTTTGTTTTACTTTATATTTATCTTGGTTATGTGTTTTGTCACAAATTTGACAAAGGGGGAGATTGTAAGTGCTATATTTTATATTCCTGTTTGTTGTCAAATTTGTGGTGCCAAAATCACTGTTATATATATTGCATAAGTGAAGCTCTCTCAAAGATCAACATTCATGAGCAAGCTAAGCTCACAACAAGCAAAGCTCACGAGTACAAAGATCAAACTTGACTGCAAGAACTGCTCACAAGACATGACTCAAGCTGCAAGACTTCAAGAAGAGTACAAGGCAGTTCATAAAGAACTCAAGACACTTTCAAGATTGAGCTACATCAAGATTTCAAGATTGAGCTACATCAAGATTTCAAGATTGAACTACATCAAGACTTCAAGGCTCATACTTCAAGGTCACTAGTTCCTAATGTTTCAATGTCCTTACTTCATGGTTGAGGTTTGATTGACCTTAGGTTGACCTTAGAAGTAGGTCACTTTGGATACATAAATCGAATGTTTATTTTACATAAGTTTGGTCTATTCTTCGATTAGTCCTAGAGTTGCTTCGACCTGTCTAAGAAATTCCTCGATCAGTCGTAAGTTTGTTACAAAAATCGGATAATTTCTGTTAGGCTTCGACTAGTCCAGGAATCTGTTCGACCAGTCGAAGGAACAGTGTCGACTGCATCTTCGACCAGTCGAAAGTCTTCGACTCAAAGTTCAGCGATAAATTTTAAGTTCTTCGACCAGTCGAAGGAGACTTTCGACCAGTCGAAGGTGACCTACGACCAGTCGAAGGAGACCTTCGACCAGTCGTAGAACGGTCAAAGCTTATCGCGCCTGATTTTTTAAATATCTGTTATTGCTTCGACTAGTCGAAGAGCTCTCTAGACCAGTCGAACACGCGATCTTCTCACCTATAAATAGAGCACGAATCTCAGAAGAAATCATCGAATTAATTAATCCATTCAAGCCAATCTTCGTCGAACTTCTGAGAGATAATTCTGTGCTCCATCTAAGCTAAGTGTGTTTATTTAATATTCTCTTTCCTTAGCTTTATTTAATTGATTTTGTTTCTGCTATTCCAATCTAATTTGATAAGAGGAATTGTTATTCCCTTTCTTTGGAATCAAAATCAATTAAGGCAAGCCCTACTTGGTTTAATTTAAAATCTATTAGAATTAGAACCATAGTAATTGAGTACTGGACATTGAACTTGGACATTCAATCATCTACTCTGATTTGGTTCTACTGGGCTGCTACAACGAAGGAGATAATCAGGTATTTTATATTTAATTGTAAATTCCTTTCTGTTTTGGTTTCTTTTAAGATTTGCCAGAAAAATCTTGTTGTATTGGTTATCTGAGGAGAGCCAGGAAAACTCAGAAGTGGGGTTTTTTAATTGTGTAAGCCCACAGACAAAGACACAATTGTAAAGGTTTTTGGTGAACCTGGGAAAACCTATTTTGTTAGTGAACGCTAATATCCCCTGTGTGAGGATATTAAGAGTGGAGTAGCATTTTGCGTGGCTGTTGTTTAACAGTTGGTGAACACACAGGCGAACCACTATAATCCCTTGTGTTGTGGTTGAATGATTTATACTTCTAATCTTTAATTATTCTTTTGTGGGATGTATGTATGGTGGTAAATGTTGTAATCATTTAATTTAAGCATTGTGAGAATTTTGTAATAGTTTAGAATTTATTTTCTACTATTCCTTTATCAGCTTGATATTCAATTTCTTTTAAAAGTTGTTCCAGCAAGGTTGCCCTGCCATTTTTATGGTGTATGGCTGTCCCTAGAACAATACATTTGTGATTACAATTTATTTCAATTCAGTTTGTATTTATTTCTTTATTCTTCTTTGGTTTGAGATTTGATACAAAGATCTTTCTAGAAATAAGGTTGTCCTACCATAAACTCTGGTTTTTGGTGAAAGGTTGTCCTTAGAATAACATTTGTATCAATCCCTCAAGATCAGATTTTTGAGGTTGTTTCACTTTCCTGCATTGTGATTTACGTTGGCTATCATATTCTTTTTAATTCCGTTGTTATAAGTTTTATTTGGCATTGTCCTATTCACCCCCCCCCCCCCCTATAGGACATATAGCTAGGCCTTTTCAGTTGTAACTTGATTGAGGCGGTTTGACTTGGTGAAGCAACTCAGCTGCAAGTTTCTTCTTCCTCCTCTTTCTTCTTCTTTCTTTTTCCTTCTCTATTTCTTCTTTTGATTTTCTCATTCCTTTATTCTGTTTAAAACGGTTGGGCTGAGCATAGATCAACCCAACGAGTCGGCAACTCGGTGGTGGTGGGTTTCAATGGTGCAAATGAAGAAGACGATCATGGCGAAATCTAAATCGATGCATTTTTTTACAAACTGATGGTGAGGGGTGTACACAAACCGAGTTAGCTCGATTAACTCACTCAACTTGACTTGAAAAAGTTCGATTTGACTCGGTTCGAAGTTGTGTTCGAGCCGAGTCAAGCTGATTTTTTTAACTCGAAAAATTTTCAAACCCAGTTCGAGCTTGTCTGAGCTCGACTCGACTCAGATCGAACCCCAACTCGGATTGAACTAGTTTAGTGGCTTGGTTACTTTGATATTGATGTTGCTCACCATGTAACATCCCGGATTTTCACTGTTTTGGATTTCAAAAAAAAAAAAAAAATCCTTGAAATTTATTTTTTTTTATTAACTCATAATATCACTTAATGACCATTAGCACTCAACGTTAGTTCATACTGAGGTAGACCAGTTTAGTTATGATGGGACAAGTGTGGGCCGCCAAGCCAAATGACTTGTTTACATTTAACAACAGCCCGTGTGGGCCGCCCAGCGACCGAGGAAGGTCAGAAAAATCTAAAAATTTAAGAAATCATAGATCTCACTGGGCTTGTGGTCCATCGCGGACTGCGGACCCAGTGAACACCCAGAAGTACCATCTGGCGCTTGCCCAATGCGCCCCACCAATGCCAGATTAAAAATCTGGCACTGACAAAATAAATTGAGACTCTGGGCCTTCCAGCCACCGGATTTCTTCTAAATTTACGGTGAAGGTTTAATGTATTTTTCTAGCCTGTCCACCAAATCTGGGCCCCGATCGTGGCAAGATGACCGTTGATCACGAATCAGACCCGTACGACCAAACCCCATATCCGAACGTCCCCAAATTTTGCGTGGCCCCTCATCGGGCCATGGAGACCCTATCCTATAAATTTCATGGCCAGAGGGCCGCCAGAACCGCTTCAATCACCAAAATTCCCCTCGCAGGGCCACTTAAGGGACAGAATCGCTTACTCAGACCCTATATCCGTTCATCCGTTTGTCCCCAAATTTTATATGGGCCCTAATTGGGCCATAAGACACCTACCCACCGAATTTGGTGGCCTGGGGGGCATTAGGGCCACCCCAACTTCAATAGGGAGCCCTAGAAGGATAGTTTGAGAAATTGTGGGAACTTAAGTGATTTGAGCCGTCCACTCTTATGCTAAGTTGAGGATTTCGGACCGTCGGTTTACGACCAAACTTTACCCGTAGATTAAGGATATTTTTTCGCTCACATCCATATAGCCGCGGCCTCGATCGACCATCGGTGACCGTTGAATAGACTTCTAATCATATCTGTCGATCGGTGCGTCGAAATGGCGGGCCGATTGTGTCCATACGTAGATCATCATTAGGACTAACTATCTTACGGTATATATCGACTAGTACACCCCATAGGCTAAAAAAACCCTCCCATAGGGTTAGTATAGTAAAGACCCAACACTTGGGGCCAATTGCACCAAAAACTGGCACTATATAAAGGGTTTCTTTTGGGCACCCTTCTCCCCATACGATTTTGCCCTAAGAGAAAGGGGGAAAGAGAGAAGAGAAAGGGGGAGAAAGATGAGAGAGCAAGAGAGTAGAGAGAGTGGAGGTGAGCATGGTGGACTCTCAATCAAGGTGAGGCCCAAGAGAATCAAACCCACAACCTCCTACACT
Source organism: Magnolia officinalis (assembly GCA_021015155.1). Lineage (NCBI taxonomy): Eukaryota > Viridiplantae > Streptophyta > Magnoliopsida > Magnoliales > Magnoliaceae > Magnolia > Magnolia officinalis. The sequence goes on from JAJHSJ010000014.1 coordinate 18,114,055, forward strand.
TTCTCTAAGAGGAAACCCTACACCACATCCACCGAAAATCGTCTGTGGGCCATCTAGGTAAGATCCCTCACTCTTTTCTCTTGAAATCCTTGTATTGAAGGAGAAGATGTATGGATTTCTCTCATGTTTGAATTGTTTTAGGGATTCCGGTCGGCCAACCTCAAAAAAACCCTCATCTCTAGGTCGTTTCCAAGCCTCCAACGAATCCGAAGGTGCGGACTATTATCCTTAGGTGGTCTAGCATCAATTATAATTTGAGTTTAATGATTTTGTGTGTATGAGATGTTGTTTGGAGGATCTAGGGGAAACCTAAGAATTTCATGTTCGTTGGAATCGTATGGATTTGTATGTTTAGTTCCCTTTTGATGTTGATCTTGCCTCTCATATGCTTAGTTACAATGAATGTTGTATGTTCATGTCTTGATGGAGTTGTGTGTAATGCTCTTTATAACATGTTGTTTGCCTCTCACATGGTTAGGTAGAAAATCAAATGCTTACATGCTCATGTCTTGGTGCTCCATGTATGTTGTTCCTCATAACATGTATGACTCGTTCACGTTTGCGCATTTTGGTCCTATGAGATGCGGGAAGTGCTTCACTTCCACACAAGCACACACTACATACAAGAACCTTATTCAAATGCATTGTTAGTTTGCTTGTAGAAGAATTTCAGATGGGTGTGATGACTGTGTATGCATTATATCGGCTAGGCTAGTAGATAACAATGATGAATAACATGCCATGACTGTTTGTCAACCCTTGGGTTGGTCAGGAAATGAGGAGACTGAGGATGGTCCCGTTGGTAGGACAATCCTGGGGCTAGGCCGTGGGTTTGGGCGAGTGCGGATGGGCGGCAGTAATTAGACTACATGGGTCACCCGTACCCGATGTTGTCTGTTGCGTGTTTGCCTGAACTTGTACGGTATAGCCTAATACTGACCAATCTTGTCTGTTAGCAATCTCGTGAGCTGGGCATGGTAGAATGAGACACTGTGTCCGAGCTGTCGGCCTACGCTGGGGTGACACGCCTCCCCGTAGTGACTACGAGCGATCCCTTCCTCTCAGCACTCCCCATGTACTTGGAGTCGGGGATAGGGAACCCGACGGGATCACGGATCGCGGTGCCCTGACCTCGAGCATTGAGGGGTCTCGGCACCGCAACTAGTTGAGGGCATTGATACGTGGGGTGAATCAGTTTCCCAAACCTGCTGGATGAACGGAATTAACTAAGAACTTGGCTAACATATCATTTCATCGCATTAGCTAGGTTGGCGACTCGGCAGTCGAGGTCGCTCTGAGGGAGTGTTGTCATATGCGATCGTAAGATGGAGTCGCTTGAGGGAGAGTTGTGGCGAGGGCATGCATCATTTCATCCATCATGCATGCACATTAATAAGATTAATTTAGTGACTGTGAATGATTGATTTTCATTAAATCCGCAATATAACTGATGTTTGTGAAAACTTGAGACTAATAGCTCCCACTGAGTTGATCACTCACTCCCACTCTGGGACGGTGTTTTAAAACACCAACCAGACTCTCTCATAGATGCAGGGGATGTAGAGCAGGTGGAGCATGACGATGCTACTCCCGAGGGGGACGACGAGCTGTCCTACTTCCAGTTGATGGACGGTTCTCCATCGGCTTAGCAGACTAGATTCTAGAGCATTGAGTCTTGGGCTCAGCGCACCATTCTTATGGACATATGATTTTCTTTGCGATTTTGTTGGGCTTTGCCTTGTGCGGCCCTTTTATATTCTTTTGAACCTGTATATATTGATTTCTTTCAGTTCAGTAGACTGGTTGTGGATGTGCCTCATGTTTCAATTAATTCCATGCTGCGCATTTAAACTTGATAAATCATAAAACCATAAAATTGAGGATAAGTGACACTTGGGGACTCGGGAGTCAAGCGTATGCACGACCCCCAATTTTCCAGGGCGTTACACACCAAGTGTTTAATGAAATGACTCAACGAAGTGTCGGCTAGTGGCAAGGAAGGTATGTATATGAAACAAATACCATTTTTCCTTGATTTTGATGTTGCCTATAAGGTGTTTGATGAAATACTTACTATTGTTTTACATACAGTAAGAAACTGAAAGTGCCCTGCATGTGTTTGTGAAAATGCCGCAGAGGCTCGATTTTGCCTCGAACTGGCCTAAACTGCTGATCGAACCGAGCCGAGCTGGCCAATCAAGCTCGAGGACCGAGCCGAGCCGAGTTCAAGCTGGGGTCAGTGGCCGAGCTGACTTGAGCTAAGGCCAGTTTGACTCGGTGTACACCCCTACTGACGGTTGTGGATGGTTTTTATGGGTCATAGAAAGCTTGTGGGCCTTATAGATTAAAGGTTTGGATTGATTTTGCTAGTTAATTCTGAACTTGGAAGGTGTGAATGTTGGTTTCATGGAACTGAAGAAATTGGAAGAAGAAGATTTCAATTGTTAGAGATTTGAATGGTAGGCCTTTCAACGAGTATGAATTGATGAATGAACGGGTTAGATTCGCTGAGGAAAATCTCCCGTATCAATGGGAGGTTTCATATGCGAAGGAGTTCGGGAGTGGAATGACATTGTTTGAATGTGACTTCGTGCACAAGGAAGATTTTTGCTTTTGGTTTTAGTAACAGTGAGGAGTGGGTAGTCATGCAAGGCCCACCAAAATGGTTGAGAGAAATCTAAGCCGTTAATTAGGTTCCACCAGTCTTGGTGCAAGGGAGTTTCAAAACCAGTTGAAATCAAGCTCAAGGTGGGCCGCATCAAAGGTATTTTTCTTAGGCAAAGGATTTCAAGTGTTAGGGTTACTAAGGGTCCAGGTCCATTAGACGGTTCGGATTGAGAAGTGGGTCTCACCATGATGATCGCATGCATGGAAAGATGAGTTCAGGTCCGCAACTGCATCGCGAAGAAGAAGGAAAGAGAAAGTGTTAGGGAGAGGAGAATTGGTTCATGGGGTGACGTGCGTCGTTACATCACTTTTTGTTTTTTGTTTTTTTTATATAAAAAATGAGGGTAGCCTCCGGAATGGTGTGGCAAATCTACACCATACATTAGTTTTGCCCATCAAAGCTAGAGCAGGGGGCAAAAATGAGGGCAATCCAAAGCTCATGTGCGCCACATCATAGGAAACTGTGGGGTTTGGAATACCTACCCAAAAAAAAAAACCATCAACATGATGTTACATATTCAGTTCCAAGTCGACTATTTTGATACATAGGGTGGCACATATACATACATACACGATACATGTGACCGAATTCAAAACCAATAACACTTAAAAGACTGGCAGCAGTTCAGCAGTCCAATCAGTGGCCTAAAAAAGAGTGTTTAGAGAGAGATCATTCGACATTCAATCAAGAAAAGTCAGTGAGAGAGTACAATTCTGCCAATATTTTTCAGGTAGACAGTGGATCCTTGACTATAGGGGTGAACGTGATTTACATGCCTTATATCCATGCCGACTACCCATTTTGATAGATCGTTTTACAGCATGATCCCAAAAATGAAGCAGGTTCAAATCTCAGGTGGGCCGCCACACCATATGAAATAAGAAACAGTAATGATTGAATACTGCCATTAAAAACATCTTAAAAGCCACCCGAATGTTTATTCGCCATCAAACCTGTTGATAATCACCTAGAACCGAACGAAGGGACTGCACAAATATCAGCTTGATCCAAAACTTTTGTGGTTCACGGGAAGTTTTCAAGGGTCAATCACCATTATTTCCTGTGGTTCACCTGAGATCTGGATCTGCTTCAATTTTCGTATGAGCTGTCAAAAACGGATGGAAAACATGGACGTAAGGCATGTATATATCATGGGTGTCCTTGCTCTTCTCCCGGTGGTAGACTCTCAGGGGTTTCAACACCAGGTCAAGGGTTAGAGTACCCATAGGTGGTGAAATCCCACTACTGTGTGAGTGTGTGGTGGTGTATGTGCATGTGTTTAAAAAAGAAAGAAAGAAAAGGCATGTATATCATGGTGGGCCACACAATCAGGGATCCACTCACCTCAGTGGGAGAGCAGATTAGGTGCAACCCTGTCTTTAGGATGGTGCGGCCCTTACAGTGGGGCCCACCTTAATGTACATATTCCACGCCGGGGGAGTAGATTAGGTGCACCCCAGCCCCACCCTTGCCCAAGATGGTGGGACCTTTCACGTATCATTTAGGGCATGAACAAAAAATTAAAGCAGATTCAAATCTCAGGTGTACCTTACTAAAAGAAACAGTGGTGATTGTATGCCCCACCATTAAAAACCTTCCTAGGGCCATTATTAATGTTTATTAGCTATTGAACATGTTAATAAGGTCACATAAAACTAAATGAATTGAATAAACAAATAATAGCTTGATCCAAAACTTTTGAGGGCCCACAAGAATTTTTTAACGGTCAAATCACTACTGTTACCTTTGATATAGTCCACCTGAGATTTAGATCCGTCTCATTTTTGACATCACGCTGTAAAATGATATGAAAAAACGGATGGATGGTGTGGATAAAGAATAAATAATCAAGGTGGGCCCCATTGTAAGGGCCTCAATGCCGAGGAGGCAAAGTCCTACACGCACCTTGCACGCAGCACAGGTGCAAACCAGACAAGTGATCATCTCAGGCAGTGTATGACGTGGCATTCACCTATGGCAAAATCAGGCAGCTGAAATCATATGGTGGGCCAACCATGAAACAAAAGAAGGGGGCGGCTTCAAATTCTTCCCAATGGACCACATCCACATTTATCATAGACGCGTGGCCCACCTGATGAGTTGACCGGCTGGATGTTTCTGAATTCTGCATGGTCCATCTAAGCATTGACTGCTCGGATGTCTCATTCACTTTTTAAGTAGACACGCGTATTGCTGACTCGGATTGCGTAGTATAGCGCATATCACCGACGGTCACACTGTGTGCTGCTTGAAAAGCTATGTGGACCCTACCATGATGTATGTTTTCTATCCACGCTGTCCATTCATTTTTTCAGATCACTTTAGAGCATGAGCTCAAAAATGGGGAAGATCCAAATCTCATGTGGACCACACCACAAGAAATGGTGGTGATTAAATGCCTACCATTAAAAACTTTCAAAGGCAAACTATAATGTTTATTTGCCATCTAACCTGTTAATTAGGTCACACAAAAGTTGATGAAGGGAAAACAAAAAATACCATCTTCGTCCAAAACTTTTGTAGCATCGAAAAAGGTTTTAATGGTTGGAGTTCAATCGACACTGTTTCCTATTGTGTGGTCCACCTGTGATTCATATCTATCTCATTTTTGGGCTCATATCTTAAAATGAACGGGAAAAATAGATAAACGGCGTGGATAAAACACATGCATCTTGGTTTCGCGCATGGAGCTTTTCCAGCAGCTAACAGTGCCGAAATCGGTGCTACGTGCTCCACCATCCAATCCAAGTCCCATAACGCGTGTAAATATGCGTGTGGGCCCATCCGTCGAATCCCCGCAGTCATACGTGTGAACGGCAGAAAAAAGAGTTAAAACGCCAAAAAAAAAAAAAAAAAAAAAAAAAAGCTAGCCATTGACTACGTAGTACCGTACACGTGGCATACAGGCCCGTATATTCAGACCGTCCAAATCATGATCATCGCTATCAATACAGCATAGTCAGAGAATCACACTAAAAGAACGATCCCAACCAACTTGGTGTTCATCATATCGACCGTTGAAAAGTTTGTCGGCGGTCGAAATTAATCTGAAGAAATCAGATGGTTAGGATTATCTGGCCAGGTTGATATCTGGGTTATCTACAATCGACAATATGAATCATGATTCAACGTCCTTGATTGAGGCATGCGTAGGTGCATTAAAGTCATGAGTAGGATGTACACATTTGAATACGGTACATGCTCTTCATTTGGTGGGCCAAACAGTGCATGTGCTGTCTATAGACTTTGAATGTGGATTGGAAATCGACTTTTTCAGTCGACCATTCCTTTAAACGTGTGGGCCCATTAATGGGCGGACAGAACTGATTCTTATTTCAAGTTATATAAAGCGTGGGAGCCAACATGATGAATGGTTGAGATCTCTCACAACTCTCCCGTGCTGGGATGTGTGCCTTCGAGTTGGATTCAAAATCTACCAAACGAGTGCGCTTGCCGGAGTTAGCAAATAAGTAATAACTGCCTTTGGGTGGACCAATACTCTGGTGGAGTATGATGGTTCCTACACATGCCCTCATAAATTATAATCTGGCGTGCAAATAACTCAATCGAGTCGTCCAAATCATGGACCCCACTTTCGATGGGCCATAGAGAAATAATTATGATTTAATGAAGTCATTAATGGGTGATTGGTAGATATCCATTTAATGGTTAAAATGAAAATCAGTCAAATAATCAAAGGTTACAATCGTTTAATCAATCTGATTTCGGATTATGATCTGTTCAATGTGGTCCACTTATGGAAGGCTTAATTTGTGTATTTTCTATCATGATGTATCTGTTCTATCCAATGTGGTCCACTTATGGAATGCAAAATAGGGGCGTGCACTGACGCTGCTCTGTGGGCCCACCATGATGTATGTGTTCTATCCACACCGTCCATCCCTATTTCTGACGTCTGTCCAAAAATGAGGCACAACAAAAGCTCAGGCAACCACAGAAAGAAAAAGGTGGGCGGCAAATTGCCCACTGAGTAACTCAGCAAGCTAGCACTGAGTAATCTCTGTGGGACCCACCGTGGATGCATCTCATATCTACACCGTCCATCCATTTCTTAAGCTCATTTTTGGACGTCGGCCCAAAACTGAAGCAGAACGGAATCTCAAGTGACCGCATAAAGAAAAAGGTGGGCAGCAAATTGCCTACTGAGTAACTCAGCAAATGTGGGACCCACCATGGGTGATGATGTATTTCTTAGGTCTCACAATTATATTTATTTGTCGTTGTAACACCCCAGGTTTTTAGGGGCCGTGTAAGAACTCGGCTCCTAAATTCCCAAGTGTCATGGATGTCCTAATGAGCTTCATATTTTAATTACATTTGGATGATCTTATAAACAGTGGATGATTTAGTAAGGTATGGAGCATAAGTACGTCATGAAGCAGTATCAATTGCTACTAAATATAAAAATATCTAAACCACGAATCCAAAATCATCTAAATAGGGAAGTAGTCTCACCCATACATGACCCAAAGCGACTAGGACCCTGGTCCATACCCCGCGGTAGTCCGAACTCAAACTAAAAGGATCCGTCGAAAGTCTAAAAGCAGTGAAGCTCCTCTTCCCTATCCGTGCTCACCTCGCTTGGCTCGTCGAGCTCCGCCTTACCTGCATCTAGTAAAGGGTCTGGTTGGTGTTTTAAAACATCATCCTAGAGTGAGAGTGAGTGATCAACTCAGTGGGTATTATTAGTCTTAAGTTACATAAACATCAATTATATTATGAATTTAATGAAAGGCAATACATCCACAAAATTCTGACTAATCTTGTTAATGTATGTGCATATATTATGATATGATGCATGCCCTCATAACGACACTCCCTCGAGTGACTTCATCTAACGATCGCATATGACCAACCACCCTCATTGCGACCTCAACTGCCGAGTCGTCAACCTAACTAGTATGATGCGGTCATGATCGTGTTAGCCGGGTTTTTAATTAAGTTCATTCAAACAACAGATTGAGGAAACTAGTACACCCCACGATATCAATGCCCTAAACTGATTGTGAGGCCAAGGCTTCCCAACGTGTGAGGCCAAGACCCTGCGATCCTTGATCTTGCCATCCCCGACTTCAAGCATATGGGGAGTGCTAAGGAGAGGGATCGCTCGTGGTCACTACGGGGAGGCTCGTCACCCCAACGTAGGCCGACAGCTCGGACACAGTGTCCCATTCCACCATGCCCGGCTCTCGAGTCAGTGGATCAGTTTTAATTGGTTATCAATGGGCTTCAATGGTTGAAGGGTGTTCCAGGTTCCATACAGGCGTGAGCAGACAGGGTTAACAAATATGGTTGGTCAGTGAGTAGACTAGACAACAAGAGTTCAGGCGAGCACATGACAGACAACATCGGGTACAAGCGACCCATGTAGTCCAACTACTGTCGCCCACACGCACCCGCCCCGAATTCACGGGTTTAACCTCAGGATAGTCTTACCAACGGGACCACCGTCTCTCACCTTAAGTTCCTGACCAACCTAGGGGTTTGATGATATCCAATAACACTTCAACAATCAGGGTTATCTACTAACACAAACGATATCATGCATTCATATTTTCAAACATAAAAATTCAGATTTTTCTACAATGCAAATACTAACAATATTATGAAATAAAGGTGCATGTGTGTTGTGTGAGTTAGTGAGGAAGCAAAACATTTCATATATTTCATAGTACAAAAATACACAAGGGTGCTTCAAACATGTTATGAGGAAACATCATACAAGAATCGAGCAAGGAATATACAAGCAATCATCAAATGCATATCCAATCATGTTGAGAAACATCAAACATTTCAAAATCATTCCATATTGATATGGGGAGGACCTAAAGTATAAAGTCTTGTCTAGGTTTTTCTAGATTACCCAAATACATCATCACCCAACAAGCAAAATTATTAGATTTATATTAAAATTGGTGCTAGGCCACCTAAGAATAATAGTCCACACCTAATTACGGTTAAAGAGTGGAGAGGCGATCCTAATGGCGCCGGGTCCGTAGGCTTGAAGTGTCGGGGCCCTACATGGTTTAGAATGCATAAGGATCAAAGACAAAGCTGAAATTCATGAAAATTAAAGGGAGAATCACCACATTACATTAATTATGGTGAGATCCCTCTTCCAACAACAAGAAATTTGAGAATTTTGAGGGAGAAGGGGAGAAAGAGGTCGGAATATACGAGATCCAGCCGCCGGGGGTGCATGCAAGGCGGTGGCTCCCACTTTCTCTCTCACTCTCTCTCTCTCTTTTTGTAACTACTCGTAATTTTCCGTACTATGGCTCGAGTACCACCTCGACCAGAAATCACTTATGATTAAATCCTTTAGAAATTTAACAAAGTTAACTAAGTGCTAAACTAGATTAGCCATGAAATCCGTTGGAATCGCTTTAAATACGATCTGCAAGACCCAAAACTTGTATAATCATTGACGCTAGGTTACCCTAAAGTCTAGGATCAAACTCATTACCCGACTGCTCTCGGGAACGAATTGAAACTCCGTGTCAGGTTTAGACCGCACATCGGGAGTCCGAATAATACGAAGTTAAGGAATTAGGACCGCCTCGCTGGGCTTGACAACCATCTCGGAAATCAAGTCCAGACAGTGTCCCACGGCCGTTCGCTCGAGTCCGGAGTGAGGGAGTATGAAAACTCTTGTTTTCTTTACAAAATAAATATCTTGAATAGTGATCTGGCACGTATCACTTACAGACATTTTATAAGCAACCAGACCGTCAGAATCTGACCCAAATACACCCTCGGATCAGGAAAAATTTCAAGAACATTTACATGTACTTGGAATTTCGGATCGAGGCCCACTGACCGTTGAACTGAAAATGGTCCGCCACGCGTGATCTGGAAATCCGACCGAGACGAAAACATAACTCCACATAGATCCAAGGTTAGTGAGCTTAAGTCCGACTTTTGGCTCAAGGAGGGCCGCCAGAAACCCTCTTTTGAGTTGAATTAAAGTCGATTTGGATATAACCCAAGTATACCTTGAACTTAAGTTTATTTCAGAGACTTTTTAGGCTATATAAGGACCTTAGAGCATCCTCTCTCACAACCATACGAATTTGGGAAAAACCCTAAGTAAGAAGAGAGAAAAAGAGAGAAAAAGCTAAAGAGTTGTGGGAGAATCTCCCTCCTACTGTTTCCAATCACCACACGGGTTGCACCACCCCCTTCCTTGACACTTTCCCGTCGATACCGACTACGTTTTAAGGTAAGAAACCCTAACCCTAGATCTGTTTTGGGGTGTGAAGGTTATAGGTTATGAAACAGCTAACCGGTTTCACTCTTTAGGTTATAAAACTGTCGAATACGGAAGCCCATCAAACCTTGCTGATCTGTTGAGATTCCAAGGTGCAAGGTGAGGACTTTAGGTGTATAGGTTACGGTTTTCAACGCTTTCAATGTCAGATAATGATAGATTCATGATCTGCATGCAATTGCACATGTACAAAGTGCTTTCCGTTTTTTGTTTCGATTAAAGCTGTAAAATATGGAATTTTACATATTCTAGGTATTCGTAGAAAATACCGTATACGTATATTTTTTGGAAATGTGTTTGACATGTTTATTTGTTGTATGGATATACGATATATGGATAAAATACTTATTTGGCGAAAGGATTCGGCTAAATACATGTTTTACTAATATACACTATGTATGTAGAAATACTGTATTGTAAGAAGTACCGTATACATGTATATTTTAGTGATGTGTTTGCCATGATTAATTATTGTATGAATATATTATGTGTGCATAAATTACTTATTTGGCGAAAGGATTCGCCCTAATACATGTTTGCTAACGTACACTAAGTATGTTGAAATAGTGTATGTTAAGTGTTTGTGAAAATGCTTGTGTGAGTAAGTGTTTGGATGTTGATGCCTTAGGAGGGTGTTGAGATGGGATTCTCAACTACCCTAGAGACATGTATGATTACCTCCATGAGGTTGTTTACTTAAACCGCTTACTTGCAATATATGTTTGTATTCCTATTGATGTAGTGCTTTATATCATGCTTTATAACATGCCTTATAACATGCCTACTAGCATGCTGAAATTACTTTGTTTATCATGCTTTACTCCACATGCTATGGATGAGAATTGATTGAGTTTGGGACTATGTCTATAGTCCAGACAATCGGTACCAGATTTGAGATCGTGGTTGAGTTTCATGTCGTCACGTAAGATGTGTTTGACGAACCCGAATCGTACGTCAGTTGGTGACAGTGGTTAGGTCACGCGAAGTGCTTATGCACTTCATGTCGTCCAATTGATTGTGCGCTCGAGCTAGTCAGACTCGTCAAGTAACCCGATGTGTCTAATGTATGTTCACCATGTTTGGTCGCTATTGCTTGAACCTAGGGTACCAAACTTACCAGTGGAATCCCATTAACCATGGTACCACGATCCGCTAAGACTCATGAGCCGGGCATGGTGGTATGGTACATCGTGGTCGAGCTGTCGGCGTACGCTGGGGCCACGTGCCTTCCCGTAGTGACCAGTGAGCAACCAGACTCGTGAGCCGATTATGGTGGTATGAGACACTATATTCGTGCTGTCGGCCTACATTGATAAGGTGATGGGGGAGCGGTGCAACCTTTGTGCGTAACAGCCTGGCAGCCCTTTGTAGTGACCTCGAGCATACTTGAAATCGCGGTGAGCCTTAGAGTTTGCCGCGGTATATAGAGTATGAACTAGGCCTGTTTCTGTATTGTGATGAATCGTTTAAGAGGTAATGGGGGAGTGGTGTAACCTTTGTGCGTAACAGCCCTGACAGCCTTTGTAGTGACCTAGAAAACACACCATCGTCTGATATTAACTAGGACTGACGACCCTAGAATGGATCATGTTTGGGAATGATACAAGGGAGGTACCTTAGTGTCCCAATCCTGCTGTTTGAAATGGACTAATTAAAAACTCGGTAATCATGCTCATCATGCATTGCATGTGCCTGGAAGATGTGGAGCACTGAGGGATGAAAGCATGCCGCGAACGTGAGATAGTGTCTCACGAGGGAGGGTGTGGTGAGGGCATCCATCATACCTGCATCCATACTTGCATTAATAAGAGTAGTTAGGAGTGTTTGATTTTACTGCTTTATCATTACTGCTTGATTGTATTGATAACATGTTAACCTATGCTTTATTGTTCCACTGAGTTAGCTACTCACTCCCACGTTACGGGATGATGTTGCGCACACCAACCAGACTATGTCTCAGGTTTAGACGAATCGACGACTCAGGAGGTGGAGCCTGATTATGACGAGGACCAGGAGGAGTTCTCTTATATGCAGTACTCTAGCGGCTTCGACTAGGCTGCCAGGATTGATGGGTTTTGCGGGGATTGTTACTTAGTTTAATGTTTGACATTGAGTTTGTAAATAAACATATGTATATGGTGACTCAGACGGGTTCATACTCTGGAGAATGAAGTGATTTTGTTTCTTTACATACATGTATATGCAGTTCAGTCTTCCGCTTGCCTTTATACAAATGATCTGGAGTATGAATTACTATTTTTGGTATAATCTCACTCATGTTTATTGCTCTAACACAGATAACATTTAATCAGCATTATTTATGTTGCATAAGTGATGCGTTGGAACTCGGGAGTTGAGTTATACTCGACCTCCGATTTTCAGGGTGTTACATTTTTCCTTCTCTTTCTCTCTTTCTCTTTTTTTTTCTTCTAGGACAAATTCATATGGGGAGAAGGGGTACCCAAATGAGGTCCTTTTATAATGCCAGATTTGGTGTAAATGACCCCAAGAGCTAGGTTTTTACTATACTAGCCCTATGAGAGGGTCTTTCTAACCTCTAAGGCTCACTATGAGATGTACATATTAATATACACTGTAGGATAGTTAGTCCTAATGATGATCTACGTATGGATGTGATCGGCCCGCCATTTGGACACGTCAATCGAAAGATATAATTGGAAGTATATTCAACGGTCGCTGATGGTCGATCAGGGCTGCGGCTATACAGATGTGAGCAGAGAAATATCCTTACTCCACGTGTGAAGTTTGGTCGTAAACAAATGGTCCGAAATCCTCAACTTTGCGTAAGAGTGGACGACCCAATTTACTTAAGTTTCGGCTTCTTCCTTTAGGGTATTTGCACTTCTCATGCACTCGTCTTTTGGCTCAAGTTGAGCGGTTCTTGACAGTACACAGGTCCGACTCCCGCAATGGACGTCAAGCCCAGTAAGACAGACATTATCCTATAGTTTTGGAACTAGCGGCCAACCAACGAGCGGTCTAGAGCTTGTTCGGAAAATCGGGGGCATTTCTGTAATGAATTAGGTATTGAGATTTCTCGTGGGCAATAATTAGAGTTAGGATTAAGTATGTTCATAGTGTGGTCTATTTATAAGTAATGAAAGTGGAGATTTGGTCATGTTTACTCTAAACCGGGGTTGATTTGGTCTATTAGTCAAGATCCGGGCCTTATCTTACTCAGCTTCGATTAGATCTTTAATTTAGTTATGATTGTCTTGATTAGTTAGCGATGGGTCAGTTGAATTTGGGCCCTATGTGAGTAAATCATAGGGCTAAACTTGATGTTTAAGTGATCGGACGGATTCGTTGGTTTCCTACGGTTGATTAATCGGACTTGTACAGTTCTTTATTGATTCCACCGTATATAAACTAACGTTGAGTGCTAATGGTATTACATAAAAAAATTCAAAGATTTTTAGAAATCCAAAACAGTGAAAATTCAGGACGCTACAGTCATCCAATCTATTTATAAGATCAGTAGATATAGCTGAAGGTAAAACATAAATATCATCTTGATCCAAAACTTTTGTGGCCCTTGAGAATCTTTCAACAGTAGGTGTTCAATTACACTTTTTTCCTGTAGTGTGGTCCTCATGTGGTCTGGATATACTTCAATTTTGTTTACATGACCTAAATGAGGTGGGAAAAATGGATGGACGGAGTGGATAAAATAAATATACGACGGTGGGCCCATAGAGTTTACTCAGCACGCAATTGGAAGCAGGTTTGCGTCCAGCCCCGGCTGGACCATAATCCGTTCAGGCAGGGACTTTTGTGGGGCCATTGTGATTTATGTGTTTTATCCACTCCGTCCATCCATTTTATTAGATAATTTATGGTATTATCTCAAACATGAGTCAGATCCAAAGTTCAAGTGGACCGCACAAAAGGAATAAACGGTGAAAATAACATTCACGGTTGAAACCTTCTTAACGGCCACCTTGATGTTCATTTGCTATCTAACCTGTTCATAAAGTCATATATAGACATGGATGAAGGGAAAACACAAGTATTAACTGTATCCAATACTTCTGTCACTCCCACGAAGTTTTTAACTTTTTAACGCCAAGGGTTTAATGCCCATTGTGTGGTCCACTTGAGCCTTGGACCTGTCTCATTTTTAGCTTCATACCCTTAAAATGATCCGTAAAAATTGATATACAGTGTGGATAAAATCCACACATCAAGGTGGGCCCCACAGAGCACTGCCTGGGGCTTTCGGCAATCAGCTTCCCAAAAAGGGATGGTTGAACGCCTGCCATTAAAAAAAAATTCCACAAAAGTTTTGGATCTAAGAAGTGTGTTTTCCATAAATGTTCAATAGCCACCATTTCCTGTGGTGTGGTCCACCTGAGACTTGAATCTACCTCAATTTATTTTTATGTGCCTAAAATAATAATCCAAAATTGATGAACGACCTGGATAAGACATACACCACGGTGGGGCCCATGGCACCATCCAATAGGAAGCGGATTGGCTGGTGTACAACACACCACCAATCTGGTTGGTGTGTCGACGTAACCAAGTTACGTGGGTTCATCACGAGGTATGTGTTATATCCCAACCGTCCCTTCATTTGGCGAGCTCGTACTAAGGCTTTAAACAAAAAATAAGACAGATTTAAAGATCAAGTGGACCACACTACAAAAAGCTGTAAGGGATTTAACTTCTACCATTAAAACCCTTTTGGGTTACAGAAGTTTCAGATTAATAAGATATTTGTTTTTCCTCTTCATCAGGTCTGTGTGACCTCATGATCAGATTTTATGGAAAATAAACACTATGGTGGGCCTGACCTATGTTTTAACGATGAGAATCATTGTCCCACTGTTATTTTTGGTGTGGTCCACTTAAGCTTTTTATATGAATCTTTTTTGTTACTATGCTCTAAAATGACCACACAAAATGAATGGACAGTGTGGATATAATAAAAACACCATGTAACTTTGATTTCCCTTGAACCGTTCGTACAACTCAGAGCTCACGACGCGTACCACATCAGCCAGATAGCTGGTGTGCGGTACACCAGCCAATCCTCTTCCTATCCAGTAGCGAGCTACTGACGGTGTCAGTATGAAATCTGCGTAAACCGAAATAGGTATTAATGCAAGAGATTTGTTCATACCACACGCGTATACACGCCACATATGTGCATATGTATAAGTATAAATGTGAGATCCAATCAATCCACGAGACTACGACTATATAAATGCAATGGGTTAAGAAACAGATCCGTCCACTCATCAGGTGGGTCATGAAAAACCAATATACGGATGAGAAATATTTGCCAGGTTTTATAATGCATCCATTTATTTCTAAAATTGTGACCTCCATACTATGCGGACCAGTTATATTATTTAGGAAAAAAAATTTTAAGTGGTAAGGCCCACATGATAGATGGCTTGGATATTGCACCCGTCTGCCACGATGGCACATGTGATGCTTGTATATGGTTTGCAACACATGTGGTATGAGCAAAGCTCATTAAAACAATGCCCGATCGGAAGCGGATTGGCTAGTGTACCACACAGCAGCTATATAGCTGCTGTAGGTACGTGTCGTGCGAAGACTTAGCTCCGAGTTGTACGAACGGTTCAAAGGAGATCAAAGTTACATGGGATCCACAGTGATGTATTTATTATATCTACACCGTTCATCTATTTTTAGAAATCATTTTAGAGCATTCTAGGAAAGACAAATCATATCCAAAGATCATATGAACCACACCACAAATAGCAGCAGAGATAATATTTTCACCGTTAAACAATTCGTAGGGCCTACCATAACGTTTATTTTCCATCCAACCTGTTCATAAAATCACAAAGACCTGAATGAAGAAGAAAATTTTTTTTCATATTGATCCAAAATTTATTTGACCCAAAAAAAGATTACATTGATAGATGTTCAATCCCCCACTGCTTTTTGAATTATGGTCGACTTGATGGTCAGATGTTTATTTTTCTTAAGCCTTAATACGATCTCGCCAAATGGATGAACAGTTTAGATACAACAAATACCTCTTGACCATACTCACAGAACTTGCTAACGTAAATACAGCAACTATATAGATGATGTGAGGTACACCAGCCAATACAAGTGGTTGTATGGATTTCGGGTCGTACGAGTGGGGCCATTTTAGGGTATCTCAACCGCTTAATATAGCAGGGCCCACCACGGTTGCTATGCGGGCTGTTTAGGTGTTACCCGGGTAACAACCTAGTGGATGTTACCCTCACCATACCCCCCACCTTGAAGATATGTTGTATATCTACTCCGTCCATCCGTTTTTAAAGACTATTTCACGACGTGATTCTAAACTTCTAAACTTTAAGCATATCCAAATATCAGGTGGACCATACCACAAGAAACAGTGATGATCAAACGTTCACCATTAAAAACATCCTAAGGGCCATTGTAAGCATATCTGTAATGTTTAGTTTACATCCAACCAAGTTGATGAGGTAAACAAAATTAGATGAAGGGAAAATACACGGATTTACTTCATACAAAACTTTTGTGGCCTAAAAAATCTTTTAATGGCCGTTCACCACTTTTTAAAATGGTGTGGTTCATCAGATATGGATATTTGGATCTACTTAATTTTAACTATAATTACCTTAAATGATCTGAAAAAACGGATAGACGGCGTGGATATGGAAAAAATTCATCAAGGTATGCCCCACTAGGTAAGAGTAACATTAAGTAAGGTGTTGTTTATTTTCCATCCAACCTGTTCATAGGATCCTGTAGACCAGGATGAAGGAAACTCCCAAGCTTCTGTGGCCCTGAGTAGTTTTCAACGGTAAGCCGGTAAGCTTTCAATCTCCACTGATCCTATCTTATGGTTTACTTGAGCACTGGATCTGCTTCCTTTTATAGATCATGACCTAAAATGAAATTTCAAAATGGATGGACGGTGTAGATAAAACATATACATCACAGTTGGCCCCATGGAGACCATGACATGACCGTCCGTCTCAAGCTACGTACTGTTGGGGCAGTACTCAATCCGCGTCCATGCCATGTAGGAAAATCTCGGACTCGATTTCGGTAGCGACGCCTACAGTACCATGTCCGTACTAGTCGGTGCGGTGGGCCCAGCATGATGTATTTATTTATTCATTCCGTTCATCTATTTTTCCAACTCATTTTAAAGCACTGGCCCAAAAATGAGGCAGATTCAAATATCAGGTGAACAGCACCACAGTAAACCGTGTTGATTGAACGCTCACCATTAAAAACTTCTCCAGAGGCTACAAAATTTTTGGATTAAGCTGATATTTGTATTTTCCCTTCTTCCAAATCAGCGTGACCTAATTCCCAGTTTACATGACAGATATACGTTATGGTGGGCCCTAAGAAATTTTTAACGAGGGTCGTTCAATCACCACTGTTTTTCGTGGTGTGGTCCACCTGATATTTAGATCTGCCTCATTTTCTGCCATGTACCTTAAAATGATCTGAAAAAAATGGATGGACAGCATGGATAAAACAAATATATCATCGTGGTCCCATAAAATCGATCAGTACCGAGATTTGAGTACTGAAGGGGTCACTAAATCCGAGTCAGAAAATCTCCCAGAATAGAAGATTACAGCCATTAAGTCTTTATGGACGAGACCAAGGATTTTCTCAGATAAGAGGAATTTACTGGACGGACCTTCCTCGGTGTGGCCCATCATACCAACGGTTCTGATCACCAAACCGTGGGTCGAAACTTGTACAAAAAGAAAAACCCAAGCAAATCGTACGTATTCTCGGGTCGACACGTGTATAAGAGAGATAATAACACTTTCTTTGGATATTCACGTACAGCATGCTGTCCCCCACCAAATTATCACGCGTGTGGGACATCCTGTCCTTACAAAATATGGACCACAGGATGGAAATCATGTTGATCTACTCATTAGGTGGGCCATATCAGAATGCTGAGTCAAACCAGTAAATTCGAAAGTTTGACATGGTTGATCGGAACAAGGGAAATTTCGACACGGTTGATCTTCGTGGTGGGGCATGGACTTTTAACGGCTAGGATGATTAGTGAAGTGACACGTGGTGGGAAAGATGGGGATGTATGTGGACGTAAAATACCGAATACAGAATCCATGAATCCGATTTTCTCTCCGTTCAATCTCCCTCCCTCTCTCTCTCTCTCTCTCTCTCACGCAGTGCACGCTTCAAAAGCAAGAAAGGGTGTGGATGAGGTGGCCTTTTCATGAACGACATCGCACGTGCAATACGCGGAGGCGCTGCGACACGTGTGAATGGTGACTTGCATTTGAAAACAAGGCCTCTGTCCTTTGGGGGGTCGATGGTTTATAAAGGATACTGGGATCGTTTTAGATGTCTTAGCTCGCTCTCTCGCTCGCTCGCTTCTCTCTCTCTCTCTCTCTCTCTCTCTCTCTCTCTCTCTCTCTCTGTTGAAATTTTTAGAGTGGAGTGGATTGGATTGGATTGAGAAAGGGTGTTTGGGGGATTGAAAAAGGATGGGAAGACAACCATGTTGTGATAAGGTGGGACTGAAGAAGGGGCCATGGACAGCTGAAGAAGATAAGAAGCTTATCAATTTCATACTCACCAATGGCCAATGCTGCTGGAGAGCTGTTCCTAAGCTTGCTGGTATTTTTATTTTTATTTCTCTCTCTCTCTCTCTCTCTCTCTCTCTCTCTCTCTCTCTCTCCCCTTGAAATTCTACTTGTTTGGTTATATAGATAGATACGATAGATTGGGAGAGAGAGAGAGTTTGTGGGATTTGTGTTGTTTTTTGTTGTTTCATAGTTTTATAGATGTGGGTTTTTTTTTTTTTTTTTTTTTGTAGTATTGGATACTTAAAAAATCTCAAGAAAAAAATATTGGTTGTTAGAGAGAGAGAGAGAGAGAGAGAGAGAGAGAGAGAGAGAGAGAGAGAGAGAGAGAGAGAGAGAGAGAGTTTGTGGGATTTGTGTTGTTTTTGTTTTGTTTCATAGTTTTATAGATGTGGGTTTTTTTTTTTTTTTTTTTTTTTGTAGTATTGGATACTTAAAAAATCTCAAGAAAAAAATATTGGTTGTTAGAGAGAGAGAGAGAGAGAGAGAGAGAGAGAGAGAGAGAGAGAGAGAGAGAGAGAGAGAGAGAGTTTGTGGGTGTTTTTGTTTTTCTTTTACATTGTTACATGTGGGTCTTTTTTGTAGTATTGGATATTCAGAAAAAATGGATTTTTATGTATATACACTGTATGTGTGAAGAGAGAGAGAGAGAGAGAGAGAGAGAGAGAGAGAGAGAGAGAGAGAGAGAGAGAGAGAGATTGCTGTTTGATTTTTCCTTTATTTTTATTTCCATGGTATATTGATATTTTTGTAGGACACCTTAGTTGTGGGAAAGGTTCCTTGTTTTGAAATTTTAAAAGTTTGTTCATGTGATATAGGCCTTCTGAGGTGTGGCAAAAGCTGCAGGCTTAGATGGACAAACTATCTAAGGCCTGATTTGAAGAGGGGTTTACTATCAGAATCCGAAGAGAAAATGGTCATTGATCTCCATGCTCGCCTTGGCAACAGGTCCTCTTCTCTCTCTCTAAAAATTTCAATTGGTCAGATTTTCTTGGATTCCTCTTTCCTTATTTAGCACCTGTTTTTTTATACATTGGTGCATATCTATATTTGGTTTTTCTATTTTCCACCCCCATTTATTGAAATTCAATCAATTTCTTTGATTTTTTGTGTACAGATGGTCCAAAATAGCTGCTCATTTGCCTGGTAGAACTGACAATGAGATAAAAAACCATTGGAACACCCATATCAAGAAAAAGCTAAAGAAGATGGGCATAGATCCTCTCACTCATAAGCCAATCCCTCCACTTTCAGATGACCAACAGCAGCAACAACAACCACAACAAACATCTGCTGTAGTTGCTTTTGATAATACAGATGAAACAAAGGACAGCAATTCATCCTCTCGATCACCCATTTCTGATATAACAGAAGAAGAAAAGAGCATTCCAAATGCATTGAGTACTTCCATTGAAGCTGGTGCTGATCTTTTAAGAAAATCCCCTGGTTTTTGCACTGATGAGGTACCTTTGATCCAGCCTCATGAGATTTTAGTCCCATGTGCTTCTACATCTGATTCATCTACTTCATCTGATTCTTCTTGGAGACCGGACGGATTTGATTTTCCCAGCTTGGAGTGGTCGGATTCCATGTGTCCGTGGGGTGTTGATGAACTCAACGGTTGGGATTTAATTTGTGAGGATGGGGACAGGAAACCAGCTGTTGACCCTTTCAGCCCGTATCTGAGGATGGGATTTGATCAGGAGCTGTGGAAATTCGAGCTCTTGTGATTGAAATCTCATCTGGGTCTGTTTGTAATTGGAATTTACAGTGAATAATCAGTAATATGAGAAAATCCCATCTTGGTTTTTATTTTTATTTTTTTAATATTTCTGTGTATGGCTTTGATTGAGTATTCTTAGGCTTTCTGTATTTCTCGAGCTTTTTCTAGGGCTATGGGCTCTCATGGGTGCAGATTGTTATTGTTGAGGAAGGTTATGTGGGGCAAAAATTAAAAATTAAAAAATTAAAAATGAAAAAGTCATCTGCATTGGTTCTTCAGAACTTTTTCTTAAATATATACTTACTTTCATGGGATGTGGTAGATTGTGAATCCATCCAGTGGACACGTGACATTGATCTAAGATGTCAAAATCATGGGACCCAATATGTGTCTTGGCCCAAAACTGATACTGAACAAATGATCAAATGCTGCAGTGCTGTGACCTCACTGTAAGTTATAGTGCTCCTAGTTGTATCCGGACCCTTAGACAGTCAAATACATTGATCATAACCCTTCATTAGGTCCAACGCATACTTCAATGGCTACCATAAAAACATCACGTCGATCTGACAAACATTAACCATTTGATCAGTGGCCTTTAATATAAAGGGCCAATATTTTTTTTTTACACAAAACTAGCCTGAATCAACAATCTGATCCATTTATTTGGTTATGATTCTAAAGAATCAGTTTTGTTAGGCAATCTTAGCCTTCCCATTCAAAGCTTTGAAAAGTGATGGCTATGGGAAACAAGGTCAAATCATGGATGGATGAGATCATCAGATCAGTGTGATTTTATTTATTTATTTATTTTTTAATGGTGGTCCATTAGATGTGTTCTGGATTTCATAGACAGTTCAGATTTATAGTTTGAACTATGGAAGTGGACCAATACAACTAGGAGCACTAAAACTTACAATGCTCTCGGAGCATTGGATCACGCACTACAGTAAAATTCTGGTGTGCCCCACCCACAATGGGATGCATGATTTGGACGGCCAGGATGACTGAGAGCTTATTCATCATCCCCACACTTCCTGTTCATATTTATACCATTCTCTTTTAATTTTAATAAAACCCAAATATCTATTGACTAAAAGCTCCTTGACAATGACAATGGAATGTGGACATCTCCCAAAGCTTCCGTAGGGGGTATCTTTGACGAAATGAAAGGGTGTTTTGGTTAATTTCAAGAATTAAACACGTTTAAGTCAACTATCATTATTTTTCCTTTCTTTTAATTAAAAAAATGTGAAAAATGCAAGTTGCCCTAAGGTGGCGTGCAATGACCCTTTTCCCAATCAAAGGGCCTGTTTGGGTGCCATCCATTATTTAAAATTGGACTTGCTTATCGTTTGGTAAGCCACCTGTCAAAAGGGTCTGTTTGGGTGCCACCCATGATTTTAAATCGAAAACGACGTGTTTGAGTGCCACCCATGATTAATCAGTTTTCATGTCATATGTAGTATAGTTTACTACAATGACGACGTTTCATATAGCACAAGCTGTTTCGGGCCAACGTGGTCTGGTAAGTGCCGGTATTGAGCGATACATACTAATATGTAGGATAAGTATCGGTCCTACACTGGTAGCTGTATAGGTCACTCATGGATGACTAAGATATGGCACGGGTCATATGTCCCTATTTCGAGCCAAAATTGGCTAATATCGATGCCTATAATTACACCGTAATTGTTATCCAGTCTTATTATTGTATTCTAATTGCTTTATAGGTTTATAATTACTCTCAAGATTTAGAATTGCACCCAAGACTTAAAATCGAACTGTAATCATTGATGTAAAAATTTGGTTCACCTTCACTGAGTTACTGGGCCGTCCAACACCAGCACAGGAAGAAAACAAAGGAGACCATAGCTAGAGCAGATGGCCCTCCGATGCCTCAGGCTAGGAATCTGGGTCTAGTAGTGTTGAGGGGTTTAGGATGAGAGATTTTGTGTATCTTTCCATGTCGATAGCTCCCCTTACTTACAGTGTTTGTGAGACGAGGTGGCTCGCTATCTCAAGCATGATCTTAGCCGTCCAGGCGAAATGTGCGTGAGTGATGGAAGCTGACAAGTATCCTATAATTGTGTGGTGGACGGTTACATGTGAGTGATGGGCGCCATCAGTCACCCTGAATTTGCGCTCATTTGAAGGCGATCATTCACCAAGCCGAGGAAAGAGGTCTACACGGCCTCCTTTACATTGAGGAGGGGGGGTTGTCATGCAGCTCAGTATGGTTCAAGGAGTTTCCTTGCATTTTCGAACATCATCCGGCACGCCATTGTTGCCCTCAGCTTGGCCTCCAAGAGCCGTTAGTGTTGAGCCGAACTGAACCCTCAACTATCCGTGTCGAAATCGAGCTAGTTTGTTCGATTGGTTGGTTGATTATTGAGAAGAGCTCAGAAGTCCTGCATCTGTCGGCAGCTACCGAACCCTCATTCGTCTAGGCTGTTACCTTTTTTCGAGCAGATGGGTATACTTGTCAATTTGTTGAGCTGATCACTTTGAAGCCATTCTGGCTAGTGTGAAGCTCAGTTCTGGAGGACGAGCTATAGGGATATGCGCTAGTCGGCCCGACCCGGTCCCTGGAGGTGGTCGGACTACATTTTCCCATAGCAATAATAGTTCTCAACTTCTAAATACACTCTAATTTCTTCAGTAAATAAAACTGAGCTATAATCTTTTATGAAACCTGCAATCAAAACATACTCGAATAGATATATTAGCATTGGTCGTGGATGACGTGATGTGCACAAGTAATTTTGGACCTTCTTTAAATCACTAGAGCCTGCAAAACTCTTGGACTAGTTTGGGTGGCTGTTACTTTAAACCTTGGTGCCCCTACAGGACTAGGCCCGTTTGATTGTCTGTTTTGGGACAAGAACGGTTTATAACACCTGTGGGGTCCACCATATTGTATATGTGAAATCCATTCAGTCTATAAAGTGAAAACCATTATTATCATCGTACAGACAGAATATAAGACCAATCAAAAATTCATATGGGCCACACCTCACAACTGCTCAGTTCACACTCTGAGTTCTGTATTTTTCTCTTCATCCTAATGGGTTACACCTGGTTAGTAGGTTTGATGAAAGATACATAACATGGTACGGTAGCCCAACTTACAAACCTATGGTTGGCTTCCCATCCCCATTATTACATGTGGTGAGGCTAGAATAGGATGAACATGACGGACGGAGCGGATTTTATATATACAAAAGAATATTCCGGTTCCTGTTTTGGGGACGCGGATTGCCTTTCGTTTGTGATGAGTGAACCGTAGGGCCCACTGTGATATTTGTGTCTTATCCATGCTGTTCATCCATTTTAAAAGCTCATTTTAGGTAATTATGTCAAAATGTACATATTTCCAATGTTGAAGTGCGCCACACCACCTAAAACAGTGGAAATAGAGGTGTCTACTTATGAAACCTTCCTAAGCCCCATAGTGATCTTTATTTATCATCCAACCCGTTCATAAGGTCACACAGACATGGATGAAGGTTAAAAACAAATACCATCTTGATACAAAACTTCTGTATCTCTCAGGAAATTTTCAATGATAGACGTTTAATTCCCACTGTTACATGTTGTGTGGTCCACATGAGCTTTGGATATGCTTCAATTCTCTTCTCATGGTCGAAAATGATCTGAAAAAATAGATGTACGGCATGGATAAGACATACATCATGGTGCGGGTAGGGTTTACTCAGTACGCTAGCAATCCGCGTCCCTGGTTTTCACGCAATCCGCACGACTATTGGTCTAGGTTGTCGGAGAACTGGTCAAACGCTTTTTTTAGCGGACAGTTATTTGATGCTCTTGCTGCGTGTCACGCTTGAAACACAGGATTTTGATATGCAGGCGGTTAAAACTTGTAAATGTGGCATGCATTAACTCGACCATAGAATCCACTGTCACTGGGCAATGGTTCTAAAATTCCTCTTATTCCCGTACGCTTGTTTGCTGAAATATGACCATTAGATGTTTTTCAATTTTTAACCGTCCAATAGCTTCCCCCATCTGATAGTCAAATGGCCAAATAAACCTAACTTTTAGGTAATGATGCATCTACACTGAGACCCAAAATCTGAGCGGTTTGATTTGAATTTCCTTTTCTCCATATATGTGATTTCTAAGAAACTTCTAAACGCATGCGTATCATTCAACGCGCTCCTTCAGAGTACCAAAATCTTTTTTTTTTTTTTTTTTTTTTCTGGGAAATTTTGCTAATTTAAAGAAAATTTCACCTCAAAACTATTTAAATATTAAAATTTATTAAAATTCATTAAAATTCGTGAGCCCAACAACTTTTATCCCTGCAACAACCGTTTAACCTGACAATTCACCATCTCCGTACATATCTCATGTGTAATAACAATTTTACCCCTGCAACAACCGTTTTACCTGAGTTTGTGGCACGCACCATGTTGTATGCTGTAGATGTAAAATCCATTCCGTCCATCGGATATCTGCTATATACTATCACCTTGGAAAAAAACAAAAAAAAAAAAAAAAAGCCAAATCCACAGCTGTAGTGGACCACATAACAAGGAATAATAGAGATGGGATGGCAACCATAGGTTTGTGTCTGGGGCCATCATAGTGCATATCTTTCATCAGAACCGTCAACCAGGTGGACTTGAATGCTTTAAGAGTAGTTTTACATGGTTTCCAATAGCATAGCTCGTCAGAGTCTTCATTTGCCTGATCTTTTATGCACCGTTTAAATTGTGTTTCTTACCTAATGAAAAGGAAAGGATTCACATATAAAACATGGTAGGCCCATAGAATTTGGGTGTTTCATGCATGTAAAACAAGCATTTATACCGGTCGGTCCCGAGAGATGATAAAAGATGATTTATGATACTCAGGTTGCATATGATGCTTCATACACAGGCACTCAGAAATTATACATATGGCGTACAATAACTTGAATAAAACCAACTAGATTGGGTCATCAATTGACACCAAGTCACAATCCCAATGTCATATCTTCTGATTAGTGGACACTTGTGAAAATAGGATGACCGGAAAATTTTCAGTTTTAACCTTCCAAGAAATGTATACCAATCCAGTAGTTAGATAATCAAATAAGTTTAAATTTCAGTTCATGATAAATCTACATTACTCACCCTAATTTGATTTTACTAATATGCTACACATACAATGTGTAAGTAATTTCTAAATGCCCATGTATTGTTATGGGAAAAATAGGTCGTCCAATAAAGATAAGGTCAGGTTGGAACCCCATGCAATCAGTGAGGTCAGTGACAAATACGGCTTACACTACCTCAAAATGGACAAGTTGCGATGTATTTTTGCGACGAAGGAAAAACTTCTTACTTTAACGACGGATTTAATCCGTCGCTAATGGAGAGTCAAATCCGTTAACGTCGCTGAATTTAGCAACGGACTAAAATCCGTCGCTAAAATCTGATTTACGACGGATTTTGGTCCGTCGTTAGTAGGCGACGGACGAAATCCGTCGCAAAATTTGATTTTGTAACTGCCCTGCTTTTCAGTAGCTTTTGCGACGGATGATGATCCATTGTAAAAGGACTTTTGCGACGGATCATGTCCGTCGTAAAAGGACGACATTAATTTTTTTTCTTTTTTATAGGAATATGGTGGAAAATTAAGTTTTTTTTTGTAGTCTAATAATTGTTTTTTAATAGAATTTCAGTGGTTTAATTGTACATAATTGTATCTAAGATTATTTTTTAACAATTGATTGAATGTAAAAAGAAAATTTATTTTGTTTTTATATTAAATGAGTGAAATTTTTATTTTTATTTTTTAATTTAAAATTAATATTTAAATGATTTGTAATATCACATGAAAAAGAATATTGAGAAGTTTAAATAATTTAACAATGTTTGAGAAAAAAAAGATTTTGAAAAAATAAAAATAGTGATTTAATAAAAATCTATTTTGTGGGAAAAAAAGAATTTTGAATAAAGTTGATAAATTTGAAAAAAAAAAAAAAAGCATTTGATTTTGAGAAAAAATATCCTGAAAAAGAAAAAAAAAAATTAAATGTGAAAATTTTCACAATGTGGGCCCCACCATAATATTTTATAAAAACAATGAATTTTGAAAAAAAAAATATATCATTTTAAAAAAGAAAATTGAAAAATTGAAAACAAAATGATGCTTCTTAAGAAAAGAAAATCAGCATTTTGGAATTTTTGGGAAAAAAAAAATAAAATTTGGAAAATTTTTTGAGATTTTGAAAATAAAAATTCAGAATTTATATTTTAAGTTTTTTGAAATATTTTATAATAAAAATGATATTTTGTTAATAGTTTTCAAAGAAAAATTAAGAGTAAAAAAATATACATTTTGAAAAAAAAAATGTTATTTTTAAATAGAAATTAAAATTTATCTGTGAAATAAAAAATATTTGTTAATAAATTATTAAGTACATCCACTAATTGAACCTTTAAACGTTAAAATCAAATTTCACTCACATTGTTGATCAATCTTATATGCCCAATATCTTCCTCATATGTAGCTTGATCGAGGCGAGTAACTAGTCAAATTGTGGGTATTGATCAATAAAGTACAGTGAATGGACCAAACATGTAAAATGGGCTAAATATTCTGGTCAAAATTGTGACCCAACTTAGTAACATTATGAGAACCTAAAATTTGATGTTAGTAAGTTTTGTGGGCCCCATCATGATGCGTGTCGAACATTAACACCATGCATTTGATATGTCCCCTTTAGGTTATGAGATATCTCAAAAATCATCCGTATACGAAACTCAGGTGGGCCGTACCATTAAAACCATGTGAAGACATCCTAAAAAATATAAAAGCACTTGGTGGGGCCCACATGAGTTTTGGATGCGGCTGAAACTTGGTCTGACCCCTCATCCAAGTGGGACACACATAATGAGTGGGTTGGATATGTGAATCACATTTAGGCAGGCCCAATATATGATTATGAATATTTCAAGGAAACCCCTCTCTACTATATTTAGGTGAGTTACTCATTATCCTTACCAGAGTAAACTCTATGGGGTCCACTGTTATTTATTTATTTTATCCACTCCGTTCATCCATGTTAACTGATAATTTGAGGTCTAAAGAACAAAAAGGAAGCATATCCAAAGCTCAAGTGGACCAAACCATGGGAAATAGTGTGATTGAACCTCTACCATTGAAAAATTCTTGGAGGCCATAGAAGTTTTGGATCAAGCTGATGTTTGTGTTTTATCTTCATTCATATATTTTTGATATTATGAACAGGTTGGATGACAAATAAACATTATTATGGGCCTAAGGAAGGTATCAACATGGAAATCATTATTCCACACTGTTCCATGTGGCATGGTCCACTTGATTTTGGATTTACTGAAAATTTGGAATCAATCCACATCATTCATCTATTTTTCGAGATCATTTTAGAGAATTATCTAAAAAATGAATCATATCCAAAGATTAAATGGACCACGCTACAAATAAGGGGAACGGATTGGCTACTCCCCTTGGCACCCGCCAATGGCTGGTGGTCGGTGCTCTGTGGGCCCCACCATGATGTATGTGTTTCATCCATGCCGTCCATCTATTTTTAAAGATCATCTTACGGCATGAGACCAAAAATGATGTATATCCCAATCTGAAATGGACCATATTACAAGATACAGTGTTGAATGAGCGTCAACCATTAAAAATGTTTCGGGGGCCATAAAAGTTATGATTTTTGTTTTTCCCCTTCATCTAGGCCTATATGACCTAATAAACAGATTGGATGTCAAATAACAGTACAATGGGCCTTAGGAGGATTTTAATGATGGATATCCAATCATTATTGTTTTCATGTGGTGTGGTCCACCCGAGATTTATATACCTCTCATTTTTGGAATAAATTCCTAAAATGATACTTAAAAATGGATGAACGTAATGGATGAAATACATACATTATGGTGGGACCCACAGAGCACTGACCACTAGCCAAGGGGCTGGTGCTGGGGAGACTAGGGACGCGGATTTCCTGCGAAAGCCTTCCGCAGCAAGTTCCTGCGTAAGGATGTTGGGTGGGGCCCACCGCAATGTTTTTGATTAATCCACCCCATCTACACATTTTTATAGCTCATTGTAGGACGTCTTATAAAAAATGAGTTGGATTCACAACTCAATTGAGTCACACAAGAGGGAAAATTGGGGAAAGAAATTTGTACCATTGAAACCTTCCTGGGCTCCATTCTGATGTCTATGGGCCATACAAACCGTTTATAAGGTCACTCTCAATGGGACAAAGTGAAAGAACTGAAAAAATATCTTGATACAAAACTTTCATGTCCATAAGAATGTTTCAACGGTGCTCATCGAATCCCCATTGTTTCCTCTCTTGTGGCTCACTTGAGTTTTGGATCCACCTAATTTTTGGTCACGTGTCCTAAAATGATCTCCTAAAACGGATGAACGGAGTGTATTTCTCCAAAATATCTCGATGGGTCCCACCCAGCATTCTTGCGCGTATTTCTCCAAAATATCTCGGTGGGCCCCACCCAGCATTCTTGCGCGTATTTCTCCAAAATATCTCGGTGGGCCCCACCCAGCATTCTTGCGCAGGAAACCTGCGAAAGGCTTTCGCAGGAAATTTGCATCTAGAGACTAGATTCTGAAGTGACGTCACCAAACTTCGTAGGCCCCACCATGATGTACGTTTTGTGTCCACACCTTCCATCCATTTGGAGAGATCATTTTAAGGCAATATCCAAAGAACGAGTTAAATCCAAAGATTGTGTGGTCCACCCAAGATTTAAATCCAAAGCTCCAGTGGACCCACATACGTCCAACCAATAATGTTTTCTGATTGTCCACCCAAGATTTATTTCAATCTAGTTTTTGAGGAAATTATACAAAATGATGTCGTGAAATGGATGGCTAGCGTGGATGAAACAAATCTATCATGGTGGGGCCCATAGAGCGATGCCAGGTCCAAACGTCAACATACCGTTTTGAATCCGAGTTTTGCATTGTAAGTCTTGTATTTTATGTAAAATAGTGGTGACTCGTCCATAACAATAGTGGCTGAGATATAGAGTTATCCAGACCATCCAAATAATCAGTCTAGGTGCAAATAGTAAATATTTATAATTTTATTACGTAAAAAAATCTTAACCATGCAGAAAATGGTCCCATGCATGTACGACCATTAATAAAGCTTGTGTTATAAATTATGGTAAACTCACAATATATGGATTTGAAAATTTTATCTTATTTACAACAAAAAAAACCATCCCATGCCCGCTCCTCTTTTCCCTCTTTCCCTCTTTTCCCTCTCCTTCATCTTCCATCTCATCTTCCATCGAGAAATCCTCCCAGGGCCGCTGGAGCGTCATCTTCCATCGAGCATCATCTTCAAATAGGTGAGTTTTTCTTTCTCCACACCACTTTCTGTTATGTTTAGATCTCCACTTTCTGTTGAATTAATGCCTGTCCACCATTGAAACAATCGGGGCCTGTGGATGTCTCTCTTTGATGTCTTGTGGCTTTGGAAATGTGGTTTTGGATGAGTGGTATATGATGAGTGATTGCTAGCTACACATGCACATGCAGACGGTAGATGAGTGGCCCTCACCATTTAAGATGGACGCGGCCCCCACCATTCAAGGGATTTCAGGTGTTGATGCAAAAAATCGGCGTTGGATTTGGTTATTTTTAACCGATTTTGAGTTTCTGTTTATGTAAATGGGTGGTTTGGGTGGATTTGTTTCCAGATTTGCTGTTATCTGGGTCCAATTGAATCAGAACCGTTCGTCTGTTTTTTCTTCAGATTTTTCGATTTTAACCATTTCTTTGCCTTTTCATATTATTAGAATCATCTCCCTTCGGTGTCCTTTTTTCGATCTGCGTTTGTTTGTTTTTGTTTTTTGTTTTAAATGTTCTTCTTGATTTTTTATTTTTTATTTTTTATTTTTTTGAAACTTGATATTGTAGATAATTTCTTGTATATGCAGGTGTTGTTGAAGATGGAGATGATATAACTGGAATGTGAAATATCTTTGCATGAACTTCTCTTCAATTGCTTGAATCGGTCGGTCGTGTATACCTGCATTCGTAGGTTCATACTGTATGCTTGTTCATGCTAGAACATGGATATCCATGTTCTTGGTCATTGGGTGGTGCTGATAGTGGCAATGATGTAATTTCATTAAAATATTGTGTGCATGTTGTTGAGCTGAATCTTGGATGATGGTATTGTCTGCCCAAATCACTTGATGGTGTGGGAGCTTTGCTAAGCCCACACATGTGTAAGGCAGCCTGTCTATGCAACATGTGTGCAAGATCTATGCAAATGTGTTTGATGGAATTCCAATGAGCAACAAGCATGTCACATGTTTGATAAAATTCCTGAAACAAAAATGTGTATTTTTTAGGCCACCTGGTTCAAATAGTCACGAGACCAGTCCTCTCGAGACTCACACGACATAGTTTTGTGATTTGTATCAAATTGGAGGTGATAGTCTATAGGAATTTAGGTCCCTGATTCAGATTTTCTACGAAATCAATAGATGTAGTGGCATGCATTCTTCAATGGACTTAATGCATGTATTCTACTATTAGTCTGGTTTATTGCTACTGCATTAGTATTTGAATATATCTTTTTTCTTTAAGAAAACTATTCTTCTAATTCATCCAATCACGTGTTGGGGTTTTGAGTCCAAACAGGTACGGGCCCTATCTAGTCTAGATATATTTTTGAGTTTTTATTCCAAAACATTTAGAGCTTTGTAATGAATTGAAGATAGATTACTCTGGCTATTAATCAGATTTCACTTAGTAAGTACTAGTAATTGGAATGCACAACGCATGTTGGAGATAGCAGTCAGGAACACTATCTTTAAACTCTCGAGTGAGATGGAGAGGGGGCCTCTCAACACCTGCTACAGCAGGGCAGCCATTCATGAGGTCCAGGCCATTTCTTATGTGATGTTCATGGCGAACATGCCCGAACCCATTGAGAAATCCTCTTACGCCGTTGGAGCGTCATCGTCCATCGACCATCACCTTTAAACGGAAGGCCCTGCATTCCGTTTCACCTCCACTAAGGTATATTCTACTTCCCTATTTCATCCCTCCCTCGAATTGTATTACAACAGATTTCTCTAATCCACCTCTTCCTTTTCTGCTCCCAAAATTCAATTATGTTAAGGGTTGAATTTTAGTTTAAAGCTATAATTGGTTACTTTTAGTTAAGGAGAGATATTGTTGAGATTTTGAAAATCTCACAACGATATCGAAAGAAATATGCCAAATGATGATATTATTGGAACATTATCTAATGAACTTCTCTAATCTAATAAGTATATTTATGTGTACAATAACTCAGGTGGGCCACTGACTATTCTTGCTTTACTTGGATCTATTACTGCACAAGTCTGATTACTTATTTTCAGAGATTTAAGAAAATGGTTGAAATTCTATTGCAACAATCGATTTACATGCCTAAAACCACTTGGTTAAGCTCATTTGAGTTTTGGAATGGCCTGATCTCTTGGCATGTCCATTCATCCTGGATGGATTGGATGACATGCACACATTAGACTAGATCCGCATGTCGTGTTGTAGGTTAAGCTTAATTCACAAAGCGTTGTAGTGGACCCCACACATTAATTGTCTATGGGAACCATTTTCATATTTTCTTTCTAAAATTTATATTTTTAGAAAAAAAAATTATATGAAAAAAATGTATGAGACTAAATAGATTACACCCATCTGTTAGAAAAGAATATCCCCATCACCATGCTTAATAAAAAGAAAGGAGGATAAACCTGTTACACTTGTATTGAGCATTTTCTTTTTGTTACTATTGGTGAAAGGAGGATTCAATGTTATTCAATGTCATGCTCTGAGTTTTGTTTATCTGTTTATGTATGGAGAATAGGTGGTGCTGTTATCTGGTGAGACTGGTTGTAGGAAAACAACTCAGGTTACCAGTTCTTTTGCTTTGATTCTACATTTAGAAATGAGTTGTATTTTGAATTATGTTCATTTAGATTAAAAATTTTGATGTGATTAAAAATCTAACTTAAACACATCATGTACATGTTACCAGAGATGGCTTCCGTGACACCATGCAAGAACTGGATGAGGGCAGGAAGGTTAACTGTTGAATACATGGAAGGTGTTGTAACATTTCTAAATTACGTGAAACAAAATTCAAATGGGGAAGACTGGCACAACTGTCCTTGTGCCAAGTGTTGTAATATACGTGGGAAGATGACATTATAAACCATTTCCGAACACTTGGTTTTTAATGTCATAGATCAAACGTACACGACGTGGTTCTCCATGGGGAACAACGTCTTGAAATAGTTGCGAGTACATCTGTCGATAATCGTAATGAAGATGTGTTGCCCAGAATGGTCGATTTGGTGAATGATGCTTTCAATCGTTTTCAACCCATTGAGTTACATGCATGTATGGGCGAGGTTAATAATGAAGATGATATTGAACCTCATGATGACTTAGGCGATGAGGCTCGGTATAGGAAGTTAATGGAGGATGCAAAACAGCCCCTATATCCATCGTGTAAACCGGAGCATACAAAGTTGTCTGTGACAGTGGAGTTGCTGAGTATGAAGGTTAGGTTTCATTGGTCAGACAATGGCTTTACAGAGTTGTTAAACTTGCTCAAGAAAATTTTGCTTCATTTATATGTTGTCGTCAGGGTCAACTTGTATCTTTATCACTTCATTTATATGTTGTTGTCAGGGTCAACTTGTAACTCCTTAGAACCCGCTCTGCCGTAAGACATTATGGTGCATGACGGTTCCTAGCAGGTTAAGTTGCAAATTTTTATTAAGAGTTGGTTGGATATAATTTATTTTTTGTAAATGTTGTTAATAGTTGGATGGATGATGAATGTAAATGAAAATAAAAAACTTATGATAATCTCCAATATATATATATATATATATATGGAGGATGCCTTGTTTAGGGGGACATGAAATTTTGTAGCTTATGGTATGGTGCCCCAATATTGGTTATATGTTACTAGTATGTAGTAGATAATACTAGGATCAATAGTATGCCAAGACTTATCAACTAAGTAAAGAATACCAACACACGAGGACTCTTCCATAACAACCTCCAATATAAGAGCACTTCATGTACTAAAATTGGTGGTAAAGAGTCTTCAATATATAAGGACTCTTCACATGGTAAGATGGCCAAGATTCTTCAACTGATAATCTCTCCATCTCACGTAATCTAGCATAATTGTAATCTAAAATTTAAAATGGTAAAAGATATTGTATATAGTTGTAAGGATTGTAATAATTCTCTTTATATAGATTAAGAAAATCTCTCTAAAAAGTACCTCTTAGAAAGAGAGTTATGAAATTTGTTTGGTTGGGTCCTATTTTCTCTTTATATCCATGTTAGTATGACCTTACGAACAGATTATATGACAAATAAAAATCATGTGGGCCTTAGAAAGGTTTTGGCTTTCAAATGTTGAAGTCTGTTAGAACCATTATTTCATTTGGTGTGATCCACTTGAGCTTTAGATCTCTCTCTCTCTCTCTCTCTCTCTCTCTCTCTCTCTCTCTCTCTCTTCTTCTTCTTCTTCTTCTTCTTCTTCTTCTTCTTCTTCTTCTTCTTCTTCTTATGCACCGAAATGAGCTGGTGGTACAAAATGGATGGCATGGATATGACATATTCATCACTGTGGGTTCTACAATTTTTATCAGTATAGAAATCCATGAATTCTCTATTTTAGAGGGAAGGATTCACATAGTTTTGGAGGCAAAAATTCTTACATCAAGCAAACAATGGTAAGAAACAAAGATGGTCCATTTATAAGTATTTGCAATGTAATTGAAAAAAATAAACAGCTCTTAAGTACCTTATTTCAAATTCATTCAAATATGTTATTAACAAATTTTGCCATTGCAAAATAAATAAATAAATAAATCAGATATTCAAATGCATTCCAACACAAATTAGAGGTTCACTAGATTTCAGATTGATTTCCACTCGAATTAATTCAAACCTCCAAATGAATGATGAACATTTGCCTGTGTCCATTAAATTAGAGGTTTGAAGGTTCAATAGCATTGTACTTTCTTATTTCCTTTTTCTTTTTTTGGGGCGGTACTAAGATTTACAAAGCACATCAACCAAGGATTCAAAACCTATGTCATGTCTACATATTCCATTGTCTCTTGGATGTCAAATAGGTTTTTTTTTTTTTCTTCTTCTTTTTCTTTTCCTTGCACATACCTCACATGTACCCATACACTCAAACCACAGTAGTGTGTACCCGTGTTGAAACTCCGGTGACTTATTTCAGATAAGTTTCGTTTCATGATTAGTTACAAGTAACTTTTTTACTTAAAAGTACATAATCACTTCAGTTATGGAATATAATGCTGTTTTCCGTAAAATGAATCCGTTGTTTCATTGAAAATTACAAACAAATTCCACCATTGTTATAACCATTATTTTATTGAAAATTTACACAACCCTTCAATCAGTCTTTTTAAGAAGTTTTAACATGGAGTCAGTCCAAAGAAAGGATCTATTTTCATCGTTAGTTTCTTGTAGGGTGCTCTTCTAAATTGAGTTCCTATTACTCTGATCAATATGAATGTGGAGCAACCTCTTAGTAATGAGTAGGGCTTCTGGAGGAGCTTAAAATTAAAGGAAACTAAAATTACAAACATTTAACATTAAAATCTTTATGTGCATTCCCCCCCCTCCTTCAATAAGTTGGGTCATCCTCTTCAAAACCATCTTCTTTCCCTTCACATCTCTTATCTCCCTAACCTATCCCACTCCATCATTTTCACTCTTTCACTTCTAAAACCTATTCACAAATCCAACACTAAACTCATTTATTTGTTCCAAAACATTCTCATAAAAAAAAATCCATTTCCTTGCCGAGGGAAATGACATTCCTAGCAACCGTTGCCTCCTTCTTCTCCATTCCAGTGATTCTTTTCCTCATGGGGAAGACGCATCCCCATCTTCACCTGACCCAGGAGAGTAGTAGCATAACCTTACTAATAATTAGTAGTTTGCTATAAGTCGGTTAGGTCTACCTACATATATTGAAGGATAATTATAACTTTTGCTTGACTAGGTTGTATTTTCCTTACGTTTGGAATATCGATGCTGTAATCCATACTGTAGGATGTAACTGACCATACTAATGGCACTTTGAATCTAATATGAATGTATGGATTTTCTTGGATTTTTCTTGTCGCCTTATGAATACTTGTATGTATGATTGCCTTATTGCGTCCTTGTTAGTGTTATTAGCACTTCAAACCATCAGAATACCTTAAAACTTTCGACTATTCCTTCATTCTTGAAATTTATGAAATCGAAGTGTAGTCTGCTCATAACCCACTAGCCCTAAGATTGAAATGGTAATTCATATAAAATTTCGTGCCTTTAGAAACTTTTTAGGATGATCTTTGACCATAGGCATATCGAGAGATTTATTAACCCCTAATTTGGATATAAAATTAAAACGAGGACTCTCGTAGACCAAGACCCAAAGGCCAACCTTATAAATAGGAGATTTAAACTTTCCAATGATGGTTAAACATTTAGATTGATCAGACTACGGAATTACGAGAGTATACACCTGCGAAGCATTCACGGCTTAACCCAATTCTCAATCTTGGGCGACTACTAATGGACTCACTGCTTTGACCGAGCAGAAGACCAGGATCCATCAGGATAAAGAAGGGATACACAACGAGTTATCTGCCCTGGTCAGGCGGACAATCGACGTATTGAATTTGAGCCTACCACAACCGTTTTCTCGTATTAGCCTGATCATGAAGAGCATAATATACCTTAGGTGAACTTTATTGTCAAACACAGTGCGATAATAATGATTTTGACATGTGTTTTCAAACCTCAAAGGTGAAAATTTTTACGGGGGGTAGATTACAATGAGCTAGGCTAGTGTATTTATTATATACTCTGAAACGTATATAAAACCCGAAACTAGCAAAACTTAAGCAAATGAAATGATAATATCTTTACCTATTACCCTTAGGCAATTTCAGGGATGAAATTATTTTTAAGGGGGTAGATTGTAACATCCTGAATTTTTACTGTTTTAGATTTCCAAAAATGCTTAATTTTTTTAAATATAATTGACTTATAATATCACTTAATGACCATTAGCACTCAATGTTAGTTTATACAGGGGTGATACTAGTAAAGAACCACACAAGTCCGATTAATCAACTGTAGGAAGCCAACGAATCCACCCGGATCTTGGCTAATAGACCAAATTAAGCCCGTTACTCTTGTAGCTTAAAACCGATGATTTAGAGTAATCATGACCAAATCTCCACTTTCACTAGTTATAAATAGGCCACACTATGAACATAGTTAATCCAAACCCTAATCAGTGCCCACGAGAAATCTCACCACCAAATTCATTCCAGAAATGCATCGATTTTCCAAACAAGCTCTATATCGTTCATTGGTGGGCCACTAGTGTTCCAAAATTATAAGTAATGTCCGTCTTACTAGGCTCGACGTCCATCGCGGGAGTCGGACCTGGGAACGGTCTAGAACTGCTCAACTTGAGCCAAAGGACGAGTGCATGAGAAGTGCAAATACCCTGAAAGAATGAACTGAAACTTAAGTGAATTGGGTCGTCCACTCTTATGCAAAGTTAAGGATTTTAGACCGTTAGTTTATGACCAAACTTTACCCGTGGAGTAAGGATATTTTCCTGTTCATATCCGTATAGTCGCGGCCCTGATCGACTATCGGTGACCGTTGAACAAACTTCTAATCATATCTGTCGATCCACGCATCCAAATGGCGGGTCTCATTAGGGCTAACTATCATACAGAGTATATCAATATGTACACTCCATAGTGGGCCCTAGAGCTTAGAAAGACCCTCCCATAGGTCTAATATAGTAAAAACCTAGCCCTTGGGGCCATTTACACCAAATCTGGCATTATAAAAGGAGCTTCTTTTGGGCACCCCTCTCCCCATACGATTTTGCCCTAGAAAAAAAAAAGGAAAGAGAGAAGATAAAAAGGGAGAAAGAAGAAAGGAAGAAGAGAGGAAAGGGGAGTGAAGAAGAGGGAAGGTAGGCTATAGCTCTAGTGGGGCCCAAAGGAGACCGATTCTTGCAACTCCTCACCTCTTCCTTAATAAATCCTTCACCCACAACCGGAAGAGCCCCTCTACACCAATTGAGTAGGTAAAACCCTCATCTCTTAGAAATCCCTCATGTTGAGGTTGGATTCACATGGGATTCGAACATTCAAGTACATTGTCTTAGGATTCCGGCCGATCGACATCGAGTTCGGCGTTCCTAGGTCGTTTTCCAAGTCTTCAACGATTCGTAGGTGCGGATTATTAATCTTATGTAGCCTAGCACCAATTGTAGTATGAGTCTAATGATTTTGTTTATTTGGATGATGCATTTGGAGAATCTAGGGAAAACCTAGGAATTATTGAGTTGTTTGGAATTGTATGAAATTATATGTTATGTTGATTTTCTCACATGATTTGGTACAAATTGATGATCTCATGTTTATGTCTTGTTTGGTTTTCTTCACATGATGTTGCCCTATAGTATGTATGCCTTATTAATCCTTGTGTAAATTGGCTCTATGAGATGTAGGAAGTGCTTAATTTCCTCACTAACCCACACAACACACATGCACCTTTATTCATGATATTATTAGCCTCTCTTGCTAGGAGATTCTGAATTGTATGTTGAGGAGTATGAGAACATGATGTTGTTTATGCTAGTTGATAACCATGTTAGTTGGCATGTTATGAATCACTAACCAAACCCTTGGGTTGGTTAGGAATACAAGGAGAGCAAAGGCGGCCCTGTTGGTAGGACCGTCTTGAGGCTAAACCCATGGATTCGGGTGAGTACGTGTGGGCGACAGTAGTTAGACTACATGGGTCGCTCGTACCTGATGTCATTCCACCACGTACTTGCCTGAACTCATGTGATCTAGTCTACTGGCTGACTAACCTTATTTTGTTAACCCTGTTTGCTCATACATGTATGAAACCTGGCACACCCTATAACCGTTGTAGCCCATCGATAACCATTTGAAGCCGATCAACCATCTCGTGGGCCGGGCATGGTGGAATGGGACAGTGTTCGAGCTGTCTGCCTACGCTGGGGTGACGAACCTCCCCTTAGTGACCACAAGCGATCCCAGTTCTTAGCACTCCCCATGTGCTTGAAGTTGGGGATGGGGAACCCGACGGGATCAAGGATCGCGGTGCCCTGGCCTCGCACGTTGAGGGGCTTTGGCATCGCAACTAGTTGAGGCATTGATATGTGGGGTGTATCAGATTTCCCAACCTGTTGGATGAATGGACTTAACTAAGAACTCGGTTTAGACTATCACATTACATCGCACTAGTTAGGGTGGCGACTCGACAGTCGAGGTGCTCTGACGGAGTGTTGGTCATACGCGATCGTTAGATGGAGTCACTCGAGGGAGTGTTATGGCGAGGGCATACATCATATCATCCGTCATGCATGCACATTAGTAAGATTAGTTAGGTATTTATGAATGATTGCATTTTATTAAATTCATAATATAACTAATGCTTGTTACAACTTAAGACTAATAGCACCCATTGAGTTGATTACTCACTCCCACTCTGGGATGGTGTTTTAAAACACCAACACTCCCGTAGATGCAAGTGACGTAGAGTACGAGGAGCTTGACGACGCGAGTCTTGACGAGGAGGACGAGCACTAAATGAAGAATGAAGAAAAAGGACAATTTCTAGACGGTTGTGGACTGTCTCTAAAATTCCTTGGTTTAAAGACGCTTTAGAGACGGCCGTAAACTCTCTAAAATTTTAGATGGCTCTCGACCGTCCTTAATATTGTCTTAAAATGTTGAACGTCCAAAAATCATTTAAGACGATCAGAATCCGTCGTTAACTGCGGAGAAAAGATGGCTATCGACCGTCTGGAATAAAAATGGTCTTTGACCGTCTTATATGCGGTCATCTAAGACGGTCAAAGACCGTCCGCATTAGAGGATCATTGGCCGTCTTTTACTAGTAATCTGAGA
The DNA here is from genome assembly GCA_021015155.1 of Magnolia officinalis. NCBI lineage: Eukaryota > Viridiplantae > Streptophyta > Magnoliopsida > Magnoliales > Magnoliaceae > Magnolia > Magnolia officinalis. Next base: position 18,153,416 of record JAJHSJ010000014.1, read on the forward strand.
CTGTCAAGGACCGTCTGTATTAGAGACGGTCATTGGCCGTCTTTTACTGGTAATTTGAGACTATCAAAGACCGTCTGCATTAGAGACGGTCCTTAGCCGTCTTATAGCGGTCATCCGAGACCGTGAATGACCGTCTACATTAGAGACGGTCCTAAACCGTCTCTAATGCTCAGGTCAACACTAAAAAACAAAAAAATTATGAATTTAAAAAAAAAAAAAAAAGTTGAGAAGCTTAGAAAAAATAATTAACAATGTTTAAGAAAAATTTAGATTTTGAAAAAAAAAAACTCTGATTTTACAAAAATCTAGATTTTGAAAAAAAATAATTAAGAACTTTGAATAATGTTCATAATCTTGAAAAAAAAAAAATCGATAAAAAAATGATATTTTGAAAAAGAAAATATAAAAAATTAAACAAAATTGTGAAAAAATTGACAAATTGTAAAAAAAAATATATATATTTTTTAAAAAAACTAGATTTTGTATTTTGATAAAAAAAATTAAAAAGTTATATAACAAGATTTCAATAAAAAAATGATATTTTGAAAAAGAAAAATTTTAAAAATTAAACAAAATTGTGAAAATTTTGACAAACTGAAAAAAAATATATTTTAAAAAAAGAAAACTAGATTTTGTATTTTGACGAGAAAAATAGAAAAGTTATAACAAAAGTGAGATTAAAAAAATGATATTTTGAAAAAGAAAATTTAAGAAATTAAACAAAATTGTGAAAAAATTGACAAATTGTAAAAAAATATATTTAAAAAAAAAAAAAGAAAACTAGATTTTGTATTTTGACAAGAAAAATTGAAAAGTTAGATAACAAAAGTGAGATTTTGATGACGTGTTGTATATCCTTGCTGCCCCTATGTTTCTCCAACCCATTTTTGGGCCGGGTATAAAAAATTGTGTAGATTTAAATATTAAGTGGACCACACTACTAGAAAGAATGATAATATAGTACCTCACCATTAAAAATTATAAAGAGCCCATCGTAAGGTTCTAGTAATATTTATTTGCAATCCAAGTTGTTGATAATGTAAAGAAGATCTAGATGAAGGTAAACTACAAAGATCAAATTGATCCAAAGCTTTTGTGGCCTTCAAAAGGTTTTTAATAGTTATTTATCATTGTTTTGATTGGTATGGCCCACCTGAGATTATTGAGTTCTTGTGATTTGAAATCACATCCTAAAATATGATGGAAAAATATATGGACGGTGTCAATGTACATAAAATATATCAAGGTGGGCCCTACACGGTTAGAATAACGCCCATGAAGGAGTTACCTAAATAGTGAAATGGTACTACTATAAGGTCACCTCATAGGAACTTCCCATGAGGTTAATCTGTGTGCGCCCCACCATGATGTGTGTAGAACATCAACACCATGCATTTGATGTGTCCCCTTTAAGTCCAAAAATCAGTCTTATACGAAACTCAGGTGGGCCATAACATGTAAAACTATGTGAAGACATCCCTAAAACATATAAAAGCATTTAATTGGTGGGGCCCACATGAGTTTTAGATGTGTATGAAACTTGGGCTGACTTCTCATCCAAGTGGGACACACATAATGAATGGGCTAGATCTATGAACCACATCTAGGTGGGCCCAATAAATGATTTTGAATGTTTTAATGGGAGGGTAAACCTCTCAATTATAGTATGTGGTGTGGCCCACCCAAGTCATGGATTGACTTTATTTTTAAGCTCGTGGCACAAAGTCATGGTTTATCCACACTGTCAATCCATTTTTCCAGATCATTTTCGTGGTTGAGTTCACAATTAAAGCATATCCAAAGCTCAAGTGGACCATACCACAGGAAACAGTGGGAATAATGATTTCCACCGTTGAAATCTTCCTATGGCCTACAGTGATTTTTATTTGTCATCCACCTTGTTCAATAGATCATAAATACATGGATGAAGGGAAAACTAAAATATCAACTTGATCCAAAACTTTAGTGGCCTCCCAAAATTTTTCAATGGTAGACGTTCAATTTATACTGTTTCTATGATGTGGTCCACTTCAGATTTTTTATAGGCTTCAATTTTGAGCTTATGTAATAAAATTATATGTTAAAATGGATGGATGGAGTGGATAAAATGAATAAATTATGATGGGCCCCACAGGATTTACTCAGTACGCTTAGGGTATAAGGGGCCCTATAGGGCCTAAAAAAATATGTGTCCTATCTAAGCTGTCTATATATTTTGATATATTATTATAGGGCATGAAACAAAAAATCATCTAGATCAAAGGCTAAAGTGGACCATACGGTAGGAAACATGGAGATTAAATCACATGTGTTTGCTATGGTGGGGAACGGATTGGCTACTCCCCCTGACACCAGCCATTGGCTGGTGGTCGGTGCTCTGTGGGGCCCACCATGATGTATGTGTATCATCCATGTCGTCCATCTATTTTTATATATCATTTTATGATATGATAAAAAAAAATGAATTATATCTCAATCTCAAGTGGACCACATTACAGGAAATAGTGTTGAATGAATTTTGACCACTAAAAACGTTTTGGGGGCCATAAAAGTTTTGGATCATGCTGATATTTATTTTTTCCCTTCATCTAGGTCTTTATGACCAAATCAACAGATTGGATGTCAAATAAATAGTACAGTGGGCCTTAGGAGGATTTTAATTGTGAATATCCATTCATTATTTTTGTCATGTAGTGTGGCCAACCTAGGATTTATATCCCTATCATTTTTTGTGTCAAGCACTAAAATGATCTGTAAAAATGGATGAACGGAATGGATGAAACATGTACATCATGGTGGGGCCCACAGAGCACTGACCACCAGCCACGGGCTGGTGTCAGGGGAGTAGCCAATCCGTTCCCGCTATGGTGTGGTTTACTTCGACCTTTAATCCACTTTATATTTAAGATTATAAACTAAAATAATTTATTAAAATTAATGGATAGAATGGATAAAGCAAAGACATCATAGTGGGCCCCACAGAGCACCTGAGAGGACCGTCCATGGTCCCGCCCAAAATTGGGCGCGCTCTCAAAACAGAGCCGTGCCCAATCTCCCCATTTCTCTTCGCTCTCTCACCGCCCTCCCTCTGCTCTCTCTCTCTCTCTCTCTCTCTCTCTCTCTCTCTCTCTCTCTCTTCCTCACTTGCATCATCTCCAGATCTGGTGTGGCCAGCAGCCCCTGTCCTTCATCTCTTCCCCGGCCAGGTACTCATTTCTCTATTTAGGTTTTTAATTTTTAGATCTGTAAACCCGCAGATTATCAGAGGATACAATATTGGAATTAGGGATTTTCTAAACTCTGTAATGGGAAAAGGATTAGGGCTTTCCTAAGAAATCACTTTTATGGTTTATTGGTTTGATTTTCTTGTGTACTCCGCATTATCCATATGTCCATGGCTCAAATCGCTAACAGATGATGTTAATCATCTGTTAGTGGTTCAAATTCTGATCAACAGTTTGATTTTCATAAATCTGTTAGTGGTTCAAATTCATCGATATTTTTATGATTAAGATATTCTGATCAGTGGGGGTTCGTTGGCCATGTCTAGTAAACAATGGGACTAATGATCTAGATGGCCTGGGTTGCTATAGATGTATACCATGTATACAATGGATGCAGAAATAGAATAGTCTTGCCATTCATCATTTGTTGTGAATGTTTAAGGTGTGCACAACATGTGTTTGATGAAATGTCTCTGCTCTCAGAATCTACTATATGATTGCTGATAATTTTCTCAGACAGGTATTTTGTTTTTAAATTTCAGAAAAAAAAATCTCATGGTTTTGAGAAGGGAAAAAATGTGCATCCCATGGTTTTAGAAAGAATACGAAGTCCAATATTTTATGGTTTTTTTTTTCCCACATATCAAGATTTTCATCCCTTGCTTGAAGATTCAATGGAAAATTCTATTTTCCATTTCCCATGGAAAAAAGGTTCTTAAATGATACTTCCCATTCATCCAAATGTCTAATGAAGATGTAGCTGCTTGGTAATGGCAGCTGCTAGCTCAAAGCTCAAGTGGACCACACCATGGATGTATATGTAGGTTTAACAAGCAGTATTCTCCATGTACCTTCTTTTATCTGCATCCAAATCACAACTACTTAAATGCTACAAAACATGTATTTGAAACAACCATTTGGTCTTCCAAATAATAGTTACTTTCAGCTTGTAGTATTTCATCAAAATTTTAGAAATTGCACATGCCAGGGAGCATAATATATTATATACCAAGCATCTTACATATTCTACCCGTTATACCTAGGGCTGTCAATGGGTCAGCTTTGCATTGGGCTTAGCATACTCGAATCCAAACATGATTAGGGAATTTAGATTTGAATCCTGTTCATTTTGGATCTGGGTATCATATAAGAGGAACTAAAGCGGAAACTTATTGGAAATATGATGTGGTACAAGCTTCAAGCCTTATTTGAGTTTTGATTTGGACAAGTAATTGGGTCTGGAACTAGGTCAGAAAGATGCAACCTTTCATCACCTTGCTTTCACCGTGGATGGACACTTGCATGAAATCTTGAGAATTCTCTGAAATTCCAGCTCTTAGCTACCCAAAATATAAGATCAGCTTGCTTTCTAGACCATGTTTAGAATTCTCCTAGACCCAGCTCTAAGCTACCAAAAATACAAGATCAGCTTGCTTTCTAGACCATTCTCCTCTATCACTTACTTTCTTTGTTTTCTCCTTTTTTTTTTTTCCTAAAACCAACTCTTATCTTTTAAAACCTACATATTATATAGTTCTATAGAAAGATTACTAATATTATTAAAACAAGAAAAAAAAAGATATAGATCTAGAGGATCAGAATGTGCAACTGATCATGAGTGTAGTGCACACCACCTTATGTCTGTCCATTTAAACCCGCATTGTTACCATTAAAGTCAGGTTATCTTAGTCCCTCCATGACAATAAATGTATTCCCCTCATGCATTTTGCTTAAAATCCATGTTTATGCATGATTCTCATGCATTGACATGGATTTGGACCAAAAAAGATCGAAATCAAAAATTTGGGAAATTTTCTTTTCTAAAGTAAGTATTTGGGGCCCCACTTTTTAATATGATGATGAAGCATGTTCATCTCTCAATTTTTTGAAAATTTTTAATTATTTGTATTTTGTTCTAAAAAATCTGTTTAATAAGAATAAGAATAATTGCAACCTTTTTTTTTTTTTAGATATCTGTTTTATTTCAATGTTTTCTTATTTATGGTGTATGATTATGATCAATAGGTTGCATTTGTTGGTGGGAAATTAGTTTTTGTTTATAATAATATTAAAAAAATCTGTTTATATAAAAAAAATTCCATTTGATTTGAATTTATTTTTTTTATGGATGCATCATGCATGGTTTTATGATAAAACACATGTATGTATGTGTGTATATGTATGCATGCACGCATGGATGGATGAAACATATGCATGCATGCATGGATGGACAGATTATGCATTTGTGTGTATGCATGCATACATGCATGGATGGATTTATGTGTGTGTATATGTATGTATGTATGCATGCATGGATGGAAGACTGGATGGATGGATCATCACGCATGTGTGTGTATGTGTGTATGCATGCATGGATAGATGGATGGATTGTTAGATCATGGATGGATGGATCATCATGCTTGTGTTTATGTATGTATGCATGCATGGATGGATGAATGTATCATCATGCATGTTTTTATGCATGTATGTATGTATGCGTGATCCCAAACCTAAACCCGATCCAGAACCCGAACCCGATTTCCTAAACCTAAACCTTAAACTATTCTCAATTCCCTGAAGCTATAACCTATAACCTATAACCTACACCTAATCACATGCATATATTTGCAGATATATATAGATCTTTATTTTTTTGTGATTGGTGACCACATGTGTGGCATGTTTTGACAGTTTATGAAAAGCCACTTTTTTATTGTATCTCACTTTTTATATCCTGCATGCATGTGATATCAAAAATGGATTTGACGCCCTCGAGTAAGAATTGGATGACGAAAGATATATTGAGTGATGAATACATTAAAGGCGTTGAATCGTTTATTATTTTTGCGAAAAGGAATTCGAGAGGTGTTGATTGGTATAGTTGTCGTTGTGCTAGATGTCGTAATGTGCGTGGGAAGAAAATACTAAGTACAGTTTCTAAGCATTTGATTATGAATGGTATAGATCAGACATACACAACTTAGTTTTTTCATGGAGAACAACTTCCTAATATGAGTGTTAATGCCAAGGCTCCTAGTACATCTGCCACTAATTGTAATGAAGAGTTGTTGCCCAAATGGTTGATTTGGTTAATGATACTTTTGGTCGTGTTCAACCCGATGACTTAGATGCATGTATGAATGAGGTCAATGAGGAACATGGTAGTCAGCCTCAAGATGACATAGACAATGATACTCAGTACAATAAATTAAGGGAGGATGCGGTACAACCCCTATATCCATCGTGTAAACGTGAGTATTCAAAGTTGTCAGTGACAGTTGAGTTGATGAGCATGAAGGCTAGATATCAGTGGTCAGATAATAGCTTTTCGAGTTTGTTGCAATTGCTCAAGAAGATTTTGTCAAGCAAGAACTCTTTGCCAGATAGTACCTATAATGCAAAGAGATTGATCAGTTCGTTGGGTATGAACTATGAGGTGATACATGCATACCGTAATATTCTGTACTGGAAGGAGCTTGCTAATAAGGAAAGTTGTCCTACATGTAAAGCAAGCAGATGGAAAGTGAATAGTGTTGCAAGATCAAGAGTTTCACATGTACAATGGAAGGTGCTAAGATACTTCCCATTAACACTAAGGTTACAAAGACTTTATAGTGTATCATGGATTACAGAGAATATGTTGTGGCATTCAAAGGGGGCTAAAAATGACTAGTACATGCGTCATCCTGTGGATTCTTCTATGTGGAAGTTTGTAGATAGAGAATTTAGTGATTTTGCTGCAGATCCACGTAACGTTCGGTTGGGACTTGCAGCAGACGGATTTAACCCCTCTGGGCATATGAGCATCTCATATATAGTTGCTGGCCCGTTATGATTGTTTCATACAATCTTCCACCTCATTTATGCATGCGGAAGGAATTTATTATGTTAACACTTTTAAATCCCGAAAAAAATGGTCCAGGGCATGACATCGACGTATATTTACAACCATTAATTGAAGAATTAAATGAATTGTGGAAAGGGTCTATAACATATGACTCGTTCGAGAAGAATAGGTTTACAATGAAGGCGATTTTATTATGGACAATACATGATTTTCCAGCCTATGGACATCTTTCTGGGTGTAGGATAGGAGGAAAGTATGCATGTCCTGTTTGTAGTGAGGAGACTAACTCTGTTTGGCTAAAACATGGAAAGAAATTTGCTTATATGGGGCACAGAAGATTCCTCCCAAGAGCTCATATCTTTAGGAGCCAAAGATCTCGATTCAATGGGAATGATGAAAATCGGCAGGCTCCAAAGCATTTGTCTAGAGAATAGGTATTGGTTAAAATGAATAATATACAAACCAAGTTTGGAAAGCATATAGGAAATAAGAGGAAGAAGACCACGGATGAGGAGTTTAACCTTACTGCTTGGTTGAAGGGATCAATCTTCTTTACATTGCCGTATTGGGAGCATATGCCCATTCGTCATAATTTGGATGTGATGCATGTTGAGAAAATTGTTACTGAGAACTTTATTGCAACAATCATGGACATAAAGGACAAGTCTAAGGATGGTTTACAAGCCCGTCAGGATCTTATGACTATGAAGATAAGATCAAAATATTGGCCAGAGGAAAAAAATGGTAAGTTGTTATTGCCTAAAGCTCCTTTCACATTATCCAGATCTGAAAGAGAACTCATTTGTCGAACCTTGATTGATTTGAAAGTTCTGAGAGGGTATAGTGCAAACTGGAAACATCATATAGTACCAGCTCCTTATAGGGAAATATTTAATGATGTGTATAGGTAAATTCATTTTTTCTTATTCCTTATATTATGTCCTAGTTATATTTGTGTTGGTTTTAGAGTACAGGTAGTGATAGAAAGTGTTGGTCGATTGTGGCTTGCAGACAAGGGATGAGTAACCAACAATACGAATATGGGAGGCCTTCCCCAGGTATCCAGATGCTTTTAGATATATTTATGTTGTTTCTAAATGTATTAGCTCGAAATTGATGGAGCAGACCCGAATGTTCATCGGAGCTATCCGGATGTTGAGCAAGGGTCCCTGGAAGGTGGGAACCGTTGTTATAATCATGATGAAGCTGTCCATTTCCTATGGATAGCATTGGAGGGGCCTGACCATTTGGACAGGTCGTGTTTATGTATTTGCTCGAAATTAATGGAGTAGACTTGGATGTGCGTCGGAGCTATTCGGATGAGCGGGATCCCTGGAAGGTGAGAACCGCTGTTATGACCATGATGAAGCTGTCCGTTTCCTATGGACAACATTGGAGGGGCCTGGCCATTTGGACATGCCGTGTTTATGTATTTGCTCGAAATTAATGAAGTAGACCCGGATGTGGTCGGAGCTATCCGAATGAGTGGGGGTCCTTAGAAGGTGGGAACTGCTATTATGACCATGATGAAGCTGTCCATTTCTTATGGCAGCATTGGATGGGCCTGGCCATTTGGACAGGCCGTGTTTATATCTGTATTTGCAGGGACCACACCCTTAACCTAAAACACACCCTAAACCTATAACCTAAACCTATTCCCAATTCCCTAAAGCTATAACTTATAACCTAAACCTAAACCCAAACCTTAACCTATAACCTAAACATTAACCTATAACCTTAACCTATAACTTAAACTCAATTCTCTAAACCTTAACGTATAACCTAACCTAAAGTTAAACTTATAACCTACACTTATAACCTAAACCTAAACCTATAACCTATAACCTATAACCTAAACTTAAAACTAAAACCTAAATATATTCTCAAATCCTTAAACCTAAACCTACACCTACACCTAATCCTAATCTTAACTCCTTAACCTAAACCTAAACTTGAAAATCAAACCTAAACACGAACCCGAACCTGAACCCGATTTCCTAAACCTAAACTTATAACCTTAACCCAACCTATTCTCAAATCCCAAAACCTATAACCTAAACGTAAACCTAAATCTAAACCTTAACCTATAACCTAAACTCAATTCCCTAAACCTTAACCTATTACCTAACCAAAGCCTAAACTTATAACCTAAACTCAATTCCCTAAACCTTAACCTATAACCTAACCGAAACCTAAACCTATAACCTACACTTATAACCTAAACCTAAACCTATAACCTAAACCTATAACCTTAACCTAAACATAAAACCTAAACCTAAACCTATACTTATAACCTAAACCTATTCTCAAATCCCAAAACCTATAACCTAAACCTAAACCTTAACCTAAACCTAAACCTATAACATAAACCTAAAACCTAAACATACACTTATAACCTATAACCTAAAACCCAAACGTAAACCCGATCTCGAACCCAAACCCGATTTCCTAAACATAACCTTAACGTATTCTCAAATTCCTAAACCTAAACCTACACCTAATCCTAAGATCAACTCCCTAACCTAAACCTAAACCTAAACTTGAAAACCCAAACCTAAACCCGAACCCGAACCTGATTTCCTAAACCTAAACCTATTCTCAAATCCCAAAACCTATAACCTAAACCTAAACCAAAAACTTAACCTAAACCTAAACCTTAACCTATAACCTAAACCTTAACCTATAGCCTAAACCTATAACCTAAACTCAATTCCCTAAACCTTAACCTATAACCTAACCTAAACCTAAACCTATAACCTACACTTATAACCTAAACCTAAACCTATAACTTAAACCTAAACAGAAAACCTAAACCTAAACCTATTCTCAAATCCCAAAACCTATAACCTAAACCCTAACCTTAACCTAAACCTAAACCTATAACCTAAACCCTAACCTTAACCTAAACCTAAACCTATAACCTAAACCCTAACCTTAACCTAAACCTAAACCTATAACCTAAAACCCAAACGTAACCCCATCTCGAACCCGAACCCGATTTCCTAAACCTAAACCTTAACGTATTTTCAAATCCCTAAACTTAAACCTACACCTAATCCTAATCTCAACTCCCTAACCTAAACCTAAGCCTAAACTTGAAAACCCAAACCTAAACCTGAACCCGACCCGATTTCCTAAACCTAAACTTATAACGTTAGCCTAAACCTATTCTCAAATCCCAAAACCTATATCATAAACCTAAACCTAAACCTTAACCTAAACCTAAACCTTAACCTATAACCTAAACCTTAACCTATAACCTTAACCTATAACCTAAACCTATAACCTAAACTCAATTCCCTAAACCTTAACCTATAACCTAACCTAAACCTAAACCTATAACCTACACTTATAACCTAAACCTAAACCTATAACCTAAAACCTAAACCTAAACCTAAAACCTAAATGTATTCTCAAATCCTTAAACCTAAACCTACACCTAATCTTAATCTCAACTCCTTAACCTAAACCAAAACTTGAAAACTCAAACCTAAACCTCAACCTATTCTCAATTCCCTAAAGCTATAACCTATAACCTAAACCTATACCTATAACCTAAACCTAAAACCTAAACCTAAACCTAAAACCTAAATGTATTCTCAAATCCCTAAACCTAAACCTACATCTAATCCTAATCTCAACTTCTTAACCTAAACCTAAACTTGAAAACCCAAATCTAAACCCAAACCTGAACCCGAACTTGATTTCCTAAACCTAAACCTTAACCTATTCTCAATTCCCTAAACCGTAACCTATAACCTAACCTAAACCTAAACCTATAACCTACACTTATAACCTAAACATAAACCTATAACCTAAACCTGTAACCTTAACCTAAACGTAAAACCAAAACCTAAACCTAAACCTAAACCCGATCCAAATCTGAATCCCTGAATCCTTAGCCTAAACCTAAAACCTAAACGTAAACCCGATCTCGAACCCGAACCTGATTTCCTATACCTAAACCTTAATGTATTCTCAAATCCCTAAACTTAAACCTACACCTAATCCTAATCTCAACCCCTAACTTAACCTAAACCTAAACTTGAAACCCCAAACTTAAATTGACCCGATCCCGAACCGAACCCGATTTCCTAAACCTAAACTTATAACCTTACCTAAACCTATTCTCAAATCTCAAAACCTATAACCTAAACCTAAACCTTAACCTAAACCTAAACCTTAACCTATAACCTAAACTCAATTCCCTAAACCTTAACCTATAACCTAACCTAAACCTAAACCAATAACCTACACTTATAACGTAAACCTAAACCTTAACCTAAACCTAAACCTAAAGCTTAACCTATAACCTAACCTTAACCTATAACCTAAACTCAATTCCCTAAACCTTAACCTATAACCTAACCTAAACCTAAACCAATAACCTACACTTATAACCTAAACCTAAACCTACAACCTTAACCTAAACATAAAACCTAAACCTAAACCTATACTTATAACTTAAACCTATACTTATAACCTAAACGTATTCTCAAATCCCAAAACCTATAACCTTAACCTAAACCTAAACCTATAACCTAAACCTAAACCTAAAACCTAAACTTAAACCTACACTTATAACCTATAACCTAAACCTAAACCCAAAACCCAAACGTAAACCCAATCTCGAACCCAAATCCGATTTCCTAAACCTAAACCTTAACATATTCTCAAATCCATAAACCTAAACCTACACCTAATCCTAATCTCAACTCCCTAACCTAAACCTAAACTTGAAAACCCAAACCTAAACCCGAACCCGAACCCGATCCTGATTTCCTAAACCTAAACTTATAACCTTAACCTAAACCTATTCTCAAATCCCAAAACCTATAACCTAAACCTAAACCTAAACCTTAACCTAAACCTAAACCTTAACCTATAACCTAAACCTTAACTCAATTCCCTAAACCTTAACCTAACTTAAACCTAAACCTAAACCTATAACCTTAACCTAAACATAAAACCTAAACCTAAACCTTTACTTATAACCTAAACCTATTCTCAAATCCCAAAACCTATAACCAAAACCTAAACCTTAACCTAAACCTAAACCTATAACCTAAACCTATAACCTAAACCTAAACCTACACTTATAACCTATAACCTAAACCTAAACCTAAAACCCAAAAGTAAACCCGATCTTGAACCCGAATCCGATTTCCTAAACCTAAAACCCAAACGTAAACCCGATCTCGAACCCGAACCTGATTTCCTAAACCTAAACCTTAACGTATTCTCAAATCCCTAAATCTAAACCTACACCTAATCCTAATCTCAACTCCCTAACCTAAACCTAAACCTAAACTTGAAAACCCAAACCTAAACCCGAACCCGAACCCGATCTCGATTTCCTAAACCTAAACTTATAACCTTAACCTAAACCTATTCTCAAATCCCAAAACCTATAACCTAAACCTAAACCTAAACCTTAACCTAAACCTAAACCTTAACATATAACCTAAACCTATAACCTGAACTTAATTCCCTAAACCTTAACCTAACCTAACCTAACCTAAACCTAAACCTATAACCTACACTTATAACCTAAACCTAAACCTAAAACCTAAAACCTAAACCTAAACCTAAAACCTAAATGTATTCTCAAATCCTTAAACATAAACCTACACCTAAGCCTAATCTCAACTCAACCTAAACCTAAACTTAAAAACCCAAACCTAAACCCGATCCCGATTTCCTAAACCTAAACCTTAACCTATTCTCAATTCCCTAAAGCTATAACCAATAGCTTAAACCTAAACCTATAACCTAAACTTAAAACCTAAACCTAAAACTAAAACCTAAATGTATTCTCAAATCCCTAAACCTAAACCTACACCTACACCTAATCCTAATCTCAACTCCTTAACCTAAACCTAAACTTGAAAACCCAAACCTAATAACCCAAATAAACTTTCTACAATTCTTCATGATTATGAATTATGATGTTTTGTTGGTTGAATATTTTTTTATTAGATTAAAGACAGAAAATTGTTGCTGATTTTTTTTTTTTTTTAAATTTTTAATGCAAAAAATTTTCTGACGGCTTTAGGCTGTCCATATTTTCTAAATACTCAAATCTGAGACGGTCCATAACCGTTCTTTTAAGGTTCATCAGGGACTGCCTATAACAGTCCTTTTTAAGGACGGTCCATGACAGTCCTTTGAAAGGATGGTCCAAGACCGTGCTTTTTAGGTTCATCAGAGATTGCTCACAACAGTCCTTTTTAAGGACGGTCCATGACCGTCCTTTTAAGGTTCACCAGAGACTGCTCATAGTAGTCCTTTTTAAGGATGGTCCAGGACCGCCCTTTTAGGGTTCAACAGAGACCTATACCGTCTATATTTATTGACGGTCCATGACCGTCCTTCTTTAGAGACAGTCCATAACTGTCCTTTAAATGTCTACAGAAATGATGGTTTATGACCGTCCTTTAAGTAATACGACGCCCCAAAATAGGACGGCCCTTGCGACGGTCCAAAACCATCCTTTATCATTTTTGAGACAGGTTTCAACCGTCCTTTTTTCATAGTTTTGGCGTAATGGAGCTGTCGTACTTACTGCTGATGGGCAGTCCTCCATCGACTTCGTAGACGGATTTTGGATTGTTGAGTGGTGGACTCAGCGCACTATTCTTTAGGACTTGTCATTCCTTTGTGATTTTGTTGGGCAACGCCTTGTATGACCCATTTATATTCTTTTGAACTTGTATATATTTGACCTCTTTCATTTCAATAGACTAGTTGTGATTGTATTTCATGTTCCAAGTAATTCCATGCTGCGCATTTAAACCTGATCAAACACAAATTAGTAAAAAAAATCAAATATAAGTGATGTCCTAGAACTCGGGAGTCGAGCATATGCACGACCCCTATTTTTCAGGGCGTTACATGATTCCAGGCTCATTTTCAGCAGTTGGCTGAGGTTATTTACAGGCTCGTTCGTCCTCCAAACGAGGAACGCCCATTGATCGTGTTCGACCCTATTTTAGGGCCCCGAACAGAGCCTATTCTATGCTCTTTGCACGGTCCCGCTGGTGGTTGTTTTCGGCCACGAACATGGCCCTGTTTAGCAGGTTGTTTGGGGTGTGGGTGAGGTGTGATGGAACCTTAGTGTTGACTTTATTTTAGAGTTGCATAAAAGGGTGGAGGGAGAGGTTTCACCTACCACGGTTGGGTCCGACCCAAGCTTGGGTTGGCGTGTATGCACCCACTGTTACTTTCATTGCCTTTCCCTATTTTACTTTCTTCTCACTCAGGTGGTGTTGTTATGGTCCCACACTGAGTCGGCTTGGTCCCTTTTTCATAGACTGAGTTGGGGCAGTGTGCACTGAGCGTACCAAAATGCTCCCTGTTTCAGTCCCTCTCTCTGTTTTCTCTCCCTTTCCTTCCTCTCTGTTTCCCTTCCTTCTCACCTCTCTTTTTGTGTGGAATCCCCAGGGCAGCAATGCCTATTTATAGGCAAGGTTGAGTTGTTGCCGACGGCTGTACCAGCACCCATCATACCTCAAATGGAAGGCTCTGCTTTCTTCAGTACGGCTCTGTCTATCCAGTTTTGGCCATGAAAGGACCTTCCCAACTGTGCTTGTGGAAAGCTTGGGTCCATTGGTCAATGGAGGGTTTTCCTTGCAAGAGAAGCATTCAAGTGGTCCCTTCCCTCAGATCCTAGCCACAAGATAAGGGAATGGATAGTCCAATCCAATCTCACTCATTCCTATGCACGGGCCTAAACCCCTATATGGTTTTGATCAAGGGACCCACGTGAGTGAAATGGACGGTTTGGATCATTCGAAAAGTGGCCAAGGTGGCCCACTTTAGGGTTTTGAAAATCCTTGGTTTCAAATGTTTGAAAATGACGGGAACTGTGGTGGTTTACGAAATGGGTTCGGTCAAAGTTTGTTTGACCGACTCACCTTATCCAGTGCACGTCATTCTCATTATGTACATGCACTATGCATGGCCCTGTAGGCGATGGTGGCGGCCCATCTATGCCGTTCAATTGCTTTATGGATCCCTCCTAGTCGTCTTGGTCCACTTTGGTCCGATGATGAGGCCCAGGTGGACTGTTACACACCTCCCGGGGCAGTATTTGGCCTATATAATGTGATCTGATGATTAGATGGATACGAGGTTTTGTTTTAACGGTGGATCAGGAATTCAAGGGGTTCCAAGTGCCTGGTTGGCCATAATTTATTATTCTAAGGTGGTTAGTGGATGCATGGTGTCAATGTGACTTAGTAAATTTTGTTCATAACTTGCTTTAATCTAAGGATTTGGTGAGTTTTACCTTCCGGGCTGGTGTTGGTTTCAACTTGGCTCCTTCGGATCGTGGTGGTTGGCTTTATCATTGAACGGGAGTCCCGACCTACACATGTAAAGTTTAAGTGGTCTTGTTTAATTGTCTTTAATCCCTATAACTGGGGTCCTCAGGAGTAACACCCATGTACCAAAGGTACGGGGTGTTACATGCACATTCACATGTAGGTGCATGTGTCAACATGATGTGTGAGATCTAAGCTTTCCATCAAGTGAATTGCATTGATCTAAGGGGTTATTTGGCACCATTTTTATTTTATTTTTATTTTTATTATTATTATTATTATTTTTTTTGGGGGGGGGGGGGGGGGGGTTTGAGGGGATTTCAAATCTCTTGGTATGTTTGGCACTGGATTTCAAATCTCTTGGTATGTTTGGCACTGTAAAGTAACTGGGGGTTTCATCCATAATAAAAGCTTGGATTAAAATCCTTCCAAGTGTTGCATTTGTAACATGTGTGCAGTGATCGAATTATCTCCGATATTATCTTTATCTCCAGCTCAGTGATACCGATAACACTAGTAGCGATACCAAAAATGCTGGTAATATCAGAAACTCCAAGTATTAGCAATGTATCGCTAAGTATCGTCAACATATTAATATCGCTAATGTAATCGCCAATATTTTTAACTATGTAAATTCTAGGTGTCGCTTGCATTGCCAACACATCAATATAGTCAATGTATCGCCAATATTTTCGACTATGTAAATTCTAAGCAGTGATTGTATCATAAGTGTATCGACAATATTTAAATAGTAAATTTTTGTTTCAATTTTTTTCATGGGCACATGGTTGTATGTAGTGTTTAATTTGTCATTGATAATATCTTGATATTATTAATATCACAACATGCGCGATATTGAGACCACAATCTTTTGTTTCCTTTCCAATTGTTAATGAAATTTTGGTGAAATATCATGTCTTATTGGTATTGTCCAATATCAATAGATGTTTGGATGGTTAAATAGGCCAGATGGGATGATTAGATTGATTTCTTACAGCAACGCATGCTTTTAAGGCCCCATTAAATGGAAACTTGTTATGTGTGCATTCAATTTACAATTTTTTTTTTTTTTTTGTAATTTCTAAATATGCAAATATGTTCATTTTAACATCTCCTGAAGTTTTGCTGGAAATTCCACTGTTTCCCCCATGTTTCCCCGCATTTCTGGTTATTAGCGATATTATTGGCGATATCAAAATTGCTTCCGTATCACTGGCCAGTGAAACTTTTAGCGATACCGATACTTCGAACACTGCATGTGTGTCACTAAACTATTAATCTATTGGGCACATGGTTCATTGATGATATCCCAAATCAATTAGATTATCAATTGCATCACTATAATTACTTTAATATGATGATTTGTGTCATTTAAATATTGTCCATGTAAATCAACGGTTAAAAATCATTGGTTAGTCTCTCAGATGTGATCTTGTTCTTGTGGCCCATCCGAGACTTGGAATGTCATCATTTTTGGGCAAAGTATATATTTCAACGGGCTTATTACAACCATTGTGCAAACATACATACACTAATTAGAGATACTAAAATTAATTTAGTAATTAACTTCAAACCCTATAAATATACTATGGATAGCTACTTTTGGATTATAGAGTATTCTTAATCCAGGGTGCCAAACACAACAAGAGGATTTCAAATCTAGGGGGTTTGAAATCCATGCTCCCAAACAGCCCTGAGCTTTCCATCAAGTGAACTGCATTGTTGATATTCTGCCCTAAAAAAATTAAGTTTTTCCACACCTAAGGTTGACCATCACAAATCAAAACATTGAATATTAAAAAAATATGATCATTTAATTGACTCATGCATTGTGACCCTCCTTTTTTTCTGCACACACTCTCACACTCCATACACACTCTAATAGGTTCTCGAAACCATGACCTCAATGTTGAAACTCTTTTGAGTCTACTACTAAGCCATGAGTACGGACCGACATTGTGGCCCACCTAAAGACTCCAATTGCTTATTTTTTTAAGCATTATTTCCAACCTTAGGAAAGCTAGATATGGTAAAAGTTCTTATTAGAAAATGGACAATCATGTTGAAGTGTATGACTCTTCACTCATGTGAAATCGACAAACTTTTAAGGAGGTTAGCAATTTTCAAGAGAGATTTTTTGCTTTGTAGAGAGTAAGTCTAAAATGGATGCATGAAACACCCAAACTCCCTTAGATGACCATGTTTTACATGGAAATTTACACCTACAAGGTCACAATAATCATTTGAACCATACGTGCAAAAGACTAAAATGAAAGCAAAGACTTCGGTAAGTCACACTATTGTAAGCAATACCCAACTGATCTCATAACCTCTAAATTCACACGGTGTGGCCTGCCTAATATTTTATTAGGCTGCTTTTTGTATTTTTCACTTTTTTCCTGATGAGTTACACTTGATTACGGGTCTAATGAAATATACACACCATGGTGACTTGAAACACAACTTTATAGTTGCCATCTCATCCCATTTATTCCTTCTGGTGTGGCTCACATGAGTTGTGGGTTTCATTGATTTTTTTTTTTTTTTTTTTTTTTTCTTTTTTCTTTTTAGGGTCCTAGAATAAGGGTAGAACCTGGTTGACGGAGTGGATTTTGCATTTATAGCATGGTGGGTCCCACAAACTGAGGATATGGCAATTTGGTTTGGGTGTTTATAAATGGAAATAGCTCGAGGGTACATGCATCATTACACATGAAAATTAAGAGACAAGATAACATGGAGTGCATAAAGGAGTCTTTTGCAAAAGTTTTCCTGAGAGGCTGTGTTTTGATTAATTTCTAATATTTAAGTAGTTTTTACATCAAATTTATTAAAATAAATGTATTTTGATAATTATTATTTTTTTAATAGGTGAGACTGGATGAAACTAAATTGGCCAGAATTGCTGACGTGTGCCTGTACGTGTTGCATGATGACATGAAAGTACCATTGTCTTGGACATTAATCTCATTCTGAAATAAGGTAGGCCACTCCAGTACTACTCATCTTGATCATCTTGATTAATGGTGGCCCAGATAATAGATTATGAGGGCTACACCAACACCTAACATGAAAGCTCTTGTCGGCAAAAGACAAGCCAAATTAATTTTTGGGTGGCACCCAAACAATCCCTGAATGTAATGCATCCATTCCTTAGAGAATATGGCTTCTATTAAAATACATGGAGCACTTTATATTTTTTCAATCTATTTATTTAATGGAACCCAAACAGGCCCTAATCAAAGGATGATCCTACGGCCATTGATATACCATAGTGTCAAGCAAAATGAGGACCCGGAATGTTTGCATGACATCCACTCCGATCATCGGGTCTGATTTTCCATGTTTGGTCTGGAGCCAAAAAATCAGAACAATCCTAGATTTAGGTGGGCCACATTATAGGGGATAGTTTGGCGGGACTGTCTGCCCAACTTGTTAGGGGCCCATTGTGGTATGTATATCTATCCAATCCATTCATCAGACGCTTCCCACCATGATGAAGGGGCATTCCAGAAATCAAGTCGTTATAAGATTCAGGAGGGCCACATCATATAAATTTAGAGGTTTTAGGTATGATTTTACATTGTTTTGTGGTGTCCCACCTGAGTTTGGGTTCAAATTTAAACATGAGGAAGTGCATATGATGGATTGAATGGATGTCATACACACATCGGTGGGCCTTATGCTGCTCCACAAGATAGAGATCATTCCTGGTATACATGTAGAGGTGTGCTCCTATGGTATGACCTGTGGTGACACAATGCTGTTGTGTATGGCGTATGTACCCGAACCGAGTTAGCTCGGTTAACTCACTCCACTTGACTCAAAATTAAGTTCGAGCTGAGTTAAGTCTGAGCTAGACCGAGCTCGAATTAACTTAGCTCAAAGCTCAACTCAAACTTGATTCAGTTTGAATCGATTTAACTCAGATTGAGTTCACTTAATATAAATATTATATATATATATATATATATTAAAAACCCTAAAATCTAAACTCGAACTCGGCTCAAGTTGGCTTGAGCTACTGATCGAGCAGCGCTGAGCTGGCCAGTCAGGCTTGAGGACCGAGCTGAGCCAAGTTCGAGTTGAAGTAGTCTACTGGACAACCCAAGCTGAGTTCGAGTTGGGGTAGCCTGTTGGCTGAGTCGAGCCCGACTGGGCAAAGCTCGATTGGGTTCAGCTCATGTACACTCTACCCGCTAAGTAAGACCCATAGTTTAAGTATTTGGTGCATCTCAAAGCTAAGTTAAGATTTATGATTGTATTAACAAAGACAATATTGTTGTGTTAAATAAAGATGATATGGTTGTTGGGAAAAGGTACTATTGAGGTTGACCTCATGGGAAGCTTCCCAGGGGTTGAGCTCTGTGGGCCCTACCGCGATTTGTGAAGGACATCCACCCCCATCAATCAGATGCATGCTTCCAAGGTGAGCTATGAACCTAAAAATCACGCCAATCCATGACTTAGGAGGGCCACACCACATAAATGATTGAGAGTGGATTCTTGTCCATTGAAACCTCCTTATATATAAGGGTCCAGTGAAATATGATTTAGACATATGTGTCCCACTTAGATGAGAGAATACACTAAATTTTAGGCCATTTCAAAACTCAGATGGGCCACACTTAAGTGGTTTTAGATATTTTAAGTATGATTTCTCATTATTTTAGCACATCCCATAACCTAGAGGGTAACTACCAAATTACACGGCATGAATCTCCATCACACATCATAGTGGGGTCCACAAAGCTCGACCTCATGGGAAGCTCTCTTGAGGCCGACCTCACGGTACCATTTCCCACGGTTGTTAGTGCATCTTACTCCCACCATAATGAACGTGGATTTCATACTGACGCTGCCAACAGCCACATAGCTAAAATTTTTATCCACACCATCCATCCATTTTGGATCATTATTTTAGGGCATGAGCTCAAAATTGGGGTAGATCCAAATCTGAAGTGGACTACACAACAGGAAAATGATGGTGATTTAATGCCCACCATTAAAAACTTCCTAGGGCCCACTGTAATTTTTATTTACCATCCAACCTGTTGATTAGTTCAAACATACCTGAACGAAGGGAAAACAAAAATATCAGCTTGATCAAAAACTTTAGTAAACCCCAAGAAGTCTTTAATGGTGGGGATTCAATCACCACTGTTTCCCATGGTGTGGCGAAATGGACATTTGGGTCTGACTCATTTTTAGTATCATTCCCTAAACCAAACTTCCAAAATGGATGGACGGCGTGGATAAAATCCATACATCATGATGGGGCCCACAGAGCACCATCAATGTGAGTATGCAATCTGTGTCCTATGAAAGTTTTAGAATTTAATTTAAGATTAGGTTGTTCCTAATCAGAATTAGAAGATTAATTAGTCTATAGTCTTCTTGCTTCAAGGTAAAAAATGTTAATAATCTTATTATTAATAAACAATGAACAATCAATCATTAACAGTCCAATTAGAGGTGAACCATAGCGACATTTGTATGACGTACACCTGCAGCGGACGTTCGCTGTGGTAGATTAATCTTTCCAACTTTCAAGTAAGATCGGATGGTGATGGGAAGCCCGATTGTTGAGTCACGTCACTGTCAAAGGTGTTGCGAAGTGGGCCCCACTTGGTTTGACCGTTTACAAGAGGAATGGGATTTGGTGACCACTACCTACAATTGTCTGATTCCTAATTCTATATATATATAATATATATATATCTATATATATATATATATATATATATATATATATATATATATCTGAGAAATGTTCACACAACTAGTTGGACCGTGAGTTTTGGTCCAACTAGCTGGGCATTTAATGTTAATAAATGCCGTATTCAGAAATTATTTTAAAAAAGAAAATGACTTACCCACTTTGATCGGCCCTACTATATGGTGTTATGGAATGGGAAATCCACCCCAATCAACACATGATTCACCTCACGCTGGACCCATGGTCTGAAAATCAGCTCCATCCGTGGTTAAAGTGGACCACGTGACTAAAAACAGAATACAGGAAAAGCTTATCCTCCAAATCGTCTTCCTTAGCATGGCCTAGTTGAATCATGTATAGGCATGATTTCTTGGACACCAAGCCTAACTTTTTGTATGACATATAATAGTTGGAGTGAATTTTCAAGGTCCAACCGGGTGGGTCCCGTAAAAATCAAGGGTCGACGCCTTTCTCAATCGTTTCCATTTGGTATGGCCCACTTCATTCACGAATTAGCTTAAATTTTTTTTTTCTGTGAGCCCAACATGGGATTAAACATATAATGATCGGAGCGGATCCCACACACATCACAGTGGCACCGTTAAAAGATGAAAGGTTGAAGTCGGTGAGGCACTTGTTGGTTCCGAGAAAATTGTTACGTTACCGAGAATGGACGGGAGTAGATCAGGTGTTACCCGGGTAACATACCAATAGGTGCTTCCTTAACCGTGGGACCCACTTTGATATATTTGTTGTATATCCACGCCGTCCATCAGTTTTTACAAATCATTTATTGGATGGTCCCCAAAATTTAACAGATCCACCTATCAAGTGAGCCCCACCACAGGAAATAGTGAACATTGAACGCCCATCATTAAAACCTTCCTATGGCCCACCGTAATGTTTATTTTCCATCTAACATCCAGCTTATTCATAAGGTCACGTAGACCTGATTATATATATATCAACGTGATCCAGAACTTCCGTCACCCTAACAAGTTTTCAATGGTGGGGTTTAATCCTCACTATTTTCTGTGGCGTGGTCTACTTTAGCTTTGGATCTCCCTTAGTTTTGGTCTATGCCCTAAGAATGTTATGATAAAATAGATGGATGGTGTGGATATAACATATACATCATGGTGAGGACCATGTAGCTTTGCCACGTCAACGCTCTGGGCTATGTGTTTCCCTCCTTGCCATCCGAGTCTTTCTCGGAACCAACACACACCTTTCATATTTTTGATGTGGCCCACCATGATGTTTACATGAGATCCACTCCTTTCATTATATGTATAATGTCATATTAGACCTATAGCCAAGAAATCACGTTGATCTGTAATTCAAGTGGACCATAGGAAGGGAAACAATTTGGGGGATAAGCTTTTCCAGGGCGCTATTTTCTACCGTGTGGTCCACTTTATTTATGGATGCATCTGATTTTTTGCCCCTATGACCATTATGGGGCGACTCATCTAATGGTTGGTGTGGATTTCATTTTAACTCCACCGTGGCTCCCACCCAAGCCATCAAGTCCTTTTCCTCTGGGAAACAACTTTCCCCAAAACAAATTTATTTGCATTAATTACAAAACTAGTTGGACGGTCCAACTAGTTGTGTGTGAGCATTACTCTCTCTCTCCTCTCTCTCTCTCTCTATATTATATATATATATATATATATATATATTATATATATATATATATAGGAAAAGGTTCTATACGGTCGAGCTCATGGGAACTCCCCACGAGGTCAAGCTGTGTGGGCCTCACCATGATGTATGTTGAACATCTACCCCATCAGTCAGATGCACCATTCCATAGTGGGCCTCGTGCTTAAAAATCAAGTCAATCCGTGACTTGTGTGGGCCACACCACATACAAAAGTTGAGAGGGGTTACCCTCCATTAAAACATTCGTAATCATCTATAATCATAGGAAAAGGTTCTATACGGTCGACCTCATGAGAACTTCCCGTGAGGTCGACCTGTGTGGGCCCCACGGTGATGTGTGTCGAACATCAACACCTTGCATTTGATGGGTCCCCTTTAGGTTATGGGATATCCCAAAAATCAAGCGGAACTCGGGTGGGCCATACCATCTAAAGCTACGTGAAAACATGCCTAAAACATATAAAAACACTTGGAGCGGCCCACCGAAGTTTTGGATGTGGTTGAAACTAGGTCTGACCCCTCATCCAAGTGGAACACACAAAATGGATGGGCTAGATTTGTGAACCACATCTCGGTGGGCCCAATAAATGATTATGAATGTTTCAATGGGAGGGTAACCCCTCTCAACTGTAGTATGTGGTGTGGTAGATTGACTTGATTTTCAATCCCATGTCCCACCATGGAATAGTGCATCTTACAGATGGGGTAGATGTTCGACATACATCACGGTATGGATGGTCTCCTGCGCATAAGGCCGCACGGTGCTTAAATGCGAGCATTTATAAGAGCTGTTGGATTATACTCATCGGCTGAGATTCAGCAGCGGTGACAATGACAGAGTCTGCAAAAGATGACTTGCGCGCCAAGATTTTCGCAATATAAGGGAATTGCAGAGATTCCCTCGTGCTCACGACAATGGCACCGTGTTCGCAGTTGTAGCTATTAGACAATGCTTTGTGAGCTGATCATGATGTAGGTGTTTTATCCATGCCGTTCATCTATTTTTTTCATATCATTTTGAAGCATGAGCCCAAGAATGAGGTAGATCCAAATCTCAAGGACCCACAGAACAAGAAAGCAACGGTGATTGAACACCCATCGTTATATATATATATATATGTGTGTGTGTGTTGTGTGTGTGTGTGTGTGTGTGTGTGTGTGTGTGTGTGTGTGTGTGTGTATTCTAATTGCAAGCATTTCATAGGTCTTGCCAATTTGTCACTCGTGTTGGACACCCAATCCATGCAAATGGTGGGCCACATCATGAAGATCACGTTGGGGGAAAAATCAGGATGATCCACTGGGACACACCACCTATCTACAAGGTGTCTAGATTCTATGGACCCCATCACCTATCTACAATCGTCACTGAACAATGTTCCATGCTTCAGTGACGATTATGACTGTTGATATTTAGAGTTGAATGCAAGCCATTGGAAAACTTCTTTTCATTGTCTAAGTACATCTACCTATAGTGATGGTCATGATCATCCATTCAACCCAAGTTTCCTATGGTGGCCTAGATAGCATGGAGTTCACAACATGAATGGTTAAGATTATTGCAACCACAGGTTATTTGGGCCCCAGTGTCTGGCAAACATGTGCTGGGTGCTGAGTCAGTGACAAAGGCTAAATTAACTCATTACATAGTATGGTCATCTTGAAAACTTGTTAGTACCATAATCCTATGCTAGTTTTGCACCATTTAAAATGGTTGTGATTCGTTAAACGTACACATGGCATAGTTGCAAGGCAATCCAGATGGTCTAAATCACTGACTCAACCGTGGATGTAGCATAACCAAGAATTTGCAATGATAAGTAGCTATCCGATTTTCCCTTTAATTTTGGACCACTCAATATTTTACTTTTAACCATCCATTTGATAAACATTAATTGGATGGTTAGGATTGCTTGATCATTGCAATTTCAGAGCTATTCTCCACATGTAATAGGACCCACAATTTTGATGGTCTGGATAGCAAAACAGTACATCAATGCCCACATGGGAGGATTACCGTCCCGGCTGAGATTTGTGGGGCCCACCGTGTTGTAAGTGTTACACCATTCATCGCTTTTATCAGATTATTTTAAGGTATTATCCTAAAAATGAGGTATGTCCATAGCTCCAGTGGACCACATGAAAGGAAGCTGAAGTGATAATTACATACCATTGAAACCTTTCTAAGGGCCACCGTGATGTTTTTTTTTTTTTTACCATCCAACCTATTCATAAAGTCATGTAGACGTGGATGAAGTGAAAACACAATTATCAGCTTGATCTAAAACATCTCCTGCTCCCAAGAAGCTTTTAAAGGTGGACGTTCAATCCCCACTTTGTGGTCCACTACAGCTGTGGACCTGCTTTATTTTAAGGATCATACCTTAAAATGATCTGACAAAAGCCATGAATGGCGTGAATAAAACACTTACATCACTGTGGGCCCCACAGAACCCTACCCGGATGGATTACCGTCCGGGCGGGGGTAGGACGCAATTCGCAACCGGGAAGGTACCGTGCATGAGGGGACGCGGATTTCCTGCGGAAGCCTTTTGTAGGAAGTTCCTGCGCAAGATTCTGGGTGGGGCCCATTACTATGTTTTTGAGAAAGCCACTCCATCCATCCATTTTTTGAGTTCATTTTAGGACATACGATACGACCAAAAATGAGGAGGATAAAAAACTCAAGTGGGCCACACGAGAGGAAACAGTGGGGATTTAATGACCACCGTTGAAACATTTATATGGCCACAAAAGTTTTGTATCGTTTAATTTGTTAGTTTTTTCACTTCACGTCAGTGAAAATGACCTTATAAACGGTTTTGATGAAATATAAACATCAACGTGGATCCTGGGAAGGTTCCAATGGTAAGAATTCCTTTCCCTATTGTTTCATCTCGTATGGCCCACTTGAGCTTTGCATCCTCATCATTTTAGGTGTTATGTCTTAAAATAAGCTAAAAAAACGGATGGACGAGTTGGATTTCTCACAAATATCACAGTGGGCCCCACTAGAATCCTTGCGCAGGAACTTCATGCAAAAGGATTTGGCAGGTAATCCGCATCCTGCGTGAGGACGCGGATTGGATATAGGTTGGCTACTGAAGTGACGTCACCAACTTTTGTGGGCCTCACCATAATGTATGTGTTGTATCAACACTGTTCATACATTTGGAGAGTTTATTTTAGAGCATGGTCCAAAGAACGAGGCAGATCCAAGGATGGGGTGGACCCCACCACAGAAAACATTGATGAGAGTGACGCCCACTGTTGAAACCTTCCGAAGGTCCACCATGATGTTTATTTGAGATCCCACCTGTTCATGTGTTAAAGCAGACATGAAAGAAGGGAAAACACAAATATTAGCTTGATCGAAAACTTTCATGGCCCTTAGAGCTTTTTAACGGTGGGAGTCACTCTCCCCACTATTTTTTGTGGTGGGGTCCTCTCGAGCTTTGGATCTGATTCATTTTTTGGATCATGCCCTAATATGATCTCTCCAAATGGATGAACGGTGTAGATACAAAACATACATCATGGTGTGGCCCACAAAACTTGGCAACATCACTTCAGTAGGAGTCTCGCTACTCAACATGCAATTCCCGTGAGATTGCGAAAATCTTGGCGCGCGAGTCACCCTTTTGTAGACTCTCTCGTTGAGAGAGCCGTTGAATCCCAGCCGATGAGTGTAATCCAAGAGCTCTTATATAAGCTCGCATTTAAGCACCGTGCGGCCTTGTGCGCAGGAGACCATTTCTATGTGGTCCCCAACATGATGTGTGTTGAACATCAAGACCGTGCATTTTATAGGTTGCCTTTAGGTTATTGGATATCCCAAAAATTAGCCGTATACAGAACTCAGGTGGGCCATACCATCTAAAACCATGTGATGACATGCCTAAAACATATAAAAGCATTTGGTGGGGCCCATCTGAGTTTTGGATGTGGCTGAAAATTTATTTGACCCCTCATCCAAGTGGGACACACACAATGATTAGGCTGGATTTGTGGCCCACATCTCACTAGACTCGATAAATGATTATGAATGTTTTAATGGGAGAGTAATCCCTCTCAATTGTTGTATGTAGAGGTGGGCATCGAGTCGAGTCGGACTGAGTTAGGTCCAACTCGACTCGATCCAGTATTGTCAAAACTCTGATCTGAACTTGATCCGACTCGGGACCGAGTCCAGTGGGCCTGACTCGATCTGAACCGGATCTTGACTAGACTAACACAAACCGAGTTCGACTCAGTCAGAGATACCGAGTTGGATCGAGTTGGCCTTTGTTCGGATCGGGTCAAACAAGTGTCACATTTCAGAAGGAGGCTGACAGAGATGAAAAAGGATATTGTGCCCTTCTGACGCTTATCAAATCAGAAGTGGTAGCTTGTGTAGATACATGTCGTGTAAAGACAGTGCCGACGCTCCGAGTTGTACGAATGGTTCAAAGGAGATCAAAGTTACATGGCCCCACAATGATGTATTTATTATATCCATACCGTTCATCCATTTTTCGACATCATTTTAGAGCATTAGGGGAAAAAATGAATCGTATCCAAAGCTCAAATGGGCCACACCAAAAATAGAAGCAAGGATAATGATTTTCACCATTAAAAATTTTGTAGAGCCCACCAAAACGTTTATTTTCCGTCTAATCTGTTAATAAGGTCACAACTACATGGATGAAGAGGAAAAAAAATTCATATTGATCCAAAACTTCTGTGACCCCTAAAAGAGTTTCAATGGTAAACGTTCAACCCCCCACTGTTTTTTGTAGTGTGGTCCACTTGATCATTAGATATGTCTTATTTTTTGGCTCAAGCCTTAAGACGAGCCCACCAAATAGATAGACGGTTTGGATATAACACATACCTCATGATGGGACCCACAAAACTTGCGAATACACCAGCTGGCGCATAGTACACCTATCAATCTGCTTCCTTACCGACATCAATACACCAGCGTCAACCATCACTCACTGAGTCTTCTTTCTAGTGTCAGAAGTCAGAACTCGGTGCTCGAGGCGCCTTGAGCCATGAGCCGAGAGGAGACGGATTGGCTACTCCCCCTTCCACCAACAAATGGCTGGTGGTCGGTGCTCCGTGGACCCCACCATGATGTATTTATTTCATCCATGCCATCCATCTATTTTTCTAGATCATTTTATGGTATTAAAAAAATGAGGTATATCCCAATCTCAAGTGGACAACATTACATGAAATAGTGTTGAACGAACGTCGACCATTAAAAACTTTTTGGGGGCCATAAAAGTTTTGGATCATACAGATCTTTCTTTTTTCCCTTTATCTGGGTATGTATGACTTAGTCAACAGATTGGATGTCAAATAAACAATACAATGGACCTTAGGAGGGGTAGTAAAAGAAAAAAAAAAAGTAAAAATACTCTTTATAGTACCCGACCGAATCGGATCAGATCATGGATTGGCTATTGACCTGAACTCGACTCGTTGTGCAGTTGGATCTGAGTGGGCCTACTTGATCCAACCCGATCCTGGCCTTCGGTTCGGGTCGAATCGGATCCGACCGGTTCGTTCAGGTTGAATCCGTCGGTTCGGGTCGGATCTTGCCCAACTCTAGTTGTATGTGGTGTGGCCCACCCAAGTCGACATACATGATGGTGGGGCCCACATAACTCGACCTTATGGGAAATTCCCATGAGGTAGATCTCATCATACCATTTCCGTATATGTGTGTGTGTGTGTGTGTGTGCACATATATTGTTGGGATTTGTGTTGCGGAATCACACAAATTTAGATCTCGGATAGCAATCCAATAACGCCAAGCAATCACAAGAGAACACAAAGATTTAACGTGGAAACCCTTTTGGTAAAAAACCACGGCACAAAGTGACAAAATTTCACTATGAAAGCATAAATTATAAAGAGAAAGGACTTACCCGATTCGAACAACCTCGAAT
Source organism: Magnolia officinalis (assembly GCA_021015155.1). Lineage (NCBI taxonomy): Eukaryota > Viridiplantae > Streptophyta > Magnoliopsida > Magnoliales > Magnoliaceae > Magnolia > Magnolia officinalis. The sequence continues at coordinate 18,182,137 of JAJHSJ010000014.1, forward strand.
CTCACCCTTGCTACACCCTTTGAAACCCTAGAACCCCTTCTAGAAACCCTTAGAATACCTTTAGAAACCCTTTTACATTACTTAGAAAGGCCCTAGGGGACCATATTTATAGTTTCGGAAACTCCACTTACGCACCTCTCTGAAACTGCCTTAAATTTATGCAGTCCATACATAATCTGCACACCATCTGCCTAACCTTCGATTGGTCGAGCCAGGATTTCGACTGGTCGAGCCTGTCTCTCAACTGGTCGAAGACTTCAGGATTTTTAGAAACATTGTTGTTGGACTTCGAGTCGAACGGGCTCTGACCAGTCGAAGGGACCTTCGACTAGTCGACCCAACCCCTCGACTAGTAGAGCATCCTGAGATTTACAAGATTTAAGACATCCGTTTGACAACAATCTCCACAATGTCTTCAATCTTCAAATGTGTAGCTTCTTGACCTCTTCTCTTATCTCTGCATCACATCATAGCTTCTTCTACACACTCCGTCCTCCTTTTATGCCATTGCCAAGCCCAGAGAGGTTGCACAGAACTTGAACTTCTCTGAAGGAATGATCTTGGTGAGCATGTCTGCCGGATCTGAATCCACATGCCCAACCACCTTTGCTCCTGTCTTCTCAAAAGTAAGACGTAGTCTTCTTACCTTGAATGTATCGAATAAACCATCTCACTGCCATCCAATGTTGCTTGCCGGTGTATTTGCTTGCAACACCAATTGCCTGTGCAATAACCGGTCTAATACAGACCATGACATGCACTAGCAACCGCATTTGAATAAGGCTCATGAGACATATCATGCTTTTCCTCATCTATTTTGGGACATGTCCTGAGGACAACTTGAGGAGAGACGTGCAGGGAATGCTCTCTGGCTTTGCCTAATCCATCACATACTTGATTAATGCCTACCCAAGGTATTCTTCTTGAGATAACCAAAACCTACTCCTCTTTGAGTCTCAATGCCGAGAACCATCTTTGCAGCCCCCCGATCCTTCATCTTAAATGTCTCACTTAACTAAGTCTTTTGTACATTGATTTCAGACATGTCATGATTAACGATCTACATGTCATCAACATTCAATACCCGACTCATCATGAAGGAATCAAATTTTATACCACTGCCTAGGCGACAGGTCGTACCATGACCTCCTGCAAACTCTTTTTCTCAGCCCCTTTAACTTCGAATCACTCTAATTGCTTCATGTAGATCTGTTCTTCCAAATTTTCATGCAGAAGTGCAGACTCCACATCTATCCTTTTGCAGCTCAAGATTGCATTGGCCAACCAACGCCAATCACGAATCTAATAGACACCTGCTATATCGTCAGCGCGAATATCTCTGAAAAGCCAATCCATTCTCTCTGAGCATAACCCTTTACTACCAACCTCGCTTTGTATCTATGTTGTATCCTCCTGAAGATCCACTTGAATCCAACCGCTTTCCAGCCCACTGAAAGTTCCACTAGCTCCCATGTGTCGATCTGGTACAACGAGTCCATCATATTGCCCGTAACCACCTTCCACTTCTCAACATTAGGGTCACCAAGAGTCATCTGAATAGTACATACATCTCTCTCGTTTATAACGAGAGCATATACGATATTGGAGTCGTCCATGTACCTCGCCAATAACCTAGGATTATGTAGTGTGATTTTTCTCACAGGTGACTACTCCACCTGCTTCGTATCTTTATCCGCACGTCACATCTTTCATGCCCTACCCGCTCATGTGGTCATGCCCAGCATGCCACACACGTGCAGAGGTGGAATCTGCTACAGCTCCACCTTTTAAAGTGCTCCCACTTAAAATGTAAACATTATCTAGTCTTTGTGCTTTCATGATCACCTATGCCCCCTTAAATACTTCAAGAGCATCGTTAATACTTGTGAACCTGCACCCTATAACCTCGAGTGCACCGAGAGAAATAAGGCTCTTCTTCATGTCAGGAACGTGCCTCACTCCAGTCAGGGTATGCTCTGTCCCATCAAACATCCTGACAAGCACCATATCAACAGCCACAACATTACATGCACTATCATTGCCCATAAATACCTGTTCACCATCGCACGTAGTTGGTGAACCAATTCTGATGAGGAGTCATATAAAAAGATGCCCCTGTGTCTTGAATCCACTCGCCCTTATGACCATCGTATGGGCGTCTGATCGTAGATACAGACAAGGCATCACCATCACATCCACTCGATCCATCTGACGTGACAGCGTTGACCTCCCTGTACGAAGCCTTAGATTCTTTTCTCTTAGATCTAGGATTTGTACAATACTTATTCATGTGTCCTTCCATCAAACAGTTCCAGCACTTTACCTTTCCTTTGCCTTGCCCTTAGATTTGGATCTAGAACCTGAAGAACCTTTACCTTATTCAGAATTCTTACCCCTCGTAAACAGTGCATCAGAAGATGTCCCCATGTCGCAGTTTAGCTTTCTCATGACCTTCCCTTGAAGGGCTGAGATAATGGTGTCGATACTCAGGGTTTTATTCGTGATGCACATTGTGTCCTTGAATGACTCATACGACGTCAGAAGAGAATTCAACAACGTAGATGCTTGTTCCTCATCTTTCATCACTTCCTCCATATCCAGCAATTTGCAAACCAATTTATTAAAGTTGCTGATGTGAGCCTCCAGATCTCCACCTTTTTCCATCTTAAAATTATACCATTAACGCTTCAAGTGTAGGCGATTTTCAGAGGATTTCTTCGCATAGACATCCTCTAACTTCGCCCATAACCTAGCTGCAGTTTTCTCCCTCATGACATTGTAGAGAACCTCATCCGTGAGACATAAACAGATCGATGATAATGCCTTCTTATGAAGAGTATTCCAATCATCATCAATCATAGTAGACTTTCGCTCCTCAAGAGCACCATCTTCGCTTTGCTTGATTAAGGAACTGATCATCTTGATCTTTCATAACTCAAAGTTATTTTTCCCTGAATACTTCTCAATATCATACCTAGTGCTTCCCATTATTGCTAATCCTACAAATTCAGATCTGTGCCCCAATGATTGCTCTGATACCACTTGTTGGGATTTGTGCTGCAAAATCACACAGATCTAGATCTAGGATAGTAATCAATAATACCAAGCAATCATAAGAGAACACAAAGATTTAACATGGAAAACCCTTTCGGGAAAAAACCACGGCACAAAGCGACAGAATTCCACTATGAAAGCATAAATTACAAAGAGAAAATGACTTACCCGATTCAAACAACTTTGAATCTCACCCTTGCTACACCTTTGAAACCCTAGAACCCTTTTTAGAAACCCGTAGAATACCTTTAAAAACCCTTTTGCATTACTTAGAAAGGCCCTAAGGATCCCTATTTACAGTTTAGGAAGCTCTACTTAAGCACCTCTCTGAAATCATCTCAAATTTACATAGTCCGCGCACCATCTGCGTAACCTTCGACGAGCCAGGGCTTCGACTGGTCGAAGACTTTGGGATTTTCAAAAACATCGTTACTGGACTTCGAGTCGAATGAGCTTCAACCAGTCGAAGGGACCTTCGACTAGTCGAGTAAGTCCCTCGACTGGTCGAGCATTCCGAGATTTACAAGATTTAAGACATCCGTTTATATACACACACACACACACACATACTTGTTTGTTGAAATAGGATCATCATATATTTTTCATTTTTAACTGAGCAATAAATGTCCACCGACCTATGATTAGATTATTAAATAAGCATAATTTAATTCATGATATATCTAAAGCCTAAGATGAGATGCATAATTTGGACAACTTATATTGATTTGTAATTGCCGGTGTATTGTTCAGCATGCTCTACCAATGTATCAAAGTTTTTCTCTATTATATGAAGGGAGATGAGATAAAATGACCATGGATGCACCAAGTTCCGAGCCTCCATATCTTGTAAATGGTACATGTTTATAGCCATTCAATCTTTGCATCAGTGGGCCCTACCATTGATTGCCTACTAATTTTTTTATTTTTTTATTTTTTTCCTTAGTTGGACCATCCATCCTAACTATCTATTAAATGAACTTTTTTTTTTTTTTTTTTTTTTTTTTTTTTTTTTTTAATACTAAACTTAGCATTTGCTAACTTTTACCGTTCAGTGTTTGGTTTGTATTCAACTGGGTGAGTTTGTTCTTGGCCCATTCACCATTGAACCTACTAAATGAACGGTTCAGATCTCATGAATGCGTGTGGCAATGAATTGGAGTGTTTGTGATCCTGTAGGCAAAAGAGTGCTCTTTGGTGTCCACCGTAGTGTTTGTGCAACATCCAATCCATTCATCATTTGAACCATCTAATGTGAGGACATCATCCAAAAAATCAGACAGATCCATAACTCAAGTGGACAACACCACAAAAAGCCATGGAAATGAGGATGGTCACCATTGAAACCTTACTAGGCCACAAAGAAAGTATTAATGGTGTGTCTCACTTGAGTTTTGAATCTTTTGCATTTTTAGGTTCACATTGTAACATCAGCTAGATCAACCAATGGATACGGTGGGTCACACAAATATTATTATGATGGGCCTACAAAGCTTTTTGTTGCTTTGGCTCCCTACAAGGATCTCAGTGCTTTTCTCTTCCTAAGTTACATAGGTGTATTTGGTTGGAATGTAGCCGATTCACATCTTAATTAGCTAAATGCAATTACTTTTATTTAAAAATCATTTTAACATCCTTAAATAGTATGGATTTTTACCGCTGAATTCCTGAAGAATCCATATTTTACCAAATAATGCTTCAACAATTAAATAGTGCTCTTCAAGGAATGAAATTACAAAAATGGCTTCATTTTTTCTTTAAAAATAATGAAACCCAAGACTTGTGGGGCCCACGTGGTATGTGCATAAGATCCAACCCATTAAACATATGCATCACCCCATGATGATGATGCAACCAAAATTTCAGGTCAATCAAATCATCAGATGGGCTATACTTGAATTGGGGTATTTTATATGGTATACGTTGTTTTCAATGGATTGGCCTACCTCACAATTATATCCACCAAATTTTTGGTTCATCTACTAATAATATTGGTGTGCATCTACTGGATACGTTGAATGTGAAACATACCACGTTGACCCCACAACGTTAGATATTCCACTTTATTGTAAAGAAAATGCAGAGAGCCCCTCTTAAAAAAGCACTGCCTAAGAATATGGGCCAGTGGAGGCACTGTTTGCTAAAATTCAATTCCTTGAGAGGAATTTTGCTATAAAAATCCTAAATAATAATAATAATAATAATAATAATAATAATAATAAAATCAACACCTAGATAAACTAGTTACGTCGAGATTTTGCTCTCTCATTTCACAAAGTAAAGGCGGAATTTCTTCTAAAAACAGCCATTAATTCAACAAATGCCTGAAGAAATTTTTTCATATGATTGACTACAAAAGTTCTCGTAGAGGGGAGTTGTATTGACTTCCAATAAATTCGTATTATTATTTTTATACAAATGGAACCATGGATATAGTAGTATTTATATATCAAATTGTCACAAATTCCTTCACCAAACGCGACATTCACCTCCTTATTTGACTTAAGAGACACACCAAGAAAATAATATTATACAATGCTAGAATCCCCTGTTACTAAGGAACTTTTTTTTTTTTAATTGCTCATGAATTTCGTTCGTGCAGCGCCATGACTTGTATTATCCTATCCAAGCTTTTGACCTGATGGCCCTTGTGATGGACGGACCATGCGTAAATTTAACTTCAAATCAAAAGATCTCAGATGGAGTGAAAGTAGATTGTTGATTGTTGTTCTTGTTTTTTTTTTTTTTCTTAACCATGTATTTGCATTGTTTATATTTGAAATATTAGGGTTGAATAATTAAGGAGATTCATTGAACATGTTCCACCAAAAGATGAGAGGCACAAGTTCAATGGTCTGAATCACCAAAAGATGGCACTATCTATACTGCATGCAAAATGGGGAAGTTTTCCTTTGAGTCAATAACATAGAATTGACAATCATGGTAATAAGACCGGAACAACAACAACAACAACAACAACAACAACAACAACAACAATAATAATAATAATAATAATAATAATAATAATAGCAGTATTAATAGCAGTAGTAATAGTAATAAAAAAAAAAAAAGAAAGAAGGGATTTTCACCTTAGTGATACCTTAGCTAATGAAATTTTGGAGACCTATTTTAGGAGGGATAAAATAACTAAAATATACTCTCTTTTTTTTTCCTTTGGAATTTTGTTATTTTAAGAATTGTTGAGCCCACTTGGTATGTGTATGATATTTAACCAATCTAATAAATGCAACCCATCATGATAATAAGATGAACCAAATATCTAAGACAAACCAATCATATGGTGGGCAACAACATAAAACCCAATGTGCGCCTCACAAAATATTCAAACTCACTTTAACCAATTAGATGTTTTGATTGGCCATATTTTTTGTTTGTTTGATCATTATGGTGGAGTGCATGTTTGAACCATGCATTTTCGGACATGTGGTTGACACATGTTAGCTAATGGCAACCGCTAGCATGGCCCATTGGCACGTGGTAGCAAGTAGAGGTCGCTTGCTCCACCACCTCTCCCAACTTCCTCTCCCTTTCTCTAATTAAGAGAAGGGAGAGGGTGCAAGTGGGGTGTGTTCGCGTAGATGACATATAACGCCTCAAATTTTCATTATTTTGAATTTTTTTTTTTAATAAAAAAATTATTAGAATTAGTTTATATTATCATTTACTGGCCTTTTACACCCGATGTTGACCTATACAAAAGTATTATCAGTAAAGAATCACACAGATTTAACCAATTAACTATAGAAAATTAACGAATATGCCTGATCACAAAACTCTTGAGCCTAATCTTATGACCTATTCATCTAGAACATAAATCTAGTCAATTTATCACTGACTAATCAAGATAGTCATAGCTTAATAAAGACCTATTTAAAACTAAGATATCTAGGGGCCAAATCTTTATTAACAAACCAAAGTGATAGTTATTCTATTAGCCTAAGAACCAACAGTTTAGGGTGATTAGGATCGAATTGTCATTTTCGTTAATTGCGAATAGAGCTCCATTTTCTTCCTTCTTCAAGCTTCAAGATGTAGTTATATCAACAACTATCCTCCAAAACCACCACCCAAACCTCCACAGAGCTCTGTTTTCTTCGTTCTTCAAGCTTCCTTGGGCATATCAGGGCCATCCAGAAGCTCCTCTTCAAAGAAATAACCATCGAGTCAAGATCCAACATTGTCATAATGCATCAACCATGTGATCGTGGGTCGACCTCTGATCTGAAAGCCAGTGCTTCCATCATGTAGATTATTTGGTCTTCTTCTAAATCATGAAGTCCAGCCAAGATCTAGGGAGTAAAATACGGAAGACAATGTTGAGTCAATTGAGTCTACTTTGAAGTCAGCATTTGGTCGAGTCATGAGTCAGGCCGAGTGGCAGGTTACGTTACAAGTTTGGTCGAGTCCAAACCTTGTCTGGTGATTCCAGAAACTAAAGGAGGGGAAGTTCTGTAAAGAGCAGCTAGGGTTGAGGCCGTTCTACAGTCACACTGTCCAACCGAGTCGCTGGGCGAGTCGGCCAGGGTGTTGAGTAATCTAGATCGAGTGGGGTTTGTCCAAGCTCCTCTAGACAGGGTCATCCATTCTTTAGATTTTGTTGTAGTGTTTAGCTCCAGGTGTTTGCGGAGGATCTCGTGTCGAGTCAAGCTCGGGTCGAGTTTGGATCTCCAATTTAAATCTGGTAGAAGTTCAAAGAGGGAGAGGAGGTTGGGACTCTGCCAAGTTTAGGAGAGTTAACTCTATCTCGCATAGATTGAGTTGGGCTTGGTTTAGTTTAGGGTCGGTTTGGAAGAAAAGGTTAAGAAGGAAGGCCGAGAAGAAGAGAGGAAGAAGGAAGCAGAAGAGGAGAGAGGGCGCAGCTAAGTCGGTACTCGCTGGCATGACCCAGTCCAGTCCCTGAGTCACCATCCAATCTTCGGTCTGGTTCGGGACAGCTCTGGACCTTTAGAGAGAAGGGAGAAAGGCAAGGAAAGAAAGAGAAGAAAGAGAAAAAAAAAAAAAAAAGAAGATCAAGGAGAAGAGAGGAAGAGTTGGGAGAGGTTGCTCAATTAGGTCTCCACAGCAATACTGAGTTAACTCGGTTGTCTCCTCTGAGTCTGGTAAGGATCGAGATCTGTTTCGGGACTCTTTCGGTTCAACAAAAACTTAAGATTCTGGTGGAGCGGTGTAGACACCATCAGATTGTGTAGAACTCGGTTTAAATCTGGGTTGTGGCTAGTTGACTTGCCACCACGTTGCACCGATTCACGGCCCAGTTGACTCAATTAACTTCACTACGTCTGGACATGGAAGAAAGTTGTTTAAGGCCATTACGGTTCAGCCACCTCGGTGGGTCTTGCTTGGATGGGGTTTGGGCTCCCATATCGGGTGGTTTCTGAGTCGAGTTTGAATTAAAAGCGGGGTTGAGTCACCATTGGGTCACTCCAACTCTTTATTGAGTTAACTCAGTGGGCCCTTCTTAGTTGGGCATTGTTGGCGGTCTAATTAAGGTTCACCTCCACTTTAGCCACCAACACAAGCTTTGAAGGTTAGCGGGTTCAAGTCTCTTGACCGATTTGTGGTCGAGTCACAATCATGTCGACTCGGTTGACTCGGGTGCAGGTCGTCAGTTCGGGTCGAGTTTGGTGGTCTAGGCATTGTTGTTGGACCGTTAACAAATGCAGATGAGAGGAGGAAGAAGAGGAAGTGGAAGTGCTGGGTTGATTCGGCGAGTTCAGCCAAGTTCAACTAAGTTCTACCAAGTGTGGCTGAGTTTAGACAAAGTTCAACTAAGTTTAGTCAAGTGGCATTGGAGCAGGAAGTTTGAATCGAGGCCGAGTTGAGTCATCGGGTCGAGCTACCAAGTCGACTATGGTGAGTCAACATTTTCTTCATAGACTAGAATTGTTTTAATTTACAATTATCATTGTTACCACCATTATTATCATGATAATTGATATGGATATGATTAGCCATTAGTAGCTTATTTATGCTAATATTAGTTATTATAAACAAAATTACAATTATTAAATATTAGTATTCTATTTATCACTCTTAATATTATCATCGATAGTAGATCATACTATTTATTACCATCATAATGATTATTATTGTTAGGTTAGCTAATATTAATTATATTGTCAATGTTAATGGTAATTTTATAATTATTAATATTATTAACATTATGATTAATCGTACATCAATTAGCGTTCAAATCCTAAAATCTAAGCCTACAACGAAACTCTAAGATGAAACCCTAAATGTAAGACCTGTATCCTACTCTGTACCATTTCGTAGGTTTCCGCGGTCCTCCCGGTCGAAATTCCGGCAACCCTCGACCTGTATCCAACGTTTGCGCGCGATCCTAAGCCGAGACATGCATATCGAAGTTGGCTTGACCCGAAACTTGTACCCTAGTGACCGCGCCATTGCCGCCGTTCCAACGCCACGACTCGCGCACCGATCTGATACCCGGGTCAGGAGATGTGGGCCCGCGTTCATTCCGAAGAAACGCCGCGCATTGTGAATTTTGAGAGAATCTCTACGACATGTCACATCAAATCAAGTCAAGTACATAAACCCATACGTCATGCCACCTCACCCTACCACAAGTACAAGCAACCATCTCTCCTTTTTCTCAAGTCAACTCGATCTCTCTCCCCTACCCATCCCTCTTTTACAAATTTCAAACTAAACCTTACCTCTCCATCTCCCTTCCTTACAACCACCACTCCATCCATCCCTTCATCCATTATTTCTCTCTCTCTCTCTCTCTCTCTCTCTCTCTCTCTCTCTCTCTTATTCTCTAGCAATTTCCCAAATCTCATGAGAGCTCCAACGTCCAAGCTCCTCTCTCCCAAATGTTAAGTGTGGCCCACCTTTTCATCTCCCATCTCAACCTTCTAATCACCATCAACCTCCATAAAAAATGAAGTCAAGGAGTATATAAGTCCAAGGAGCTAAAGAAGGAGTGATATAGGTGGGTGATCCACCGTTAATTTTTAATTTAATGACCCACTTGTGGTTGGACCCACTATGATGTATATGTTGTAATCATGAGGGACCCATAGTGGCGGGGTCCCTCCATCACTGTATCTCTCTCTCCCTCTCTCTTTCTATCCGTTTTGATGATGTGGGCCCCACTAATTTGTGTACCGTCCATCATGTATGGTGGGACTCCACCGTGAAGTGCACCTACATCCGGACTGTCCAGGGTCTGGACACACCAGATCCATAGCTCAACTGGCAGACCGAGTGGAGATACCTCGTTTCAACACTTGAGGTATTGGTGTCAATCCCTAGCAAGGGCGGCTAGCATGGTGGGTGTGTACTGACGTCAACAAGCTGGTGAACGTGGGCCCTACCACATGATGCATGTGTTGCATCAAAACCATCCATCCAGCGTCCAGAGGGTCTGGACGCTGGCACTTTCACACCCTCACACACACACTTGTATATATATGATATATTATTATATAATACAATATATTATATTAATTGATATGGTGGGCCACACCACGTGGACCCACCTGCTTCAATTCAACCGTATGTAGAAAGATATGACGTGGGTCCCTTGCAACAAATGTTGCTGAAGCTGTTAAATCCACACCGTCCGTCCAGACATGGGTCTGGACGGTGATCCTTTTCAAAAAAAAATAAAAAAAATAAATGTAATATAATAATTTTATATATATATATATATAGAGAGAGAGAGAGAGAGAGAGAGAGAGAGAGAGAGAGAGAGAGAGAGAGAGAGAGAGAGAGAGTGGGTGGCCCACGTGTGTGGGAGCCACCACTGATGTATGTTTGTATCCACCCCGTCCAGTGATTTGGACGGGTGGAGTCCACCGTGATGTATGTTCGTATCCACGCCGTCCATCCATCAGTGGGATGGGTGGAGTCCACCGTGATGTATATTCATATCCACGCCGTCCATCCATCAGTGGGACGGGTGGAGTCCACCGTGATGTATGTTATATCCACGCCGTCCATTCATCAGTGGGACGGGTGGAACCCACCGTGATGTATCCTTGCCGTCCATCCGTTTGACGTGCGTGCTGCCCCACCAGGATGCGTGTGTTGTATCCTTACCGTCCATCCGATTTTGAGGGGCCACACGTGATGTGTGGGTCTTATCCACACTGTCCATATGGTGGGATGGTGGGCTCCCTTTTGATGTATGTACGTATTCTATATCCAAGCCATCCATAAGATTGGACGTGGGCCATCATGCCACATGTGTTTTATCCAAACTGTCTATACATTTGGTGAGCTCGTCCATGGGCTTGAGACTTTAAAAAAAAGACAGATATAATATCAAGTGGGCCACATTGCAGAAGACAGTGGGATGAACGTCCACTATTGAAAACCTCTTTGGGTTGCAAGGTTCTGGATCAGAGTGATATTTGTTTTTCCCTCTATATCCATATCCTTGTGACCTTATGCATAGACTGGATGGAAATTAAATGTTATGGTGGGCCCACTAGAATTTGATAGTGGAAAATGGTCCTTGTGACCTTATGAACAGTATGGATGAGAAATAAATACTGTGGTGGGCCCACTAGAAATTTAACCATGGAAATCATTGTCACCATTATCATTTGTGGTAGGGTCCATATGATCCCTTGGAATGAATGCATGGTGTATTGGACCAATCGATTCGGCCCATTTGTATCCAGCCCAATTGATTCGGCCCATTTACCGTCCCCTTTGATTCGGCCCATTTGATTGACCCAATCGATTCGGCCAATTTGTATTCAGCCCAATTGATTCGGCCCATTTGTACCGGCCCATTTGTTTCGGCCCATCTGATCGGCCCAATCGATTCGGCCCATTTATATTCGGCACAATTGATTAGGCCCATTTGTACTGGCCCATTTTTTTCAGCCCATTTGTATTTGGCCCAAATGATTCAGCCATTTGAATTGGCCCATTTGATTCGGCCCATTTGAATCAGCCCATTTGGCTTGGCCCATTTGATATGGCACGATGTTATATATATATCGACCCATGAGTGAGGCCCAATATGATGTGTATATGCCCCTTAAGTGAGGCCCATGATGATGTGTTTATACCCTTGTATGAGATCGTGGATCCATTATATGATTGACCCTATGAGCGTCATTCTTTGGGAGCTATGTTGGTTAAATGGCCACATTGATGGGCAATGATGGTTTAATGTCCACGTTGTGACATTCCCTTAGGCCTTGTTTGACCCATTCTCATCGAGACCGATTATCGATCGATTCTGATTATCAAGGCCGATTATCGATCGAGGCCGATTATCGATCGATTCTGATTATTGTGACCGATTGCCGATTCCGATCATCGAGGTCAATTATTAATCAATTTCGATTGTTGAGGCTGATTGTATATGCCGATTGTCAAGGCTAGATATTGAGGTCAATCGTCGAGGCCCGTTGTGATGTGTATTTAATCCGTGTTTAAGGCCCAATGTGATGTATATGTGGCCCGTATTTGAGGCCCGTTGTGATGTGCATTCAGTCCGTGTTTAAGGCCTAATGTGATGTATATGTGGGCCATATTTGAGGCCCGTTTGATGTGTATTTAGCCCGTGTTTAAGGCCTAATGTGATGTATATGAGGCATATGGGATGGGGCCCATTGTGATGCATTTGAGGGCCAGGCAATGGAGCCCATTGTGATGTATGTTAGGATCATGTGAAAGGCCCATCGTGATGTGTATTATGCTCTCAAGTGAGGCCCATGGTGTTGTATATTAGGCCCTTGTATAAGGCGATGGGTCCACTATATGTTAGGCTCTACGTGGGCCATTCCTTAGGGGCAATGTTGGTTAAATGTACACATTGTCAATGCCGGTTATTAATACCGATTATGAGTATGTGATAGCATAACATCATGATACATGCCCATACACATCATCTGCATGTTTGTTATGAGATGTTGTTGACCATCGCGTATGGCATTGGACAGATTGTTATGAGACTCCCTGATAAGCGGAGGTTATCTCACATGAACGCATGGTATGCGCAGGGTTAATGCATGACTAAATTGTATGACTCATGCATCTTGCATTGTGTGTGGTGATTATTGTACGCCCTAGTGACATCAGGGCTGTAGCCTCCACAAGCATGTCGTGGATGGCTAGATGGGACACCGGAAATGTTTGGTTCGAGCATTTGGGACTTTTGATGTCCGTGGGTGAAAGTCCCTAAACCTCTATGGCTAGGAGACGCCCTAACATCGAGACCGAGTGGATACATGAGCGCCCAAGTGCCAAATACCAGGAGGTCGCGTCCCTCACTGTGTCGTGGTCGGTTGGGAGGGGGTGTGGCCTTACCCGCCCAAGAGTAGGGGGCATAGCTAGGCTGAGTTTGACCAACTCGTGCATGGGTCCACTATGGACGTGCTGGGTAGATATTGGCTGACTACTAGTTAGGCGGATAGTGAGGTCTCTTCCACTTGCATGGTCGCGCGTCAGTGGGCGGCAAGTTACATGTAGAGTGTACTAGACCCCGGTGATGATCCCAGAGATGTACAGTATGAAATTGTGGAGTAGGCGTTGCGTATTCATTCATTCATTCATTCACTATCCACTCTGGCTGGTGGTGCGCAACTATTTGTTACATGTGCCTTCGCAATGGCCGGAATTTCGGTTGGTGCGCGCAACTAACCTGAGATCAGGAGTTTACTACATTGAGTCTGACTATCCAAATTAGGTATGGGACTGGTTTGGATAGAAGTCCCTTGTGGTGGATCCTGTAGCCTGCGATACTACGTACTATCATCCCGACTTTACACTCCAACATGGTCATCCCATTCGCACCGCATATTACATTACACCTGTGGCATATGACATTTTGGGTTACTATGTATCTGCATTTATATGGTCTAGATACGACTGACAATATTCATGAACTCATTAGGAATTATATATTGCATTACATCCTTGGCATCTGATATTTGGCTCTTTATGACTCGTCGTTTGTATAGTTGATCTTTTTTGCGTACTCTGAAATTGAATGACTTATAGATTTGTTAGTATTTCCGCTTATTCTGATATCGTAAGATTCATGATCTTGCCAGTATTTCTGATATTGTATGATTATGGCACTGTATTGAATACTTGACACTTACCTTGTACACACACGTACACCACCCTATAGAAGCTTATGCACGATAGATGCATGCAGGTGATGTTAAGCTACAGTAGCGAGGAGCTTGAAGCATGTAGCTGACTTCTGGATGATGTTGCCTTTGTGATTTGGGTAAACTTGTGGTTATGCTTCTTACGAGATAAATGTACGTTGGAAAATCCTCCTTATAAGATCCTAGGATCGGAACTTGACATATGGGTACTAGGAGCCGAGAATGGAGTACTATGGAGGCTGTCGGCACCGGATTCGGCGATCGGGATTCCTGTGAATCCAATTTCTGAGTTTGGGGCGTGAAAGAAGTTGGTATCAGAGCATAACTTGGGATACCTGAGGATAACATCACATATCTGTTGATAGCTACCCTATACTCTATGATTGTCGAGAACTTAAACTGATTAGGTCCCGAGTACGAATAACTTAGCGATCTTTTGTTATGGACTCTTAACGTGCGTGCCTTCGAGAGTTCTCAAGGTTGATAGGCGCCTTTGTTCTTCCTTATAGGACATGCTACCCAGAAGAGTGAATCGAGCGAATCCCGCTCCACCACATGAGGCTCTAGCTTTACCACCTGTGGCCCCCGCTCCACCCCCAAAGAACCCTACTCCTCAGACTGAGGATGTTGTTCCTCCACCTGAGACTGGTGCGGATCCAACCGTACCCGTGAGTGCCTCCCACTTACAGCAGATATTGTAGACCATGACGACTGCCCTCCAGGGGCAGGGCAGGAACCCCGTTCTTTTGCTAGCCCAGGCAAAGCAAGAGCGCACGAGCGCCCTTCTTCAAGAGTTCCGACATTTCGATCCCCTGTGTTTCCATGGCGAACCGGACCCGACACAGCCGAGAGATGACACTCCGAGGTAGAGAAGATTTTTGATACGATTGCATGTACGACCCAACAACGAGTTCAGTTGGCCGTATTTCTTCTTCAGGGTGAGGCCGAGCACTAGTGGACCTCTGTTACTCGTGTTGCAGGGCCTGATTTCATCTGGACATGGGAGGATTTTATTGATCGATTCGAGCAGCAGTACTTCCCTGACCACATTCGTCGTCAGAAGCGTTAGAGTTCGAGACTTTGGTGCAAGGGGACATGTCCGTGGCACAGTACGCGGCTCATTTTGTGGTACTATTGAGGTTTGCACCATATTTGGTTGATGATGAGGGGCGAAAGGCCTACCGTTTTGAGAACGGCTTACGTTTTGGCCTCAGGAGCCGTGTCGTCGGACACATGCTCCCGACCTTTGAGCAGGTAGTTCAGAGGGCCCAGATTTACGAGGCAGAATGAAATGATTTGCAGAGAGTTCGTGACCACAAAGGAGACCATAAGAGGAAGATCCCCTCTGGTAGTTTCGAGCAGCAGCAGCATCGACGGCCGCAGAGGCACAGAAACCGTCCATCCTTTCGAGTGCCATCAACACCTTCAGCAGAACCAGAGAGATCGTTTACGGGCGTTTGCTTCAGATGTGGTGAGACGGGGCATCGTAAGCGTGAGTGCCCCCATTTTCAACAGCAACGACCTCTTTGGAGGGGATATACACCTCCCCAGTAGACCTAGGGCAGGTTTTATGCAGCTCCGCAGGACCCTCAGTCATCAGGAGTCACAGATGATTCGCGCAACTAGGCATTAGGGCCATCTTGTTAGATTAGTCATTGGTGAGATGGTGAGGTTGCATGGTATCTTAGTTTTGATAATTTCTGATCCAGGATCTGAGGTTAAGTAGCGGTCACCACAGTGTTGGTGAGGCGTCTTGAGAGTGCAAGGTTGTGATTAGAGAACGTTATCCCCATCCTTATGTAAACAGATTGTGCCTTGACTTATATATGATGTTTTCTCTTCCCTTGTCTATTTTATAAATTTCGAGGATGAAATTTTTATTTAGAGGGGAGAGTTGTAAGACCCGTATCCTAGTCTGTACCGTTTCGTAGGCTTCCGCGGTCCTCTCGGTCGAAATTTCGGCAACCCTCGACCTGTATCCGACGTTTGCGCGCGATCCAAAGCCGAGACCTGCATACCGAAGTCGGCTCGACTCGAAACTTATACCCTAGCGACCGTGCCTTCGCTGCGGTTCCAACGCCGCGACTCGCGCACCGATCCGATACCCAGGTCAGGAGATGTGGGCCCGCGTTCATTCCGAAGAAACGCCTCGCATTGTGAATTTCGAGAGAATCTCTACGACACGTCACATCAAATCAAGTCAAGTACACAAACCCATACCCCATGCCACCTCACCCTGCCACAAGTACAAGCAACCATCTCTCCTTTTTCCCAAGTCAACTCGATCTATCTCTCCCCTACCCAACCCTCTTTTACAAATTTCAAACTAAACCTTACCTCTCCATCTCCCTTCCTTACAACCACCACTCCATCCATCCCTTCATCCATTATTTCTCTCTCTCTCTCTCTCTCTCTCTCTCTCTCTCTCTCTCTCTCTCTCTTATTATCTAGCAATTTCCCAAATCTCATGAGAGCTCCAACGTCCGAGCTCCTCTCTCCCGAATGTTAAGTGTGGCCCACCTTCTCATCTCCCATCTCAACCTTCCAATCACCATCAACCTCCATCAAAAGTGAAGGCAAGGAGTATATAAGTCCAAGGAGCTAAAGAAGGAGTGATATAGGTGGGTGATCCACCATTAATTTTTAATTGAATGACCCACTTGTGGTGGGACCCATAATGATGTATATGTTGTAATCATGAGGGACCAATAGTGGCGGGGTCCCTCCATCACCATATCTCTTTTTCCCTCTCTTTCTATCCATTTTGATGATTTGGGCCCCACTAATTTGTGTAGTGTCCATCATGTATGGTGGGACTCCACCGTGAAGTGCACCTACATTCGGGCTGTCTAGGGTCTGGACACAGCCAGATCATGGCAGACCGAGTGGAGATACCTCGTTTCAACACTTGAGGTCTTGGTGTCGATCCCTAGTAAGGGCGGCTAGCATGGTGGGTGTGTACTGATGTCACCAAGCTGGTGAACGTGGGCCCCACCACATGATGCATGTGTTGCATCAAAACCATCCATCCAGCGTCCAGAGGGTCTGGACGCTGGCACTTTCACACCCTCACACACACACTTGTATATATATGATATATTATTATATAATATAATATATTAAAATAATTGATATGGTGGGCCACACCATGTGGACCCACCTGCTTCAATTCAATTGTATGTAGAAAGATAGGACGTGGGTCCCTTACAGCAAATGTTGCTGAAGCTGTTAAATCCACACCGTCCGTCCAGACATGGGTCTGGACGGTTATCCTTTAAAAATAATAATAATAATTAATG
The DNA here is from genome assembly GCA_021015155.1 of Magnolia officinalis. Lineage (NCBI taxonomy): Eukaryota > Viridiplantae > Streptophyta > Magnoliopsida > Magnoliales > Magnoliaceae > Magnolia > Magnolia officinalis. The sequence continues at coordinate 18,199,616 of JAJHSJ010000014.1, forward strand.
TAATATAATAATTTATATATATATATATATATATATATATATAGAGAGAGAGAGAGAGAGAGAGAGAGAGAGAGAGAGAGAGAGAGAGAGAGAGAGAGAGTGGGCGGCCCACGTGTGTGGGACCCACCACTGATGTATGTTTTTATCCACCCTGTCCAGCGATTTGGACAGGTGGAGTCCACCGTGTTGTATGTTCATATCCACGCTGTCCATCCATCCGTGGGACGGGTGGAGTCCATCGTGATGTATGTTCATATCCATGCCGTTCATCCATCAATGGGACGGGTGGAGTCCACCGTGATGTATGTTATATCCATGCCGTCCATTCATCAGTGGGACGGGTGGAGCCCATCGTGATGTATCGTTGTCGTCCATCCGTTTGACGTGCGTGCAGCCCCACCAGGATGCGTGTGCGGTATCCTTACCGTCCATCCGATTTTGAGGGGCCACACGTGATGTGTGGGTCTTATCCACACCGTCCATATGGTGGGCTGGTGGGCCCCCTTTTGATGTATGTATTCTATATCCAAGCCGTCCATCAGATTGGACGTGGGCCCATCATGCCGCATGTGTTTTATCCAAACCGTTTATACATTTGGTGAGCTCGTCCTTGGGCTTGAGACTTCTTTTTTTTTTAAAAAGACATATAATTTCAAGTGGGCCACATTGCAGAAGATAGTGGAATGAACGTCCACCATTGAAAACCCCTTTAGGTTGCAGGGTTCTGGATCAGAGTGATATTTGTTTTTCCCTCTATATCCATATCCTTGTGACCTTATGCACAGATTGGATGAAAATTAAATGTTATGGTGGGCCCACTGGAATTTGATAGTGGAAAATGGTCCTTGTGACCTTATCAACAGTATGGATGGAAAATAAATACTATGGTGAGCCCACTAGAAATTTAACAGTGGAAATCATTGTCACCATTGTCATTTGTGGTATGGTCCATATGATCCTTTGGATATGATTCATTTTTTTATGCACCATAATGATCCCTTGCAATGAATGCATGTTGTATGGGACCCGGTCCATTTAATTGGCCCAATCGATTTGGCCCATTTGTATTCAGCTCAATTGATTCGGCCCATTTGTACCGGTCCATTTGATTCGGCCCAATCGATTCGGCCCATTTGTATTCGGCCCAATTGATTCGGCCCATTTGTACTAGCCCATTTGATCGACCCAATCGATTCAGCCCATTTGTATTCGGCCCAATTAATTCAACCCATTTGTACCGGCTCATTTGATTCGACCCATTTGTATTCGGCCCAATTGATTCAACCATTTGAATCGGCCCATTTGAATTAGCCCATTTGGCTTGGCCCATTTGATATGGCACGATGTTATATATATATCGACCCATGAGTGAGGCCCAATATGATGCGTATATGCCCCTTAAGTGAGGCTCATGATGATGTGTTTAGACCCTTGTATGAAATCGTGGATCCCTTATACGATTGACCCTATGAGCGTCATTCCATGGGCGTAATGTTGGTTAAATTGCCACATTGATGGGCAATGATGGTTTAATGTCCACGTTGTGACCTTCCCTTGGGCCTTGTTCGACTCATTCTCATCGCGGCCAATTATCGATCGATTCCGATTATCAAGGCCGATTATCGATCGATTCCGATTATTGTGACCGATTGACAATTTCGATCATCGAGATCGATTATTAATCAATTCTGATTGTTGAGGCCGATTATATAGGCCGATTATCGAGGCTATATATTGAGGTCAATCGTCGAGGCCTGTTGTGATGTGTATTCAGTCCGTGTTTAAGGCCCAATGTGATGTATATGTGGCCGTATTTGAGGCCCATTGTGATGTGTATTCAGTCCGTGTTTAAGGCCTAATGTGATGTTTTATGGCCCATATTTGTGGCCCGTTTGATGTGTATTCAGCCCGTGTTTAAGGCTTAATGTGATGTATATGAGGCCTATTGTGATGCATTTGAGGGCTAGGCAATGGAGCCCATTGTGATATATGTTAAGCCCATGTGAAAGGCCCATCGGGATGTGGATTATGCTCTCGAGTGAGGCCCATGGTGTTGTATATTAGGCCCTTGTATGAAGTCATGGGTCCACTATATGTTAGGCTCTACGTGGGTCATTCCTTGGGGGTAATGTTGGTTAAATGTCCGCATTGTCAATGCCGGTTATTAATACCGATTATGAGTATGTGATAGCATAGCATCATGATACATGCCCATATGCATCATCTGCATGTTTGTTATGAAATGTGGTTGACCGTTGCATATGGCATTGGACATATTGTTATGAGACTCCCTGATAGGCGGAGGCTATCTAACATGAGCGCACGGTATGCGCAGGGTTGATGCATGACTAGATTGTATAACTCATGCATCTTGCATTGTGTGTGGTGATTACTGTACGTCCTAGTGACATCAGAGTCGTACCCTCCACAGGCATGTCGTGGATGGCTAGATGGGAAACAAAAAATGTTTGGTTTGAGCATCTAGGCACTTTTGATGTCTGTGAGTGAAAGTCCTTATACCTACGTGGCCAGGAGATGCCCCAACTTCGAGACCGAGTGGATACATGAGCGCCCAAGTGCCGAATACCAGGAGGTCGTGTCTCCCACTGTGTCGTGGTTGGTTGGGAGGGGGTGTGGCCTTACCCGCCTAAGAATAGGGGGCATAGCTAGGCTGAGTTTGACCAGCTCGTGAATGGATCTGCTATTAATGTGCCAGGTAGATATTGGCTGATTACTGGTCAGGCGGATAATGAGGTATCTTCCACTTGCATAGTCGCACTTCAGTGGGTGGCGAATTGCATATAGAGTGTACTAGCCCCGGTGATGATCCCAGAGATGTACAGTACGGATTTGTGGAGCAAGTGTTGCATATTCATTCATTCATTCACTATCCACTCGGGCTGGTGGTGCACAACTATTTATTACATGTGCCTTCGAAATGGCCGGAATTTCGGTTGGGGCGCGCAACTAACCTGAGATCAGCAGTTTACCACATTGAGTCTGACTATCCAAATTAGGCATGAGACTGGTTTGGATAGAAGTCCCTTGTGGTGGATCCCGTAGCCTGCGATACTACGTACTATCATCCTGACTTCATACTCCAACATGGTCATCCCATTCGCACCGCATATTGCATTACACCTGTGGCATATGACATTTTGGGTTACTGTGTGTCTGCATTTATATGGTTTAGATACGGCTGACGGTATTCGTGAACTCATAAGGAATTGTATATTGCATTGTATCCTAGGCATCTGATATTTGGCTCTTTATGACTCCTTGTTTGTATAGTTGATCTTTATTGCGTACTCTGAAATTGTATAACTTATGGATTTGTTAGTATTTTCGCTTATTCTGATATCGTAAGATTCATGATCTTGCCAGTATTTCTGATATTGTATGATTATGACACTGTATTGAATACTTGACACTTACCTTGTACACACACGTGCACCACCCTCTAAGCTTTCTATAAGATTATGCACGATAGATGCGTGCAGGTGATGTTAGGTTGCAGGAACGATGAGCTTGGAGCATGTAGCTGACTTCTGGAGCTTTGATTTTGACATATGTATTTCCCTTTTAGCATTGTATTCAAATGTTTATATTAGTGGATATGTGATGATGATGTTGCCTTTGTGATTTGGGTAAACTTGTGGTTATGCTTCTTACGAGATAAATGTACGTTGGAAAATCCTCCTTGTAAGATCCTAGGATCGGAACCTGGCATATGGGCGCTGGGCGCCAAGAATGGGATACTACAGAGGCTGTCGGCAATGGATTCGGCGATCGGGACTCCTGTGAATCCGATTTTCGTGTTTGGGGCGTGACACTAAATCTAAGTAATCCAAACCCTAAGTTATAATCTTAACCATAGATAGTGGGTAAAACCTAAATCTGACCATACAATTTTACAATTTAGGGTGGGATTCGACTCTAAAGGCACACATACTTCCTGGTGACATTGGTAGGTGATTCGACTCCCAATGTGATGATTTTTTTCCCTTGGGCTTTCTACTTTCATGTTAGTTTAAGTGGTAGTTTCCCTTTTAATTCTTGGCTGATAATTGATATTCTTATTTCATGATTACTTGTGTTGTTATTGGGATAGATCCCAAATTATATGCTCAACAATAATCTTTTATAAACAATTATATGTTGCACTTTTATATCTTCTCATATTTGTGGATTGCCTATGAACTTGAATTGTTATATCAATTAGTGGACAACTTCACTTATGTATGTATATCCAGATTTGGGATGTGACTTTATTGTTTGTGATTACAATAGACCCTTGATCTAGTGGCCATTATGTGTATTGGATTAAATGGAATTTTATTGTGGACTTACCATCTTGTGGATTATTTTTGCTTTTGTGGCTTTTAGGGATAATCCATTTTTATCGCATCCTTTGATGAAACATTTGCCTTATGTGGTTTTGATTTAATATTTTTCCATGTGGCTTTGATTGACTATTTGCCTTATGTGGCTTTGATTGAATATTTGTCATTTGTGGCTTTAATAGAATATTTTCTCCATGTGGCTTTGATGGATTATTTTTGTACAACCCTGCATGGTAAAATCCATTTGTTGAACTATGATTGGCCACTAGTTGAGGATGTTACTATTAAATATCCTAGTGTTGAAGTCTCATGAGTCGAGGATGGTGGTATGAGACACTACGCACGAGCTATTGGCCTATGCTAGGTAACGAGTCCTCCATATTGACCTTTGGGCTTTCTTAAATTGACTGTTTGCAATTGAAATAATAATGGTTAGGCTAATCATGCATTAATAGCATACGAGTGTTGACGGGTGGCTAATTATGGATATTGTACTATATATCATTTGTCGTGGTATGTTTCGCTAACTCCTAGATGTTCACAACCCCAAGTATAGGGTCGCGATGCAGTAATAATCTCAGTGAGACCGAGGTCGAATCCATATGGACTAATCTCGTGTGTATTCTGAAAGCAACTAGAAGTAGAACTAAAAGAAGATGTAAACCTAAATCTAAAAGTGTAAAGAAAGTAATTGTGAATTATTTAACTAAAACTTATAAATTTAAAGGAAGGAACTAGGGTTTCCAAGGATCCACTTGTAGCAATCAGAGAGATCTATGCTTGATTTAAGGACACAACTGGAATCAGAGTCCTATCTTATCCAGTTGAAAGATATCTCAATAAAACCAAATCTGAGCTTCCTTTGACATAATTCTCAATGGATGAGAGTTGTGAGAACTGGAAGTGATTCCATCACAAAACCATGCCTAGGAGACAATGGCTCACAATAGGATATACCAATCTCATAACCAGACATAAGAGAATCATGAATATTAGAAGGGATTCCGTCATCTAACCATGCCCAAGGGACGATGGTGAACAACAGGATTTCCTAATTTCACAATCTCAATACATGAAAAAAGATACTCAAAGCTATCGCAGATCTACTGTAATTTGAGTCACAATAAACCATTAAAAACTGAATGTATTTCTTCAATATCAAACTAGAATCAAAGAGAGTTCAACATAAACGTGAATCAAAGCAATAGAAAACAACCCATCACGCTACAAGCTTCACCTCTTAGCCCTAGCTAAGAGATTTAGCCAACCATATACATGATTGGATTTAAAACCCTAGAAGAAAGCATGAAAAACTAAGAAAGAAGAAAAATGCTTTGCGACGGCTCTCTGCCCTTGTGCTTCGCTCCTCTAAACCCTAGATTGATTAGATAGATGCCCAGGGATGCCTTGGGGACTCCTATTTATAGTTGTACATCACCTCCTTTCGCACCTCTTTGAAAAAATTCAGAAATTGCCTCAAATTTACGCACTCCGCGTAACTCTGTGTAACTTCGCCGATTTGTTCAATGACATCGAACTGCCTTTGATGTCATCGAAGGTGCCTTTTATAAGTGTTTTTTCTATGCTTTTGTAACTTCATCTGGACTCTGTAACCTTCCATGTCATCAAACCTGCATTCGATGTCATTGAAGAGGCCTTCGATGTCATCGAGCGTTGTTCGAGGAATCAATAATGTGTCCAAAACAATCTAGAGAGTTAATCCAATTTCTTCAATAAATTCGATGCCATCGAAGTAACCTTCGATGTCATCGAGCAGGTCTTCGATGTCATTGAGGAGTGCTTTGAGTAATCGAAAATGGTGCCCAATATGTCCAACGAGTTTTGCCAAAATTTCACAGAAAATTCGATGTCATCGAGCAGAGCTTCGAGTCATCAAAAAATGTCTTCAATTTGTTCGGTGACCAAGTCGATTTTCCTTTATAAATTCGGTGTCATCGATGTGTGTTCGATGTCATCGAATATGTCCTCGATGTCATTAAACGGTGTTCGATGACACAATCAATGTGACTTCTGCACTTGTTCTTTCAACTTCGTTCATTCTCCACTTGGTTTTCTTACATCTTGGGACCTTGAAATCTTCAATCTTTGTCTCTTAAGATCCATTCTTTACATTGGTGATCTTTGAGCATCAAATCAATGCTATTAGTACATTTTCGAATCCAAGCTCTTAAATTCACCTTGCAACACAAACATGAGTAAAATAGGACATTAAGCAATATCATGTTCATAAAAGCAAGATATAAATGGGGTTCAATATGCAATATTTGACCCTCAACACTAGACCATTGACAATCGACTTAATTTGTGTGAGTTAGTCACCATGCACGCATAAGATGTATTTTCAATGGTAACTGCTCACTTGCATGTGGGTTTCGCCTCACTCCTGGGTTTTGTCCAAAAGCCAACTGGATAAGCATCCCAAGTTGATGTGCATTCACGCTTCCATGCATTTAAATAAGATTACATAGTGGATTATTTTTTTAATATTTTCTTGTTTAATTATACTTAACTAATGCGGTGGTGTAATCTTGAGGGGAATTCACATTGAGCTGGCCCCTCATTTTTTGAATATACAACCACGCAAATAGTGTAGGTGATTTGAATGATACTCATGTTCGGACTGATGAGGAGTAGGATATAGATTTTAGGGATATGTGGCCTTGCCCCAAGAGAAGCTATGTGATCATACAGCTCAAGCATGGCTGCATTATATTCTCTTTTTATAATAAATTATTTATTTCCTGTATTTATTAGTTTGAGACATTGGTTTGTATAATGTTCACAACCCCAAGTGTAGGGTCACGATGTAGTAATAATCTCGGTAAGACCGGGGTCGAATCCACAGGGACTGAACTTGTGTGTCTTCTGAATTTAACTAGAACTAGAACTAGATGAAGAACTAAAACTAAATCTGAATAATTGAAAGAGTAATTGTGATTAAAGTGATTAAAACTAACAAATTCAAAGGTGGTAACTAGGGTTTCCAAGGATCCACGTGTAGAGATCAAGGAGCCCTCTTACTTGATTCAAGTCACACGATTGAAATTGGAGTCCTATTCCATCCAATTGGAAGATATACAATTGAGATCAATCTGAACTTTCCTTGACCTAATTCTCAGTGAAGGAGAATTGTGATATTTGGAAGAGATTCCATCACCAAACCATGCCTATGAGATAATGACTAACAACAAGATTTACCAATCCCACAATCTCAAAATTAGGAAAAGAAGATACTCAAAGATATTGCAGATCTACTGTAATTTAAGTCACAATAAACCATTAAGAACTGAAAGTATTCCTTTAAAATCAAACTAAAATCAAAGAAGGTTCAACATAAACATGAATCAAAGTAAAAGAAACATCCCATCACGCTACAAGCTTCACCTCTTAGCCCTAGCTAAGAGGTTTAGCCAACCATAAACATGATTGAACTAAAATCTCTTAAGTATAAAAATGACTAAGGAAGAGGAAGAAAAACTCTTCGCGATGACTTCTCCAAGCTTTTGTTTCACTCCTCAAACCGTAGAAGATTCCTAGGAACATCCTAGGGACTCCTATTTATAGTTTTACAATTCCAACTTTCGCATTGAGTTAGAAAAATTCAGAAACTACCTCAAATTTACGTAGTCCGTGTGCTGTCTGTGTAACCTTAGACGAGTCGAGGAAAACCTTCGATTGATCGAGGGCACCTTCGACTGGTTGAGGATCACGTGAAATTAAAAGTTCGTATTGCTGGAGTTCGAGTCGAGGAATCTTCGACTAGTCGAGCAGGAGCCTTAAATTGGTCGAAGGAGGGCTTAGACTAGTCGAAGCAGGTAGAATTTTAGGGTTCCTTTTTTTCACTTCAAGTCTTCAATTCTCTTCATTCCTCACTTGGGTTTCTTAGATCTTTGGCATGTGAATTCTTTATTTGTAGTCTCATAAGATCGAACCTTGCTTTGGTGATTCTTGAGCGTTAAATTCATGCTTTTAGCATCCTTTTCAATCCAAGCTCTTAAATTCACCTTGCAACATAAACATGATTAAAATAGAACATTAAGCATTATCATGTTCATAAAACCAAGTAATAGATGGGGGATAATATGCAATATTTGACCCTCAGCACAATCCCTAACCAGCATTTTACTAATCCTGAGCAAAATATGCGTAAAATAAACCTAAATGCTCAATGTTCAAAACCCCTTTCGGAAAATAATCTTTTGTGCAATCAAGTATGAATGAGTAGGATCAAGACAAGAAGGTGAGATTTTGAAAACCAAGAGTCGAATCACCTAACAATTAATCAAATAGGTTCTTTATCAGTTAAGTCAGAGTGTAGTTCGCATATCAAGTTTTTCAACGTGCGCAGTGAAGATCAACTTACTTTCCATAAGGATACTATCATTACATCATGTTAGCTATGCTTACCATATCGAGATTAATTGAGAACTTAAGTACTGATTCCGAACTTATCCCCTTTTTCTTCTTTTTTCAGTTTTTGATTTTATATCGACGGTTAATTTTTATTCATTCTTTTAGAGACCTTGCATTATTTTTGCATTCTTTTCTAGTCTTTTCCGGTCTTTTCACCATATATGACCTTTTTGTCGATCTTACTATTTTTTAAACTGGTTCTTTCCATCTTTTAAGGTGGATAAAATTCTCTAGACTTGATTATCACCATTGTTGAGGCACAAAAAATATCTCATTGTAGTGGTCAGAGAAATCATGTCCGGGGGTATTTTGGTAAATTCCATGTCCGGGGGTATTTTGGTAAAAATCCATGTCCAGGGGTAGTTTAGGTATTTTGGTAAAAATCCATGTCCAGGGGTAGTTTAGGTATTTTGGTAAAAATCCGTCTCCAAGGGTAGTTTAGGTATTTTAGTAAAAATCCGTCTCTAGGGGTAGTTTAGGTATTTTGGTAAAAAGGGATTGAAAAGGGTAGTCTAGTTAAAAAGGTGCACAAGTGTCATTTTAAAGGAGAGAGACTGTACACCACCATTTAAGAGAGCTTGGTGGACACCATGGTTTAAGAAAAGAAGATGCCCATATGTGAAAGGATAAGTGGTGGTGATCAGCACTCTGAAGGAGTGGACAGTTGTGCGACCCGCGAAACTGCAGGAAGCAATTGTGCGACCCGCGGAACGGCAGGAAGCTGTCGCGCGACCCGTGGAACTACAGGAAGCAGTTGTACGACCCGCGGAACGACAGGAAGCTGTTGCACGACCCACGGAACTATAGGAAGCAGTTGTACGACCTGCGAACTGCAGGAAAGTATTGTGCGACCCGCACAACTAAAGAAAAGTGTTGTGCGACTCACACAACGGTTGTGTGACCCGCGCAACAGCAGGAAAGTGTTATGCGACCCGTACAACTGAAGGAAAGTGTTGTGCGACCCGCACAACCCCATCTCATTGAAGACTGGTTGATTAGATCAACATTCCTCCTAAGTATCTAGGAGATGACCGAAATAGCGTCGGAGTGCTGCTGAAATTCCTATCTCATTGGAGATTAGCTGATCAATTCAGCAATTCCTCCTAAGTATCTAGGAGATGACCGAAATAGCGCCGGAATGCTGCCGAAATTTCTATCAAATTGTCTTATCTGTTTTGATTGATTGTTCTTTGTTTTTAGAATCACGGGAATCCGAGGCTGTAAATGAACTCAAAAGAAATTTGATCAATGTTCTCTCATTCTTTCTTTGTTATCATTGAATAAATCCCCCAAATCAAACACATTTGTTTTCTTGTCGAAACAAAATGGCGACTCCACTGGGGACATCCTCCCCTTCATCTCTAAAAGCAAAGTACAATTTTATTTAAATAAAATAACTAACATTCTGTTATGAATGGCAGGTATACCGTAACGACCTTTCTCCTGACTAATGTGGTTGTTTACTCTCATCCAACGGATTTCCACAAAGTATCAAAGAAGATCAAATCAGTTGTGATCAAGGACAGACAATGTTAGGGTTCAATTTGCCGAGTATGGATAATAGGTCGATCATGTGAAATGCTACGAGGCGCGGTTTTACCTCACTCACTCAGTTCATCCTCCTCGATTGCATTAGCAATGCAGTTTTCACTTCCTCCTTTGTTCTTAGTGCATTCGAAGTGTATAGAAAAGAGAAAATTTTGCCAGCAAATGTTGATCAGTCTACATCAGATGAGCATGTTACTGAAGAAATCCCCAACTCTCCAATAGCAACCACCATGAGAAACAGTAAATCCTGAGGAAAACCTTCAGATGAGAAGTTAGTTCGACTGAATCATACGCTGCTCACCGACAAGTAAACAAATTAATTAATGAATTAACGAATTCATTAGCCAATAGAGAATCCAGGGGGCATCGCCACAACTTTTTAGAATAAAAGAGAAAAGAGTTAAGAGTAAATAGAAAGCGTTAGAGAAAGCAAAGTCTGCTGTGATCAAGAGCAGTGAATTTTGTGTAATGGACGGAACAATCTCTATTTCGCCAGTAGCTCAAGAAGATGAGGGAGAATGGAGGATGGTAATATCCAAAAGTTGGAAAGTTCGATCTACTTCCGCAAGAAGCACCATTTCGCCAAGTACTGAGTCGATTATGCGAAGTGCCATGAGACACAGTCTTGCTTCAGTCATACAAGCATCTCATTCGAGAAAAACGGAAAGGCCCGTCACTCCAAAAGGTCTTTTGATACCGTTAACTATAACTGTAAAGACATCCTCTGCAGAATCATTGCGAGTTCAGAAATACAAAGGGAAGGCAACTGTAATCAGCGAATGTTCACTCACAACACCTCCTGCAAAAGATTTTATGCAAACTCATGCATTGAGAATGCCACGATTTGAGTCAGTTAGTTCTTCGAAGCGATAGTACGCTGGTTTCAAATCAGATAATAGTTCATCTTCTTCAATAGCGTCAGCAGCGCAGTGCTCACTTCCTGCTTCAATATCAAGACAATCGAAGTATAAAGAAATAGAAAGCCTGTCGACAAATATTAATCAGCCCGATCAGTTTTTGCTAGATGAGCATGTGGCTGAAGAAGTCCCAAATATTCCGACAGTGATTGTTGTGAACAACATTAAACCACAAGTAGAAAGACCACAACCGTAAGCGGTTAGATTTCAAAGACCGATGCCTAATATTACTCAGAATATAACGCAAGAAGAAATTCGGCAGATGGTTATCGAGTCTACTCATCTAGAGAATGAACAAAGTTAGAATAAAATGTTTCGATATCAGACGCCATATTCCCTTAAAATAGAAGACATGCCATTTCCCGCAGATTTTAAACACCCAGATTTTCAGAAATTTAACGGGAATGGATCACCAGAAGAGTATGTGATGCATTTCATAGTAAAGATGGGAAATTTCTCTAGAGTTTCTCAATATTGTCTATGATTATTCGGGTCTTCTCTGACAGGAAGAGCTTTCAGATGGTATTCAGATTTAATCCCAGGATCTATTCATACTTGGGAACAAATGCAGGATGCTTTTATATCAAACTTTTTCTCTTCGGATCGAAAAGTTAGTTTGACCGAACTGGCCTCTATTCGCCAAGAAGAAAATGAATCAGTTGAAGAATTTATCAGTTGATGGAAGGACTTGGCAGCACATGTCAACATCCTCTGCGAGAATCAGAACAAGTAGAACTATGCTTAGAAGGCATGAGACCAGAACTGACATGCCACCTGATTAGTAAAGATTGGAGAACCTTTCGTAATTTTGCTACGAAGGCTTATGCTCTTGAAAAGATGATGGGAAGAGTGTCTGTTTTTCAGTCAAAATCAGCCCACATCACTTGAAAAGAAGAAATTAAAGAAGATTATCAGGATGTTGAAAAAGGCAGCGATGAAGGAGATAGAAATGGTCGTGCGGTTATAATGACATATAAAAGGTCCAGGCAAAATAAAGATCATATGAAGTATTCGTTTACAAGAAAAGATATACTTCCTATGCTGAATCAATTGTTGGCTATGAAGAGTATTGAATTACCTCGGCCAAGATACATCGAAGAAATCGGAAATACGAGAGGAATGGATTATTGCCATTATCACTGTAAATTTGGGCATCATACGGAAAATTGTAATTCCCTCAGGAAAAAGCTACGGACGATGATCGATAAGGGAGAAATTGCTATGGAAGGAGCATGACAAAAAGAGAAAAATGGAGAAAAATGACAGAAGCTCGATAAAGAAAATTCTGGGGGCATCCGCGTTAAAAGGCGATAACATGCTTCGTATGGTAAATCGTCAGTAATTGACAAGATCGAGCTGTCATAGCCTAAATATTCAAAAGAAAAGAAGCAAGTGAGGCAAAAGATGTAAAACCGCGATAAAAAGTATATTCGTTGCAGATATGCATTGCAATACCTGTCAGTTCAGGAAATGACTGCTATTTTGATTTCGAAAGGTATCGGTATAATACCTCCAAAATCAAAAGGGGGCAAGACAGGTGAGTAAACAGGTAAGTAAAAAATTACGAAATGTGTTTCTCAACATAAAATGTATTTCTTTTGTGTATTTGAATGAAATGCAGGCTTTCAAGCATATTAAGTCATCGCCAAAGCAAGATAAGTAAGTAAGAAACTATGAAATATGCTTCTCACCATAGAATGTATTTCTTTTGTATTTGAATAAAATGCAGGCTTTCAAGCATATCAAGTCATCGCCAAATGTGAAGCATTCACATCCAATGACAATCTCCAAATGAAAAGCCAATCGCCAAAAATAGCAACTATCGCTATCGCCATCAATTATTGATTCTCAGAGCATAAAAAATTACATTCTCAGAGCATATCAGTAGCGGCGAAATATCAATTATTGATTCTCAGAACATTATCAGCAACGGTGAAATATCAGTTATGGATTCACCATTCATGACAATGAAATAAGCAGTGGAATAAACCTACATGGTCAACCACACAAATCTTACGACAGCGATGACAACTAATCATTTAAGGCAGCCTAGCCAAGCCTATATGGCCAACTATGCTTAAGACCTATCATTTAAAAAGCCTGAAATTGGCTTGCCCGAAATCGGCGGTAAACTATAATTGTTCCTTGAGCCCATTGCCCGAAATCGGCGGTAAACTATAATTGCTCCTTGAACCCATTGCTCGAAATCGGCGGTAAACTATAATTGCTCCTTGAGCCCATTGCCCGAATTCGGCGGTAAACTATCTTTCTCTTTGAGCCCAGTGTCAAGTCCAGTTCAGTCCAGTCAAGTCCAGTCAAGTCATGTCAAGTTCGGTCTTGTCCAGTCAAAGTATACTAGCACCATTGCTCAAAAGCATCAAATATGCTCAAAAGCATCAACTATGTGTAGCATTCAAAATGCTGCAGACGCACATTTCAATTTAGATATGTTCAAATATACAATTTCCTGATGAAATTTTAAATGTTGAATAAACAATATATGCAAAAAATGCATTTCTCTTGAATCAGGTTCAAATTACAGCAACAGTAAATGCCTTCAAGATATTGGCGATTATCTATTCAAAAGTTCAAAATCTTCGAGATCAACTATGAATCTTCCATTGCAATATATTTGTTCTGCTGACAAGAGCCGTAAGGTCTTTTTATCTCTTGCCTTCTAGATATAAAGAAATATTATTGCGAAAGATTCTCAAAATCGGCAAAGAATGAATTAGCAAAGAATCATCATTCTCTCCTGGACAATATAAAGATTCAGATATATTCTTTAAATTTGTTAAAGGGAGCAGCAAAGATTATCCATCCTTCAGGAGTATCTGCAGGCTTTACTTCAGAAATATTATTTTCTGAAGAAATCTTTATGCGACAATGACTGGGAAAGGGGGCAGGATATATGTCTTCAAAAGTAATCTACGCCTTGGTCTTTCTGATAATCTGTAACATCCCGAATTTTTACCAACCTGGGATTAGACGTCCTTAGGCAATGGGTCGATCCTAACACCTTATTAACTTGTCAAAACTCAAATCCCAAAGTCTAAGACCACTTTTGAACCCATTTCCTTCACAAATCTCACCCTTCACCACCTCGTTCTTTAAATCCTTTTAAGTACTTTCACATTAAGCACTATCTTAAAGTTTAGGTGATGAAGAACAATACTTAAGCTAAACATTACTACAAAGGACTAAGTACCACCTCAGACCAAAATCATACAGGACTAAATCCTTTAGAAATTAGGCGAGAATTAGCCAGTGTTAAACTAGAGTACCTGTGAAATTAGCACCAATCACTTTAAATATGATCTGCAAGACCCAAAACCTGTAAAATCATTGACGCTAGGTTACCCTAAAATCTAGGATCAATCTCATTACCCGGCTGCTCTCGGGAGCATCTCGAAACTCCGTATCAGATCTGGACGCACGTCGGAAGTCCGAATAATACCAAGTTAAGGAATTAGGACCGCCTTGCTGGGCTTGATAACCATCTCGAAAATCAAATCCAGATAGTGTCCCAGCGCTATTCACTTAAGCTCAGAGTGAAGAGTGTGAGAAATGTGAAATTAATTCAAAATAAAATATCACAAATAGTAATCTGGCACCTCTCGTTGCGGATCAGTTTTAAGCAACCAGACCGTCAGAATCAGACCAAATTACACCCTCGGATCAGGAGAAATTTCATACACATATCCATGTACTCGGAATCTCCGATCGAGATCCGCTGACCGTTGAACTGAAACTGGTCTGCCACGCGTGATCTGGAATTTTGACCTAAACGAAAACCTAACTAAAGGTAGATCCGGTGTCGGTGAGCTTAAGTCCGACCTTTGGCTCAAGGAGGCCCGTCAGAAGTCCTCCGTTGAGCTGAAACTGACCCGCTTTGGTTATAACCTAAGTATACTTTGACCTGAAGTCTATTTCGGTGAATTTTTAGGCTATATAAGGACCTTAAACCCTCTCTCATTGCAGCCATACGAATTTGAGAGAAACCCTAGAGAGAGAAGAGAGAAGAGAGAAAAGAGAGAGAAAGTGTGGGAGATGTGGGAGAATCTCCCTGTTGTTCTTCCCTACTGCTATCCATGCTCCACCACCCCATTCTCATCGCTTTTCCGGCGATTCCGACTTCGTTTCTAGGTAAGAAACCCTAACCCTAATCTATTTTGGGGTTGTATAGGTTTAGGTTATGAAATAGCTAACCTATTTCGTTCTATAGGTTGCCAAACTGCTGAATACGGAAGCTTAGCAATTCTATCGACTTCGTTACGATTCTACGACAAAAGGTGCGGACTTTAGGTGTATAGGTTATGGTTTTCAACGCTTTCAATGTCAGATAATGATAGATTCATGATCTGCATGCCATTGCACATGTACAAAGTGTTGTCTGTTTTCCGTTTCGATTAAAGGTGAAAAATATGGAATTCTACATACTCTAGGTATTTGTAGAAAGTACCATATACGTACAAATTTTGGAAATGTGTTTGCCATGATTAATTGTTGTATTAATATATTATATATGGATAAATACTTATTTGGTGAAAGGGTTTGCCCTAATACATGTTTTTGCTAATATACACTATGTATGTTAAAATAGTGTATTCTAAGTATTTGTGAAAATAACCGAATGAGTATAGAATTCCCATTCGTGCTCGCCATGACTAATTGTCATGGATTTATGATTGTTGTATTGGCGATACTCCTTTGACGAAAGGATTTGCCCTAAATCACGCCACGGCCAATATACACTATATATGCTAAAATGTGTGGCCCAAGTGTTTGTGGAAATGACTGAATGAATATGGAACTCGGATTCCTACTTTCCATGACTATCCGTCGTGGGTGTACGCGTGTTATGATTGGGGCAACTCCCTAGTGAAAGGATTTGGCCTAATGCCTATGTGATCAACATATGTCATGTATGTTGATTTATGTATTTTTAAAGTGTTTGTTGAAATGTCTGAATGAGTAGTAGTTAGTAAATTGTAATGTTTAAGGGTGTTGAGATATGATTCTCAATTTCTTTAACTATGTGTATGATTTTTTTAAATATCTGTGTGATTAGGAATTGAATATGTACAAACTCATGCTTATGTTGTACTTCATAACATGCTCAACTGATTATATGATTTTATCTATGTAATACATATGTTTAAATTCATGTTTACGTTGTACGATCCGTCATGGGTGATGGGGGAGTGGAGCAACGAGTGCGTGCAACAGCCCTGACAGCCCTAAACGAATAATACCAGACTTTGATTGTATGATTTGAATCTTGTTCCATTACTGCTTTATCTATCTGCAATTGATTGTATTTGGGGCTATGATTATAGTCCAGATAATCGGTACCAGAATTGAATTCGTGGCTGTGATTCTTTTGTCACGTGAGATGTGTTCGACGAACCCGAGTCGTACTTCGGTTGGCGATAGTGGTTGGCCACGCGAAGTGCTTATGCGCTTCATATCATTCAACTTGTTGTGCGCTCGAGCTAGCCGAGCTCGTCAAGCAACCCAATTTGTCTTATGTATGTTCACCATGTTTAGACGCTACTGCTTGAACCTAGGGTACCAAACTTACCAGTGAAATCCCTTTTAACCATGGTACCTCGATCCGCTAAGACTCATGAGCCGGGCATGGAGGTATGGAATACCGTGGTCAAGCTGTCGGCCTACGCTGGGGCCACTTGCCTCCCTGTAGTGACCAATGAGCAACCAGACTCGTGAGCCGATTATGGTGGTATGGGACACTATATTCGAGTTGTCAACACCTACGGCGAGAGTCGAATACGGTGAGACCTGTATTCGTGCTGACGGGCGACGAGCCCTCCGTAGTGTCTTCGAGTATACTTAAGGTCTGTGATTAGCGATGAGCCCTTCACAGCAACTAGAGCATGAGTTGAGTAGAGTACGGTGAGACCTGTATTCGAGCTGACGGCCAGCAATTGAGCCGCATATGGTGAGATCTGTATCCGTGCTGACGGGTGACAAGCCCTTTGTGATGCCTTCGCTACACCTCTCAAACCATAATATCGTATGAGATTAACTAGGACTGACGACCCTAGAATGATCATGTTTGGGAATGATATAAGGGAGGTACCTTAGTTTTCCAATACTGCTGTTTAAAATGGACTAATAATTACTCGGTAATCATGCTCATCATCGCACTGCATGTTCCTGGTAGATGTGGAGCACTGAGGGATGAACGCATTCGCGAATGTAAGGTGGTGTTGCATAAGGGTGGTTTGGCAAGGGCATACATTATGTCATTTCATACTTGCATTAAATAAGAGTAGTTAGAATTGTTTGATTGTACTGCTTTATCATTACTGCTTGACTGAATTGATAACAAGTTAACCTATGCTTTATGTTCCACTGAGTTGATCACTCACTCCCACGTTACGGGACGGTGTTCCGAACACCCACCAGACTTTATCTGTTTGCAGATGGCGACGCTACTCCTGAGCCGGAGCTGGACTTTTGTGACGACGAGGATGCTTTCTCATATATGTAGTTTTTGGGCGGCTTCATGTGAGTCGTGCCTTGATCGACGGGGTTACAGGGATGTTGACTAGATGACACTATACATTTGGTATCATTTAAATTGTACTTGTAATTCTTTAACCTGGTAACCTTATCACACTCTGGAGACTTACCATAGTTTTTATATTTTATATATCTATCACAGTCTTCTGCTTGCAATTTAACTGTCTCTGGAGTATGATATGCTGTTTTAGCTTAATCTCACTCATGTTCAATGCACTAATTCAGACAACATTCAATCATCATTCATTTTGTTGCATAAGTGATGTTCTGGAAACTCGAGAGTTGAGTTACTACTCGACCCTCGATTTTTTGGGATGTTACATAATCTCTTATGCACAGTGAAGGAATTCATATACCGAGAATTATGAAGCATGATTCAGTGTGAACATTTAAAAGCTTCTTCTATATAAAAAGCCCGATTATATAGTTAGTCTAATGCCGTAACTCTTCATTGATCTAGCAATGATATCGCAAGACTCCAAGTATCAGATCTGATGGAGACAAAGAACAAACGGAATCTTCATCAGTAACTTCTATGTCTTTTAAAAAAAAACTAATAAGTGAAAATTGAAAGAAGTCTTGTCTATTTTTCAGAATCAGCAAAGATCTTAGGAAAAGTTATGAAGAAATGCTAAGGAACACAAACTAGAAAAGACTCGACAAAAGACTCAGCGGTTGAGTCTTTGGAGCTAGAAATGATATTTCCAAAAGTGCGATATAATGAGCAAAAGAATGCAATGCGAAGCACGATGACAGAGCGAATGTCACAATCAGCCTAAAAGAGAAGAGAAGTTTTCAATATATATTTCAAAATTATCAATGCTTTATAAAGCTAAATTGAAAAAATTATAATGTAATGAGATACTAATCCTGATTAATTTGGCAGGAAAGATTATCATTCGAAAAGCTTAGATTATGCAGATCATGAATAAAGGAAACAATCGAAAAGTTATTGCGGCAGGAGCAACGGAGTTGATCAAAGAGACCGTTGCGGAATTAAAGGGAAAACGTCGCTGGAGTTGATCAAAGAGACCATTGCAGAATTAAAGGAGAAAAGTCGCTGGTGTTGATCAAAGAGACCGTTGCAAAATTAAAGGAGAAAAGTCGCTGGTGTTGATCAAAGAGACCGTTGCAGAATTAAAGGAAAAAGTTGCTGGAGTTGATCAAAGAGACCGTTGCAGTAGCAGCGGTATTGAAAGATAGTTCTCTGATCAAGTTGCTCAAAGACAAAGTCGTCACAGCTGTTACAGTGACAAGTTTCGATGAAAAGAGAATTTCATCTTCTCTAGTGAAGCATCTGCTCAATACTGTTAGTAGGGGGATTCAAAGTCTTCCGTCCGAGCGCAATCATCCAAGTCTTTCGATCAAACGCAATAATCCAAGTCTTCTGCTCGAGCGTGATTGTTGAAGTCTTTTGTTTGAATATGAGCATTCAAGTCTTCCGTTTAAATGTGATCATTCAAGTCTTCCGTTTAAATGCGATCATTCAAGTCTTCTGGTCAAACGTGATCATCCAGTCTTCCATGCAAGCATGATCATCCAGTCATCCTTCAGTTGCAGTTCATTCAAGATTCTTCAGGCGGAGGAAGATTGATCCTCCATTTGATTTTAGGAATCAATCAAAGAAGGATCGAGGGGGCATCTGTTGAGGCACAAAAAATATCTCATTGTAGTAGTCAGAGAAATCATGTCCGGGGTATTTTGGTAAAAATCCATGTCCGGAGGTATTTTGGTAAATTCCATGTCTGGGGGTATTTTGGTAAAAATCCATGTCCAGGGGTAGTTTAGGTATTTTGGTAAAAATCCATGTCCAGGGGTAGTTTAGGTATTTTGGTAAAAATCCATGTCCAGGGGTAGTTTAGATATTTTGGTAAAAATCCGTCTCCAAGGTAGTTTGGGTATTTTGGTAAAAATCCGTCTCCAGGGGTAGTTTAGGTATTTTGGTAAAAAGGGATTGAAAAGGGTAGTCTAGTAAAAAGGGTGCACAGGTGTCATTTTAAAGGAGAGAGACTGTACACCACCATTTAAGAGAGCTTAGTGGATACCATGATTTAAGAAAAGAAGATGCCCATATGTGAAAGGATAACTGGTGGTGATCACCACTCTGAAGGAGTGGTGAGGCCTATAAATACCTCACTCCTACTCCATTTGAAGGGTTGGATCAGTTGGATTGGTGAAGAAATGGAGAAGAAGAAATAAGAAGGGACTGCAGGAAGCAGTTACGCGACCTGCGGAACGGCAGGAAGCTGTTGCACGACCCGCAGAACTACAGGAAACAGTTGTGAGACCCGTAGAACGGCAGGAAGCTGTTGCGCAACCCGCAGAACTGCAGGAAGCTGTTGTGCGACCTGCGAAACTGCAGGAAGCTGTTGCGTGACCCGCGGAACGGCAGGAAGCTGTTGCGCGACTCGCGGAACTGCAGGAAGCAGTTGTGCGACCCACAGAACTGCAGGAAAGTGTTGTGCGACCTGCACAACTGAAGAAACGTGTTGTGCAATCGGCACAACGGTTGTGTGACCCGCCCAACAGCAGAAAAGTGTTGTACGACCCGTACAACTGAAGGAAAGTGTTGTGTGACCCGCACAACCCCATCTCATTGAAGACTGGTTGATTAGATCAACATTCCTCCTAAGTATCTAGGAGATGACCGAAATAGCGCCGGAGTGCTGCCGAAATTCCTATCTTATTGGAGATTAACTGATCAATTCAGCAATTCCTCCTAAGTATCTAGGAGATGACTGAAATAGCGCCGGAATGCTGCCGAAATTTCTATCAAATTGTCTTATTTGTTTTGATTGATTGTGCTTTGTTTTCAGAATTAAGGGAATCCAAGGATGTAAATGAACTCAGAAGAAATGTGATCAATGTTCTCTCATTCTTCTTTGTTATCGTTGAATAAATCCTCCAAATCAAACACATTTGTTTTCTTGTCGAAACAACCATCTATCAATGATTCACATACTAACGATCAGAAATTCTAGCATTAGTCATAGAAAATAATTTGAATGTGTCATGTGATTTAGATTAACATAATATTCAAACTTCCTCTTAATCAATTAAGTGTAAGGACTGTAAGTGATAGGTTACTTAATTGATCAAACTCCAATAATTCAAAATTTGCTTCTTATCTTATCTTCATACTCAAAGCAGTCATAAATACACAACTTATTGCTTTCCGAACAAATAAACATTGATTTTTTTTTAAATTTACAAATTTTACTCAAAACTGAGAAAACACTGATTAGTTTACCTAATCTCTCATCCCCAACCTGAAATCTACATTGTCCTCAATGTAAAAGAAATAAGCATGATTTGCAAAAGAGACAACATAATTGAAGGAGAAGTGATGGAAAGATAGCACCTGATGAAGGAATTTTGAGGCTTTTTCCAAAGGATCTCAACCTGAAGGTGGGTTAGCACAAGAATTAAACAATCGAAAAGCGAAGTATCTTAAAACAGTGGAAGCAAACTATCCTAAAATAGCGGAAGACAACTATCCTACTCTTAAATTCCATGAAAGTGATAAACCTAACTATACCTCCGTCAGACTAGGAGGTTAATCCTGGTAAACAGGATCAATCAGAGGTATGAACATTTTTTTTGAATCAAATTTCTCAACAAATGGCTTCAACCAATGTCCATTTACTTTAAAAGCATTGACATTGTTCGGATTCTTTATCTCGACGGCCCCATGAGGATAGACATTAGTAACAGTGAAAGGACAGGTCCAATGAGATCGGAGTTTTTTCAGAAAGAGATGTAATCGAGAATTATACAAAAGGACCTTCTGACCTGGTGTGAATGATTTTCTGAGAATATGTTGATCATGAAACACCTTCATTCTGTCCATGTAAATTCTCGAATTCTTGTATGCGTCATTCCAATTTCTTCAAGTTCATTTAACTGGAGTTTGCGCAGCGAGCTATCGTTGTTTAAATTGAAGTTAAGATTTTTAATCGCCCAGTAAGCCCTATGTTCTAAATCCACAGGTAAGTTGCAAGTCTTCCCATAGACAAGTCTAAAGGGAGACATTCCAATAGGGGTTTTAAATGCAGTACGGTTGCCCATAAAGCATCGGTCAATTGGATTGACCAATCCTTTCGATCAGGGTTAACCGTTTTCTCCAAAATATATTTGATCTCCCTATTGGAAATCTCAGCTTGCCTACTTGTTTGTGGGTGGTATGGAGTGTTCACCTTGTGGGAGATGCCATATTTCTTCATTAAGTTCGCGAATGGCCTATTACAAAAATGTGAGCCCCCATCACTAATGATGGCTCGAGGCATTCCTAACTGGGAAAGGATGTTCTATTTTAAGAATGTAAAGACTGTTTGATGGTCATTGTTCCGGCAAGGAATCGCTTTGACCCATTTAGTGATATAGTCTACGGTGAGCAAAATATATAAATTTTCAAAAGATTGGGGGAATGGTTCCATGAAATAGATGCCCCAATAATCAAATACTTCAATGATTAGAATGAGGTTCAAAGGCATCATGTTTTGACGGGACAATGCTCCCAATTTTTGACAACACTCACAAGCTTTGCAAAACTCATGAGTGTCCTTGAACATGGTGGGCTAGTAAAAGCCGTACTGCAGAATTTTGGCCGTGGTCTTTTGGCAGAAAAGTGACTGCCACAGGCCTGAGAATGACAAAGGAGATGACACTTTGGAATTCATTGTCTGGCACGCATCTCCTCAAGATTTGGTCTAGGCAATATTTAAACAAATATGGATCATCCCAAAACAATTTGCGTACCTTGGTGAAGAATTTGTTCTTATCTTGCGCAGTCCAATGTGTTGGCGTAAACCTGTAGGAAGATAATTAGTGATATCCACAAACCATGGTGAATGGGAGACTTTGAACAATTGTTCGTCAGGGAACATGTCATTTATATGTGTCGTCTTAAGGGAATCAGAGAGATTAAGGTGGGAAAGATGGTCAGCCACTATGTTCTCTACTCCTTTTTTATCTTTTATTTTCAAATGAAAGTCTTGGATTAAGAGGATCCATCTTATCAGGCGGGGCTTAACATCATTCTTAGAAAGAAGATACTTGAGCCCTTCATGATCTGTGTAAATGACGATCTTGGATCCGATCTAGTAGGACTTAAATTTGTCCAAAGAGAAAACTACGGTTAAGAGTTCCTTTTCCGAAGTAGAGTAGTTCACTTGAGCAGGATTTAGAGTTCTACTTGCATAATGAATAACGTTGGGTTTCTTTTCCTTTCTCTAGCCTAAAACTACCCCAAGAGCATAATCAGACGCGTCGTAATAAGTTCAAAAGGAAGGCTCCAGTCAGGTGGCTGCATGATAGGTGCAGTGGTTAATATGCCATTGAGCTTAGTAAAATCTTTCTGGCATTGTTCAGTCCACTCGTATGGTGCATCCTTTTGAAGTAGATTGTATAAAGGATGAGAGAGGTGACTAAAGTCCTTTACGAATCTCCTGTAAAAACTGGCGTGTCCTAAGAAGGGTCGCACGTCTCATATGTTCTTGGGTGGAGGTAAGTTAGGGATAAGATCAATCTTAGCCTTATCTACCTCAATTCTCTTGGACAAGATGATGTGTCCAAGGGCAATTCCCTTACAAACCATGAAATGACACTTCTCCAAATTCAGTACCAAATTCTTTTCCTCACATCGCTTTAACACACATTTAAGATTCTCCAAACAATCACAGAAGGATGGACCAAAGATAGAGAAGTCGTTCATGAAGACCTCTAAATATTACCCCACTATGTCAGAAAAAATACTCATCATGCATCACTGAAATTTGGTGGGGGCATTACATAGTCCGAATGACATCCTTCGGTATGCAAAGGTGCGAAAGAGACATGTGAATGTGGTCTTTTCCTGATCTTTACGATCTATATCTATCTGGTTGTAGCCCGAATACCCATCATGGAAACAGTAATAGGAATGACCAGCTAGCCTTTCCAAGATTTGATCAATAAAGGGCAAAGGAAAGTGGTCCTTCCTTGTGACAGTATTCAACTTCCTGTAGTTAATGCACATTCTTCAACCAGTAGTGACTCTAGTTGGCACGAATTCATTGTCGGCATTGGCTAGATGGTGATTCCGGACTTCTTAGGAACCACCTGAGTTGGACTCACCCATTGGCTATCTGATATATGGTATATATACCCAATTCTAATAGCTTAAGAACCTAGAATTTAACCACTTCCTTCATGTTTGGATTTAATGTACATTGTGGTTGTTGGGGGTCTTCGTATTATCCTCTAGATAAATGCAGTGAGTACAAATCGAAGGGTCAATTCCCTTGAGGTCCGCAATCGACCATCCAAGGGCTCCCTTATGCTCAATGAGAGCAGAGATGAGCATACTCTCCTGTTCCTTCTCAAGGTGGGAAGAAATCACCACCGGGTATGTCTCATCTTGACTTAAATAGACACATTTCAAATAAGAGGACAAAGGTTTTAGGTCAAGCTTCAGTGCCTTGAGGTTATATGGTAGAGGCACTACATCAGTTTGGGGCAATTCTTCAAATTATGGCGTCCACCAGTTAACTTCAAGTACCGGCATAGTATCCAACATGGTCCCCATATCCCTAATCATATCATCCTCAAAATCATGGGAGTGGGCTAGGCACGTCTCTAGAGGATCAGAAGACAAGGTCATCAGAGTTCTATCCTCCACGAAAGAATCAATTAAGTTAACATCGTGGGCATCGTCATCATCCTCTAATTGTTTGTCTGTATTGAAAAAGATATTCAACTCCAATGTCATATTTCTAAAAGACAAACTCATGACTCCATTCCTACAATTAATGATTGCATTTGATGTGGTAAAGAACGAGCGACCAAGAATGACTGGAATTTGAGTGCTCATGTCCATGATGGGTTAAGTATCTAGGACAATAAAATTTACCGGGTAGTAGAATTTGTTAACCTGGACCAACACATCCTCAATTATCCCTCTCAGTACATGAACTGAGCAATCAACCAGTTGTAATATGGTTCAGGTGGGTTTCAATTCACCTAACCCGAGCTGTTCGTAGACCGAGTAAGGAATAAGATTTACGCTCGCTCCTAAATCAATAAGTGCGTGCTTAATGTGGTAATTCTCAATTAAACAAGCAATGGTTGGGCTACCGGGATCTTTATATTTCTATGGCACATCTTATTTTAAGATGGTACTCACTTTTTCTGTTAGAAATTTTTTCTTTTTGATACTTTGTCGCCTCTTAGTCGTGTATAGGTCTTTCAGAAATTTGGCATATGAAGGAATTTGTTTTATGGCATCCAGAAGAGGGATGTTGACCTTTACTTGTTTAAGCACCTCTAGAATGTCCTGAGAGTTAGAGAAAGATTTTGGTGCAATTAACCGTTGGGGGAATGGAGCAATCGGCTTACTCAGAGGTTCCGGTTCTAATCCTTGTGGAGTGTTGCTAGGTCTATCAGTTTCATCTACTTTCGGGTTCTTAGACTTTTCAGCCCTTATCAGAATAGATTTGTCAATTATCTTCTCACTCCTAAGAGTGGTGATAGACTTAGCTTGCTTCATTTGATTTAAAAAGTTTGGATCACTTATTTTGTATTGTGGTTTAGGATTTGGGAAAGGTTGGGCTGGAAGAATCCCTTTTTTTCCAATTGATTTTTTAATCTCACGCCCTTGTATGACCTTTGAAATGTCTTGAAGGGTTTACAATATACTTTGACTGATAAGCACTTGCTTTTAAATATGTTTCCAGACTGGATCCTCTTGAGGTTTCCCTTGATTCAAGAATTGGTTAGGGATTCCTTGAGGAGTAGTAGTTTGTACATTCCTCCAACTAAAGTTCGGATGATTTCTCCAACTAGGATTGTATGTGTTAGAGATGGGTCTATTGAAAGGTCTTTGGTAGTTGTTTACGACATTTGATTGCTCATTCAGTGCCTCTTGAAAAGCAGGTATCGTTCGGCAATTTTCAGTTGTATGTATGTTGCAAGCATAGATAGCACAAACAACTTCCTTAGCCTTATCCTTCTTAAATTTCATGGCCTCGACCTTCCTTGCGAGACTGGCCACTTTAACATTTATATCATCATCCTCTTTCAGCAAGTATATCCCACCTCTCTCCCTTGCTTGGGTAGGCTTAGATGTGGTGCTAGGTTTTCGAGTAATGTCCCATGATTGTGCGGTTTCAGCAAGTTTGTCAAAGTAATCCCACACCTCATCGACATTCTTGTTCATGAATTTCCCATTGCACATCGTCTTGACGAATTGGCATATGGAAGATGTCAGTCCATCATGGAAGAAAGTTGTTATGTGCCACGTTTCAAAACCGTGTTGTGGGCATGAACTGACGAGATCCTTGAACCTCTCCCAACATTGGAAGAACGTTTCATCTTCCTTTTGGGTGATGTTCATGATCGACTTCCTGATGGTGTTCGTCTTAAGGTATGGAAAGAAATTTTTTTATGAACTCCTTCATCATGTCATTCCATATGCCAATAGATCGTGGATGTAGTGAGTGCAACCACGTCTTAGCTTTCTTTTTCAAGGAGAATAGAAAAAGTTTCAGCCTGACCGTGTCCTTAGACACGTTAGGAAAGTATAAAGTGGCTATAACCTCGTCAAATTCTTGCAAGTGCAGGTATTGACTTTCAGATTCAAGTCCAAGGAACTTTGGAATGAGTTAGATCACTCCAGGCTTGATGTCCATGTTTCCTGTGTTTCCTGGAAAAACCATATAAGAAGGGGTGCTCACCGATGCCGGTTGTAAGTAATCTCGTAAAGTATGAGGTCGGAGTGCATGGTGCACCTCATTCTCATCCTGGACTTTCGTAACTCGAGGTTGCAGCTGATTTAACGGTTGATTTACAGGTTGATTTGCAGCCATAACCTCAATTAACTCTGAGGATCTCGAGTGGTGTCTAACCCTGTGATGGATAGATAACCCCTCAACTAATCCTCCTTCATTCAAAATATGTCGAGTGTTGTCACGGACCCACTTGAGCATGAAACACCCTCAGCCCTCAATTTCAGAATCTAACCTAAACCTAGAAAGAAAAAGAAGGAAATAGAAGTCTATAGAATAGAAAGAGATAGAATTAGAAAGAAGTTACCAAATTAGAAGGTTCTATGTTAGGATCCTGCAAAAGAAAAAGGAAAGTGAATTAGTTTCTAAAAAAAAATGGAATGCAACCTAGTTTCTAAAAAAATGAAAAAGGAAAGTTTCTAAAAATAGAAAATAGAAAGTTTATAAAAAAAAATTAATTTATAAAAACAAATTAGGAAAGTTTCTATCCAAGAATTAGAAAGTAGTTTCTAAAAACAAAAAAGGAAAGTTTCTAAACCTAGAATTAGAAAGCAAAGTTAGTTTCTAAAATAACTCAGAAAAAAAAAAACTAACTTAAAAATAGAAAGTATAAAAATCCTAATCTTAACCTAATTCCAAAACTAGTCCATTTCAGAAAAACGCAACTGTTAGTCCCCGACAACGGCGCCAAAAACTTGTTCACAACCTCAAGTGTAGGGTCACGATGTAGTAATAATCTCGGTAAGACCAAGGTCGAATCCACAGGACTGAACTTGTGTGTCTTCTGAATTTAATTAGAACTAGAACTAGTTGAAGAACTAAAACTAAATCTAAATAATTGAAAGAGTAATTGTGATTAAAGTGATTAAAAATAACAAATATAAAGGTGGTAACTAGGGTTTCCAAGGATCCACTTGTAGAGATCAGGGAGCCCTCTTACTTGATTCAAGTCACACGATTGGAATTGGAGTCCTATCCTATCTAATTGGAAGATATACAATTGAGATCAATTTGAACTTTCCTTAACCTAATTCTCAATGAAGGAGAATTGTGATAATTGGAAGAGATTTCATCACCAAACCATGCCCATGAGATAATTGCTAACAACAGGATTTACCAATCCCACAAACTCAAAATCAGGAAAAGAAGATCCTCAAAGCTATTGCAGATCTACTGTAATTTGAGTCACAATAAACCATTAAGAACTGAAAGTACTTTAAAATTAAACTAAAATCAAAGAAGGTTCAATATAAACATGAATCAAAGTAAAAGAAACATCCCATCATGCTACAAGCTTCACCTCTTTGCCTAGCTAAGAGGTTTAGTCAACCATAAACATGATTGAACTAAAATCTCTTAAGTAAAGCATAAAAACGACTAAGGAAGAGGAAGAAAAACTCTTGGCGATGACTTCTCCACGCTTTTTCTCCACTCCTTAAACCTTAGAAGATGCCGAGGAACATCCTAGGGAATCCTATTTTAGTTTTGCAACTCCAACTTTCACATCGAGTTGGAAAAATCCAGAAATCGCCTCAAATTTATGCAGTCCATGTGCTGTCTGCGTAACCTTCTTCTGGTTGAGGGCACCTTCGACTGGTCGAGGAAAGTCTTTGACTGGTTGAGGATCATGTGAAATTAAAATTTCATGTTACTGGAGTTTGAGTTGAAGAATCTTCGACTAGTCGAGCAGGAGCCTTAGACTGGTCGAAGGAGGGCTTAGACTAGTCGAAGCAAGCAAATTTTTAGGGTTCCTTTTCTTCACTTCAAGTCTTCAATTCTCTTTATTCCTCACTTGGTTTTCTTGGATCTTTGACCTGTGAATTCTTTATTTTTAGTCTCATAAGATCTATCCTTGCTTTGGTGATTCTTGAGTGTTAAATCCATGCTTTTAGCATCATTTTCAATCCAAGCTCTTAAATTCACCTTGCAACACAAACATGATTAAAATAGAACATTAAGCATTATCATGTTCATAAAACCAAGTAACAAATGGGGGATAATATGCAATTTTGACCCTCAACATATAAGCCTTATGGATAGCCACTCATATATCTAGAATGTGTATGCAAACTTTACTTTATGCTTGATTTGTTTCTCTTTCGCTGAATTGGTCACTTTGAAATGTGTGTGTGTGTGTGTGTGAAAATTTGAGCTATCTTTAAAGGTTAACACTTAGGTTTTCGGAAAACAAGTGTTAAACTCAGGCTATAAGAACTGGTGCATTATAAGATGGTATCTGAGCGGAATTTAGACAAACTAGGCCCTGGGGAAATGAACTTATAGAAACCTTAAATGTCTCAAGCTAGAATGTTGGAATCATCGGTTTGAACCTAAGTGAATCTCCTTTAGACTTAGAAAAATTTTTAGAATGTAGAGACCCAAACTTAAGTTCCCTTAGAAATTATTAGGATATTCATTCAAACTTATGTGAAATTCCCTTAAGATTAAGGAAAATTGAGAACATAGAGGCCTAAAACTTTAGGCTCCTTTGAACTTTTTAGATTTAATCATTTGAACTTAGAAACTAAACTTAGGTACCATGGAAAAATAAATGCCGACTAGGACGTAATTAAGATCAAACGAGAACATTCCTTAGACTTGACTCTCAATGAATAATTTTTATAAATCTAGAACTTTCCAAAAAATTTCATTAGTTAAAAATAATACTGTCACAATAATCAACAAATGAAATGAACTTAGGTATCGTAGGAAAATTCTTACCCACCATATTGTACATTAGATCAAACATATGCCTTTCCTAAACTTAAGGAATCGTACTAGGGATTACAATTTGAATTCCCTAATATATTGTTGAGG
This sequence comes from Magnolia officinalis, assembly GCA_021015155.1. Classification (NCBI taxonomy): domain Eukaryota; kingdom Viridiplantae; phylum Streptophyta; class Magnoliopsida; order Magnoliales; family Magnoliaceae; genus Magnolia; species Magnolia officinalis. Next base: position 18,228,986 of record JAJHSJ010000014.1, read on the forward strand.
GTCAAATATTGCTTATTATCCCCCATTTATATCTTGGTTTTATGAACATGATAATGCTTCATGGTATATTTTATACATGTTTGTGTTGCAAGGTGAATCTTAGAGCTTAGATTAAAAAGAATGTTAAAAGCATGAATTTAATGCTCAAGAATCATCAAGCAAAGAATAGATCTTTAGAGACCAAGATTGAAGATTTCAAGACCCCGAGATTTAAGAAAATCAAGTGGAAAAGGAAGGAAGTGCAGAAATTAGTGCATAAATTCATAGGATATGAGCTTAGATGTCATTGAAGCCAGTCTTAGATGACATCGAAGCCAGTCTTCGATGACATTGAAGGTTGGTTGATGACATCAAAGAATTACAGAAAAATTAAGTTTGATTGCTGGACAAACTGGATGCAATCTTCGATGAAATCGAAGAGTCTTCAATGACATCGAACACATTTAGATGACATCGAAGAATTACAGGAAAATCGAGTTTAGTCGTTGGACAAATTGGATACATTCTTCGATGACATCGAAGAATTCACAGAACTATTTCAGAGTGCGTAAATTTGATGCAGTTTTGCGAATCTATGTGGACAAGGCTATAAATATGGGTTCCCTATGGACTTTTTGGGATATCTAAGGTTGGGAGGAGTAGAGAAAAAGGGCGGAGCTACTTCCCAAGAGTTCTTCTTCCCTTCTTCTTAGTTTTTAAAGCTTTCATCTAGGGTTTTCAATCCAATTATGTCTATGGTTGGCTAGATTCAGTCAAGATCACTCTCTAAGCGGTGAAGCCCTTTAAGAGAGACCTGGTTTGATACCAATTGAAATTGTGGTAATAACCGCTTTAGTTGAAGTAGGAATATGCCAATATGTCCTAGAGAAGGGTAAATAGGACTTTTATAAAATTTTATAACAATTTAAAAATCCTATCAATCTAATCCCAACAGCAAGCATACATTAGGATTACTCAAAAGTAACTCTACTGGCTTCCAAGCCTGGTAGAGGATCCAATCACAAACTATTTGAGAAATGAACAATGTGCAAATTAGTTTATGATGGATATGAATGTGTGTGTGTGTGAGGTGTGATCTCAAATAATTAAATATTTTAGGAAATCACATAAGTAATGGAAGACAATACCAATCTCAAACACAGTCATTTTTATAGTGGTTTGACTACTTGTCTACTCCACTCTTGGCAACCACACTCAACCCTTGAGTGTACCAGATTTCACTAAGGAGGTTTCACACGGTTCACCTCAAACCCGAGGTTTTAAATTAGGTTCACCTCTAACCAGTACAACATACACCTAGGTTGACAATTTATGCTCCCACGAGCAAGGGTCAACACATAGCACCCGGTTTTAAGCACACTGCCCAAGGATCCACACAAGGAACCTCACTATTTATGTTCCCATGAGCAAGGGTCAACACAATGCACCCACTTTTAGGCACACTGGCCAAGGACCTACTACTAAGACCTAACAGTTTATGCTCTCCATAGAGCAAGGGTCAACACAAAGCACCCACCACATACACTCCTGCTGGAGGCCTCTTAGAGGACTTGCAAGGGGTGAGAAACACCTTAGACCCAATCCTACAAAGGAATTATCACAAGGGTCCTCTGGACTCTATTGACTTATAGATAAGTAGATGAGCCCCATTCAGCGAATTGTTGAAGATCTTCCTCCTTTGTTGACGAATAATCTTCTGCTTCCTTGAACCGCAACTCAGAAGATGTACCAATGCATGGCGACGGGTTGGGTCAAGGATATAATAGAATCCTACTCTATTGAATATTTTCCTATAAGGGAGATAGAGCGATTCCAATCATCTATGCATTCAAGGCATCTCAGCTTAATGATTTGCCATTAAGATGGTAGCTGAAGGATCCTTAAATGCGGAAGTTCATTTCCCAATCCACTCTATTGAATGTTAATGATGAGGGTGGATTGGAGGATGAACTTCCATGAGAGAAAGGGCTTTGGGTATATGATCTAAGGTTAAACACTCAAAAACACTCTCTTCTTTCTCTGCCAGCAACTAAGAACCATCTCTCTATAAATAGGCAAAAGGTTCCAACGGATATAAAACGGTCACATTTATGACAGAGTTCGATATCATTGAACAGGGTCGATATCATCGAGCGTATACTCTCGATTGCATTGACTGGCGGCTCGATGACACAAACTCAAATGTCATACGCTTTTGAAACCTTTGGCCAGCTGGTCGAGGGCATCGAAACACTTATCGATATCATCTGATTTTAAACTCCGATTGCATCGATACGAGGTTCGATTCCTCGACATTTGAAAAATGAGAGAGACTTGCCTTTGAAATATTTCAAGTCTAAGATATGATCGAGGCACACTCATTATCATCAGAATTTGAATATTGATGATATCGATGGTCGTGTTGATGCATCGATAAATCCAAAGGATTTTCTAGTTAAGCTTGCTAGACAGGTTATGTCCTTTCTCGATGCAATCGACCCGGCCTCGATATCATCAAAATTTGAATATCGATTCTATCGAGTGCCCCTCGATCCAAGATAAAAACCACCTGAAAATATTGTTGGTTGACTGTGTGTCCAAGACCGATATCATTGAAGGCCTTCCGATATCATCAGTATTTGAATTCCGAGGATATCAAGGAGAACTTCGATATATCAAAGATTTTATGATTTTTCTTAGAAAAACAAGGACATAATATCTCTGCTGTCGATTTTATCAAGTCAACTTCGATAGACTTGAGATTCAAATTTCGTTGATATCGATACAGCTATCCATACATCGATAATTTCGTCCAGAACTATATACGATTGCTGGACAACTTATGTCCTCATTCGATACTATCGAGTGAGCTTCGAGGACATCGACAGCACTTCTCGATTATATTGATCAGACTATCGATAAATCGACAGAGGTAGAAAACTTAGAGATTTTCTGAAAATTTTAAAAAGTTTTCTAACTCAAAAAACCCTAAGATATTCTAATCAATTTAAGGGTTTTAATTACCTGGTGTTTTGAGACATGGGATGTGAGGCTTAGATTTACCTGTGGCGAGTTCGGGCGCACATCCGGTTGAGGCAGACGATTGATTAATCTTCCTTTGGAGCTTATCTGTCTAGTGGACTCAACACTCATGCTAATTGACAAACTAGGGCACTTTCACCATCCGATCCATCCAAAAGCTCTGGATCAGAGGATGGGGCCATGGATCAAAATCACCATGATCGGACCCATCATCTTCTCCGTTCGTCCATGAAACCCGTCACCTAATGATGGGGCCCATTTTCTGATCAAGGTCATCCATCTGGTGGGCCAATAACCCAGAAATCCATCCTCTTCTCCGTTGATTTGTATGTCTTATGTAGCATGTTGATTTGTATGTTCAAGACACTGCATCAATGCTACAAGTTAAGAACGGTGATCTACTTCAAGAAATACAAGGTCAAGTTCTTTGTCCACTTCTGTAAGCTTCAGTATTCAGAAATTTCAAGAGTTACATCAGAAGACGAGTGCTTTTTCAAAACTCAAGTACAGCTCAAGATAATGTTCAACTCAAGATGAAGTACAACTCAAGAACAACAAATCCAAGCTTTTGAAGATCTCAAGTTCAAGCTGCATCTTGTAGAGATCTTAAGCTTCATAATCTTCAAAGGTCAACCATCATCTAAAAAAATGAAGTTTCAATGTCCATACTTCACATTTACGGTATGAATGACCTTAGATTGACCTTAGGGTAGGTCATTTTGTATACATAATTCAAATTGAATATTTTTATAAGTGTTTGGTCTGCTCTAAGACTAGTCCTAGACTTTGTTCGACTAGTCCTAGAACTAGCTCGACCAGTCCAAGAAATTCCAAGACCAGTCCTAAGTTGTTGCAAATTTTCAAAATTTTTTGGTTGAGCTTCGACCAGTCCTGGAGACTACTCGACCGGTCGTAGGAACAGTGCTGACTCATTCACGACCAGGTTTGCAGCTACGACTCAAACTCCAGCAACGAATTCTGGCTTCTCTCAACCAGTCGTGGGTTTGTCGCGACCAGTCGTGGAGGCCTCATGACCAGTCGTGGACACCCTACGACCAGTCGTGGAATAGTTTTAATTGATCGCACTTAAATTTTTAAAATGTAGTTCGACCTACGACCAGTCGTAGACATGGTTTCTGCATCTATAAATAAAACACGAATTTCAGAGTTTCATATCTAATTCAAGTAAAATCAAGGCATCACTCTAACATAAGTTTGTATTATTTTTAAGATACGTTCTGCATATTTAATATTCTCTTTTGTTAGCTTTGTCAATTTGATTTTGTTTCAATATTCCAATCTGATTTGAAAAGAGGAATTGTTGTATTCCTTCTTCTTAGAATCAAAATCAAATAGAGCTATCCCAACTGGTTTAATTTAAAATCAATATAGAATCTAGAACCATTTCAAAGTGAGTATTAGACAATTAAACTTCTATATTCGAACTTCTACTCCGATTGGTTCTTCTGGGCTGCTACAAAAGGAGAAATCCAGGTATTTTACATTTGTGTAAATTTCCACTGCTTTTGGTTTCTTTTGAGATTGAACCAGAAAAATCTCATTGTGTTGGTTATCTGAGGAGAGACAAAAAACTCAGAAAGTGGGGTTTTTGAATTGTGTAAGCCCATTTGAAATACACAATTGTGAAGGTTTTAGGTGAACCTAAGAAACCTATTTTCATAGCGAACGCTGATATTCTCTGTGTGAGGATATTAGGAGTGGAGTAACAAGCTGTGTGGCTGTTGTTTAACAGTTGGTGTACACACAGGCGAACCACTATAATTCTTTGTGTCTTGTGGTTTGAATGTTTGTTTAATTTCTTTTATCATTCAAATTTGTGGAATGTATGTGTGGATGTGCATGTTGTAATATTTACATTTCAAGCATTGTGGGGAATGTTGTAATAACTTAGATTTCAATTTCTTGTTATTTATTTATTCCTCTGTATCTTGTTTGAGTTCATGATACAAAGATATTTCTAGGAATCAGGTTGTCCTACCATAAACCTTGGTTTTTGGTGTAAGGTTGTCCTTAGAACAACATTTGTATCAATCTCTCAATACTCATACATTTGAGGTTGCTTTACATTTCAGTATTGTGAATTGATTATAGTGCTATCTTTCTTTTATTTGTTTATAAGGCTATCTTATTGTTTATATTCCGTTGTTAAAGTTTTAAATTAGGCATAGTCCTATTCACACCCCCCGCCCTCCCCCCCCCCCCCCCCCTCTCTAGGACATATAGCTTGGCCTTTTCAAGTTGTATCAGAGCCTAATAACTCGTTTTAATTGTTATCTGGATTTATTTCCTAAGCTAATCGATCTAAGCTATTTATAAGATGTCAAATTTGATAGCCTTTCATTCACTAGCCTCCACCATTTGATTGCCCTAATTATACCTATTGGAAAGCCAGAATGAGAATTTTTCTTAAATCCATGGTATGAGAGCGTGTGGCAAGCCACAGTGATGGAATGGATCCCTCTACCACTGAAGTGAACTGGTATCGATGGAACAAAATCAATGAACTTCTCACCTTATTTTACCTGGACACACTTCAGAAAAGTGAGAGTAGTGTTTAAGCAAAAGCACTAAATGCAATCACTTGCGCACTATCACCGGATGATTCAAAAGAATTATATCCTGTGATACTATAAAACAAACTTGGGATATTTTAGAATGCATTACAATATGCTTTATAACATGCTTCTCAACATGCTTGTAACATGCTTACTCCATGTCTTACTTTATGCTTTATAACATGCCGACTAACATGCTTGTATTGCTTGTTTACCATGCTTTACTTCACATGCTAGCGATGAAAACTGTTTGAGTTTGGGACTATGTTTATAGTCCAAACACTCGGTACCAGACTTGTGATTGTGGCTGAGATTCATGTCGCCACAAAGGACGGGCCGGCGAACCCGAGTCGTACTTCGGTTGGCGATAGTGGTTGGCCACGCGGAGTGCTTTTGCGCTCCATATCGCTCAACTTGTGGTGCGCTCGAGCTAGTCAGGCTCGCCACTTGAACCGAAGTGTAGTTGTGTATTCACCTTGTTTGGTCGCTACTGCTTGAACCTAGGGTACCAAACTTACCAGTGGTGATTCCTGTTTAACCATGGTACCTAGATCCGCTAAGACGCATGAGCCGGGCATGGTGGTATGGGACACCGTGGTCGAGCTGTCGGCCTATGCTGGGGCCATGTGCCTCCCCATAGTGACCATTGCGCAACTATCTCGTGAGCCGAATACGGTGGTATGGGACACTGTATTCGAGCTGTCGATACTTCGGCGAGAGCCGAGTACGGTGAGATCTGTGCTCGTGCTGACGGGCGACGAGTCCTCCGTGGTATCATCGAGTGTACTTTAAGTATCTGTGATTGGCCACGAGCCTTTCACAGTAACTAGAGTGTGAGTTGAGCCGAGTACGGTGAGACCTGTACTTGAGCTGACGGCTAGTGATTGAGCCGAGTACGGTGAGACCTGTACTCGAGCTGACGGCCAGCAATTGAGCCGCATACGGTGAGATCTGTATCCGCGCTGACGGGTGACGAACCTGTTGTGATGCCATCACTAAGCTTCTCAACCATAACATCGTATGAGAATAACTAGGACTGACGACCCTAGAATGGATCATGTTGGGAATGATACAAGGGAGGTACCTTAGTTTCCCAATACTGCTGATTGAAATGGACTAATAATAACTTGGCAATCACGAGCATCATCGCACCGCATGTGCTTTGTAGATGTGGCGCACTGAGGGAGTTAAGCATTCGCGAACGTAAGATGATGTCGCTTGAGGGTGGTTTGGCAAGGGCATACAGCATCATGTCATATCATTTTTGCATTTAACAAGAGTAGTTAGAAATGCTTGATTTGTACTGCTTTATCATTACTGCTTGGTTGATTTGATAACATGTTAACTTATGCATTATTGTTCCACTGAGTTAGCTACTCACTCCCACGATACGGGACGGTGTTGTACACACCAACCAGACTCTGTGTTGAGGATTAGAGGGCGCCTTGGTTCAGGAGCCAGAGCCCGACGTTGATGAGGACCAGGAGGAGTTCTCTTTCATGCAGTATTCTGACGGCTACGCCTAGGCCGGCTGCATCGCGGGACTTTTGGGGCCTCTTTTGAGGATGTATTTTGGGTTTTAATTTACAAACTTACATGTATATTGGTGCTCAGCTAGTGCTCATACCCTGAAGTTCAGAAAATTTTGTTACTTTACATACTTGTATATAAATTTCAGTCTTCCGCTGTTTTAAATGCAATTGAACTGGGTATGAATTACTGTTTTGGTTTAATCTCATTCATGTTTATTGCGCTAACTCAGACAACATTTAACCGACATTGTGTATGTTGCATAAGTGATGCGTTGGAACTCGGGAGTTGAGTTCATACTCGACCCCCGAAGTTCAGGGCATTACAGCTAATCGATCTAAGCTATTTATAAGATGTCAAATTTTGATAGCCTTTCATTCACTAGGCCTCCACCATTTGATGGCCCTAATTATACCTATTGGAAAGCCAGAATGAGAATTTTCCTTAAATCCATGGATGAGAGCGTGTGGCAAGCCACAGTGATTGAATGGATCCCTCCTACCACTGAAGTGACTGGTATCGATGGAACAAAATCAATGAAAGTCTCACCTTATTTTACCTGGACCACACTTCAGAAAAGTGAGAGTAGTGTTAATGCAAAAGCACTAAATGCAATCACTTGCGCACTATCACCGGATGAGTTCAAAAGAATTATATCCTGTGATACTATAAAACAAACTTGGGATATTTTAGAAATGACACACGAGGGTACATCAATTGTCAAGAAGTCTAAATTCCAAATCCTCACAACTAAATTTGACGAAATACATATGGAAGAAAATGAAATGTTCATGGACTTCTATACTACACTGAATGACATTGTGAACTCTATGTGGGGTCTTGGCGATAAAATCCCAGAAAGTAAAGTGTGCGCAAAGATACTACGCTCACTACTTGTACGGTTCAACTCAAAGGTAACTGCGATCCAGGAACTTCGTCATACGGACAATATGAGGGTAGAAGAATTAGTTAGGTCTTTACAAACCTACGAGTTAAATCTTAAAGCTCCTAAAGGTAAATCTATTGCCCTTAAATCTTCTAAATGTATTTCTCAAGAAAATTTTGATTTTGAAAATTTTAAAGATGATATGGCTCTCTTAGTGAAAAAGTTTTACAAGATTTTCAAAAGTAAAAAGAGGGTTGACTTTCAAAAATCAAATGATAAGAAAAGATCTAAATCTAAATCTAAAACTTGGAAATCTTTAAAAGATAATCAATGTTACAACTGCCAAGAATATGGGCATTTAGCAAACAAGTGTCCTAAAAAGGACAAACCTAAAAAGAAAGGAATGTTGGCTACTTGGGGTGAATCTTCTGGCACTGAAGCCTCTTTTGAATCAGAAGATTCTGAAACCGAGTCGGGCAATGAAGTCAAAGCTCTTATGACTCTAGCCAAGTTCACTTTTTCAGATCATGATGACTCTACTAGTGAAGAAAATCTTAATAGTGATCATGAAAATGAAGAAGATCTTTAAGATGCTTATAATGCCCTATATAAGGAAAGTTGTAAAATTGCTGTTAAACTTAAACTTCAGAAAGAAAAGTTGTCAAAGCTTAAAGAAAATTTTGAAACTCTTATTTTAGAAAAATCCCATATTTCAGATTGTTTTGAAAAATGCAAATGCGATTTAGAATTCAAAACCTCCCTGATTGAAAATCTGAAAATGAAAAACTTAAACTTGAAATCTCTTCACTTTTGAGTTTAAAGGATATATGGAGGTATGCCCAACGTGATCCAAAATTAGAAAAACTTTTGTCTAGATCAAGAAAATGTGGCGACCGATCAGGTTTAGGCTATGATAGAAATATTCCTCCTAAACAGAAGAATACTCCTAAGTTTGTAAAAGGAGAGTCTTCAAACTCAAAAGAGAAAAGTTCTAATTAAAAGTTTTCTAAAAATGCTAAAACTTTTCAATCTTTCAAAACTAAAAGTAACCATATCAACTATAAAAATCAGAACCGAAACACTTTAGTTGAGAAAATAGTTGATCTACTTAAGAAGCTCTTAAAATCTAACTCAGTGGGTCATTCTTACAACAACTACAAACATAAAAAGACCAACTATACTCCTAAACCCAAAATAGTTATGAAATGGGTTCCTAAGGCTACTTGCTTGGTTGCCCACACGGCTTTCAAAGCTTTAAGCCATTCAAAGTGGTACCTAGACAGTGGATGCTCCAGGCACATGACTAGTGACAAAGGTCTGTTCACCACTCTTAAAGACATGACTGATGGTTCAGTCACATTTGGTGATGGTAGCAACTGCAGGATTATTGGCCAAGGTACGGTTCAACTTTCTAACCTCCCCTTATTTGAGAATGTTCTGTACGTTGAAGGTTTAAAACATAACTTGTTAAGCATTTCTCAAATATGCGATAAAAATCATAGTGTTAAATTTTCTAACCTAGGGTGTGAAATATTAAACAAAAATGGTTCAATAATATTAACTGGTCGTAGAACTTCTGAAAACTGCTACATCGTAAGTGATTCTATCTCATCTAATCAACTGTGTTACATGGTCCATACCGATGAAATTGAGTTATGGCATAAACGCCTTGGACATGTACACTACCACAATCTCTATAGATTGATCAAAAGAGAACTGATAAGAGGTCTACCTAAATTACAGAAAGCAGATAATATATGTGGCGAATGCCAGATTGGCAAGCAAACTAGGAGTACTCACAAAAAGGTAACTCTAATGCCACATCAAAGCCACTCGAACTTCTCCACATGGATTTTGTATGACCAACCAGGACGAAGAGTAGAGGTGACAAAAAATATATATATTGGTAATTGTGGATGATTATACCAGATTCACTTGGGTAGCCTTCCTAAGGGATAAATCAGAAACCCTTGTTGAAGTAAAAAGGATTATTAAACAGATCCAAACTGAAAAAGGTTCTCAAGTCAGTAAGATCCGTAGTGATCATGGATCTGAGTTCGAGAATAGCAGTTTTGAGAAATTCTGTTGCGATCAGGGAATATCACATGAATTCTCTGCACCCAAAACACCACAAAAAAATAGAATTGTTGAAAGAAAAAATAGAGTGCTTCAAGAAATGGCTAATGTAATGTTAAATAGTATGAAGATCCTTAAAAATCTTTGAGCTGAAGCCGTAAATATTGCATGCTATATAATCAACTGGGCTTATACAACTAAAACTAATAATAAAACAGCTTATGAAATGTGGTTTGATAAGAAGCTTACTGTCAAATACTTTCGAGTTTTTGGCAGCAAGTGCTATATTTTACGTGACCGTGAAAATCAGGGAAATTTTGACACTAAAAGTGATGAAGGTATCTTTTTAGGGTATTTTTTGAACAGTCATGCATATTGAGTAGTAAATAAGAGGACCGGTGTGATTCAAGAGTCCATCAATGTGGTCATCGACGATCACTTGAATACACCTGCCCCAAGTTCAGATAATGATGAAGTTCTTTTAGTTGACAAACCAGATACTTCATCAAATCAAACTAATTCTGAACTGATGACTGTTAAAGATCATCCAACCACTCAAATCCTTGGAAACCTTCTCACTGGTGTGCGCACTCGTAGACAACTAGAAGACATATGTAATTACGTGTGCTTTACATCTCAGATAGAACCGACTAACGTAAAAGAAGCTCTTACTGACGAAAACTGGATAGTAGCTATGCAAGTAGAGCTTAACCAATTTGTGAGAAGTGATGTTTGGTATCTTGTTCCTAGACCTAAAGATAAACACATTATAGGAACTAAGTGGATTTTCAAAAATAAGTCTAATGAACTTGGTAATATAATTCGAAACAAGGTTAGACTGGTTGTACAAGGGTACACTCAAATTGAAGGCATCAACTATGATGAAACCTTTGCCCCAGTATCTCGTCTTGAATCAATCAGACTATTCATATCCATTACATGCTTTAGAAAATTTAAAATTTATCAAATGGATGTAAAGAGTGCCTTCTTAAATGGCGATCTGCATGAAGAGGTTTATGTTGAACAACCAACGGGTTTTGAAGTCCCTAAGAATGCTGATCATGTCTATCACCTAAAAAAGTCTCTTTATGGTTTGAAACAAGCTCCAAGGGCATGGTATGAAAAATTGACTAAGTTTTTACTAAGTCATAATTTTCTAATGGGAAGTGTTGATAAGACTCTTTTTGTTAAGAAACATAACGATCATATCTTAATGGTGCAAATCTATGTTGATGATATTATTTATGGATCTACCTATACTAACATGACTGTTGAGTTTATAGATTTAATGAAATTTAAGTTCGAAATGAGCATGGTTGGGGAATTGAATTGTTTCCTAGGGTTGCAAATAAAACAATAACCTGATGGTATTTTTATTTCTCAAACCAAATATGTTTTGAACTTAATTAAAAAGTTCAGATTTGAGAATGGTAAGAATTTTGATACTCCTATGAGTACAACATTAAGACTCTCAAAAGACTCTACAGGTAAAACTGTGGATCCTAAAGTATATCGCAGTATGATTGGTAGTTTACTTTATTTAACTGCAAGTAGACTTGATATTGCTTTTAGTGTTGGTATTTGCACTAGATATCAATCTGATCCTAAAGAGTCTCATCTAACTGTTGTTAAGTGAATTATGCGATATGTCGCAAGTTCTGCTAATTTGGGTTTCTGGTATCCATATGATACTAGTGTTCAGTTGGCGGAGTACTCAGATGCGATGCGGTAATATGGCATGGATATATGATAGTGAGTGAGGTACAGTGGGTTGTTTTATATTGAAATTGTTTAGTTTCTTGGTTTAGTAAAAAGCAAAGTTTCTATATATTTTTTCTGTTGTAGCAAAGTTGATCGCTAAAGGCTAAATCGCAGCTGGAAATGCATGTACTCAGCTTGTTTGATGATGAAACGTATGTTAAGCGATTATGGAATTGCACAGGATTCAATGGTTTTATATTGTGATAATTTTATTGCAATAAATATTTTTAAAAATCTAATTCAGCATTCATGTACCAAGCACATTGACATTAGACTTCATGACATTCGTGAATTAGTGGAAGAAAAAATAATTTCATTGGAATACATTCCGACAGCGACTCAACTTGCTGACATTTTCACTAAACCACTCGACAAAAGCAGGTTTAATAAATTGAAATTTGATCTTGGTATGTGCAATTTAAATTGATTATTTATGCATATGTATATCATAGTATATATATATTTGATAATTTATTGGTTTAAATTTCAAATTTTTATGAACAATGCATATTTTCGTCTTTGCATGACCAGTCAAGGATGTGCTCAACCAGTCATGGCACGACCGGTCGAGGACATCCCACAACCAGTCGTGTAGCGCGCTGGACCTATTTTAATTTGGAAAAAACTCATCTTCCTCATTTCCTATTTCTTCTCCAACGGGTCGAAACACGACTAGTTATACCTAATCATTTGATTCCTCAAGATTAGTGCATCATTTGTGTTTTTATTGTAGATTCTAGTCAATATTACTTCATTTTAACTCTTGGAGTAATTTATTTTGTGTTTCATTGAGGTTTTAGGATTTTCTTTTGGAAAAATTTGTTCTAGCTAAACCCCACTCTACATCCTTTGTGATCTCTTGATTCTTTGTACTATTAATTGCAAATGGATGTTAGAGGGAAGAAGAAAACTTCCTGTGGTCCATCATCCTCTAGATCAACTCCTATTGCTCAGCATCATCTTCGGTCACCCGAAGATGATCCCTCGTATGTACAAGATTTGCGATTGCGAAACGTTATTATTGAAAGACTTGTGTCTATTGATCACATTACTCCTTTTGGTCTCTTTCCTCTTCTCAAATCTGTAGGCTGGGATAACATCCTACATTGGGGTGGGCCTGCATACCAATCTATTGCTCAGGCCATGTTTGCATGTATTTCTGATTTTTCGACTGAGAATTTAACATTTAAAATAACAACTAGAGAAGGTTCATTTGATGTAGACCGTCATTTGATCTCAGCTATAATGGACATACGTGTTAATGACGAGAGTATTCCTATTCAGACTCTAGTTGAAAAACTGTCAGAAACAGAAAAACGCATGTTAACTAGAGATTTATGCAATATGGATGTTCAATGGACTCATAAGGGGAATGCGCTCCCCTCAAAGTACTTATTACCCAAATACAGGGTTCTCCACAGAATCTTTACTTCAAATCTGTATCCGCGTTCTGGTAACAAAATAGAACTGACTTCCTTTATGGTTCGGGTTTTGCTTTTATCACCACTAGTACTAAAGTCTGTCTACCTTCTTTAATATGTCATTTCATCATTCACTTTCGTCTTCATCCAGGACACAGTGATATTTCATTTGCATATCTTATGACTGTGTTAGCTTCTCACATGCTAGTTGCTATGCCTGTTGGAGAGGCTCCTATTCATCATCTTATTTTTAACAATTCTAATATAAACAAGATGAAATTAGAATTGACACCTGGCCAAAGAGATGTGGGTGGAGGTGGTGCTGAAGCAGAGAATGAAGAAGAAGGTGGCAATCTTCCTCCTGATGATATAAATATGGATGACATTTTTGATGAAATTGAATCAGACTCTACTAATGATCCTGACTATGAACCATCTGATTTTGATACTCGTCTTCATGCACTTGAGGAGAAGGTTGAGAACATGAATGTTGCCCATGATTTACAATTTAAATATACGCGCAAGTATCTTAGGCGCTTAAGCAAGGGCCTTCATCAACTTGATTCTACCATACCTGCTCCTTCTTCAGGATCTGATTAAATGATTTTATTCATTGGTCTATATTAACTGTTAGACTATTTTGGTTTCTTTTAGTGTGCTAGACTTACTTTGGATTATACTGGTTTATGATATATGCACTTTGAATTTGCCTATATAACTTTTTTCTATTTCACTCCTTTATTACTCTCTTATTGGTCTTCCACTTCCATTTATTCATTTCTTCCATTGTCATATTGTGACAAAAAGGGGGAGAATATTTTAAGTTTTTGATTGATTGATAAATATGGAATGTATATAGATTGTGGGGGAGATATGGATTGTGGGGGAGTAGCAAAATATTTTTAAGTAGCATAATTTTTATGAATCTATGTGTGCTATTTAGGGGGAGTAAGTAATGAGGAATTTGTGCTAGTTAATGACAACTGGTGCATGATTCTTTAATCAGGCTGTAACTGGTTTACTTTTATAACTGGTGCATGATTCTTTGTGTTCATATTGATCATATTTTTGTTAAGTGTGTTTTCTCACAAATTTGACAAAGGGGGAGATTGTAAGTGCCATGGTTTCCTGCTCCTTTGGTTGTCAAATTTTGTGGTGCCAAAAACATAATATATGTCTTGTGTAGCATGTTGATTTGTATATTCAAGACACTGCATCAATGCTACAAGTTAAGAACGGTGATCTACTTCAATAAATGCAAGGTCAAGTTCTTTGTCCACTTCTGTAAGCTTCAATATTCAGAATATTTCAAGAGCTGCATCAGAAGATGAGTGCTTGTTCAAAACTCAAGTACAACTCAAGATAATGTTCAACTCAAGATGAAGTACAACTCAAGAACAACAAATCCAAGCTTTTAAAGATCTCAAGTTCAAGCTACATCTTGTAGAGATCTCAAGCTTCATAATCTTCAAAGGTCAACCATCATCTGAAAAAATGAAGCTTCAATGTCCATACTTCACATTTAAGGTATGAATGACCTTAGATTGACCTTAAGGTAGGTCATTTTGTGTACATAATTCAAATTGAATCTTTTTATAAGTGTTTAGTCTGCTCTAGGACTAGTCCTAGACTCTATTCAACTAGTCCTAGAACTGGTTCGACTAGTCCAAGAAATTCCAAGACCAGTCTTAAGTTGTTGCAAATTTTCATAATTTTTTAGTTGAGCTTCAACCACTCCTAGAGACTGCTCGACCAGTCGTAGGAACAGTGCCGACTCCTTCACGACCAGTCCTGCAGCTACGACTCAAACTCTAGTAACGAATTCTGGTTTTCTCGACCAGTCGTGGAGGCCTCACGACCAGTCGTGGACACCCTATGACCAGTCGTGGAACGGTTTTATCCAATCGCGCTTAAAATTTCAAAATGCAGTTTGACCTACGACCAGTCGTGGTGTCGTGGTGGCCACATGACCAGTTGTAGACATTGTTTCTGCATCTATAAATAGAACACAAATTTCAGAGTTTCATATCTAATTCAAGTAAAATCAAGGCATCACTCTGAGATAAGTTTGTGTTATTTTTAAGCTACGTTGTGCATATTTAATATTCTCTTGTGTTAGCTTTGTCAATTTGATTTTGTTTCAAAATTCCAATCTGATTTGAAATGAGGAATTATTGTATTCCTTCTTCTTGGAATCAAAATCAAATAGAGCTAGCCCAACTGATTTAATTTAAAATTAATCTAGAATCTAGAACCATTTCAAAGTGAGTATTAGACAATTAAACTTCTATATTCGAACTTCTACTCTGATTGGTTCTTCCGGGCTGCTACAAAAGGAAAAATCCAGGTATTTTACATTTGTGTAAATTTCCACTGCTTTAGGTTTCTTTTGAGATTGAACCAGAAAAATCTCATTGTGTTGGTTATCTGAGGAGAGACAGAAAACTCAGAAAGTGGGGTTTCTGAATTGTGTAAGCCCATTTGAAATACACAATTGTGAAGGTTTTAGGTGAACCAGAGAAACCTATTTTCATAGTGAACGCTGATATCCCCTGTGTGAGGATATTAGGAGTGGAGTAGCAAGCTGTGTGGTTGTTGTTTAACAGTTGGTGTACACACAGGCGAACCACTATAATTCTTTGTGTCTTGTGGTTTGAATGTTTGTTTAATTTCTTTTATCATTCAAGTTTGTGGAATGTATGTGTGGATGTGCATGTTGTAATATTTACATTTCAAGCATTGTGGGGAATGTTGTAATAACTTAGATTTCAATTCCTTGTTATTTATTTATTCCTCTGTATCTTGTTTGAGTTCATGATACAAAGATATTTCTAGGAATCAGGTTGTCCTACCATAAACCTTGGTTTTTGGTGTAAGGTTGTCCTTAGAACAACATTTGTATCAATCTCTCAATACTCATACATTTGAGGTTGCTTTACATTTCAGTATTGTGAATTGATTATAGTGCTATCTTTCTTTTATTTGTTTATAAGGCTATCTTATTGTTTATATTCCACTATTAAAGTTTTAAATTTGGCATAGTCCTATTCACCCCCCCCCCCCCCCCCCCCCCCCCCCACCTCCCCCCCACTTTAAGACATAGCTAGGCCTTTCATGAATGTTGTTGAAATTTCAGTAGAGAGAGGGCAAAGAATGAAAGGAAGAAGAAGAGGAAGAGAGATGAGATCGAGAGAGAGAGAGAGAGGTTGCAGCGAGTGTCGCACTAACTCAACCCAACCGACTTGGGCCTGACTCTAGTCCAGCAACTTAGCTGGGCAGGTTTGAGGAAGAGGGAGAAATGAAATGGGAAGAAGAGAAAGCAAAGAGAGAAGAGGAAACGAGAGTGGGTTCAAGAGGCAAGGACACAGTCCGAGTCAAAATAGAGTCGCTATTGCGAGTCTGCTGCAGAGTTGAGTTTGGGTTCAATAGTCTTGAATAGACTAGTGTGTTCGAAAAGAAGAAGAAGAAGAAGAAGAAGAAGAAGAAGAAGAAGAAGAAGAAGAAGAAGAAGAAGAAGAAGAAAAGAAGAGTAGAGAAGGATAGAAGAGAAGGAAAAGAGAGAAGAGAAAAGAAGGAAAGACAAAGAAAGATCGGGACTTTCGTGCCCGACTTGACAGTGGTTGAGTCAACTCAGTGAGTTATTGGGCAATTGAGATAAAGAAAGATAGAGGAAGAAAGAAGAGAAGTGGAAGAAAGAAAAGCAGAGGAAGTCAGGGCTTGCAGCTGATCCATAACCGGGTTCGTTGGGGTGCTGCTGAGTTAACTCAAACAGTCACTGGGTTCGGCTCCTAAATCGGTTCATCTTTAGTGCATCCTTAATACTAAACTCTAAGACCAGATTGTGTTGAGTTCAGACCTCTAGTTGTTGTAGCAATTGAGTTTTTTGTTACTGATTTGGTGCAAATGGAGTGGAACCAGTTTTAGTGTTGACTCAGTGAATACCTCTGAGTCAAAACTCTCATAGAAATCGAGTTAGGTTGCTTTAGTGCATCAACTCTGGTTCAGGAATTCCAGCTCAATACTTGTTCCAATAGGGTAGTTTTCTACTCTTTATGGAGATTGGTTTCACCTAAGTTGGAGATCTTTCAAACAATAGTGGATTCCAATCATGGTGAAACAATCAAGTCCAAGTTGTGGCCGAATCGAGTCTACGGCAAGTTATATTGATCAAATCAAGTTAGTTTAGGGTGAATTAAACTCTATTGCTAGGAAGATTTTTAATTCAATTCAAGTCTTAAAATGATCCAATTTCCTACTTAATATATGAGAATTTGAATTTCAAAAATCATACGTTTCATTCTGAGAAAAACCATGAGATCTAGTTCTGTGTTCAAACCTAATTGGAATAAATAATGTAATATGTTAATCCTAACCATACTTCTTGCTAATCTAAATTTGAACTTATTTCTAAGACTCGTATTTGCATTTTATTCACTCAAAAGTACAATATAAGGTGAGGATCACCCTTCAAGCTTTTCTACATCATGATAGTTATCTTAGATCATTTATTTTATTAATTGTCTAATTTAATATTCAGTCAAAATGATGATAAATGTTAGTTCCTATTTAAGATTGATCATTGGATTTATATTCGAGTATCTAAACATGCGATGAATCTCAAATATCCCTATTCAGATTCAAAATGAGCACCTTACCTGTGTAAATGCTATTGATATTGTACGTGGCTTGTTTTACCACTTGCGATTACTTGATGGTGTTTTTGGAAGTCCTCGAACTAGTGGCCATTCTGACTAATAGATTAAATGGAAATTCTTTTTTTGTGGATTTACCATCTTATGGATCGCTTGTGCCTTTATGGCTTTTTGGGGATAACCCCTTTTTTTATTGCATCCTTGGGATGAACTATTTGCCATATGTGGCTTGATGGAATATTTGCCCTATGTGGCTTTAATGGACCATTTTCATATAACCTTGTGATGGTTAGTTCCACTTAATGAATTATGATTGGCCACTAGTTGAAGATGTTATCTTTAAACATCTTATTTGTTAGTCTCATGAGCCAGGGATGGTGGTATGGGACACTATGCCCGACCTGTTGGCCTATGCTGGGTGACGAGCCCTCCATAATGAACTTTAAACTTTCTAAAAATGAGTGTTTGAAATTGGAATAATAATGGTTGGGCTAATCATGCATTTCATGGCATGCGGATTTTATCAAGTGGTCGATGTAAGCCAAGGGGTTTCTTGGGGCACTATGGGCTTACCATTGAGTATTTTACCAGGTGATCCCAAGTTATTATCGATGCATTCGAATCACTATGGGTTGTCCTTGTCGTATGGACTTTTCCAAGTACCTAGTCCTCCTTAAGGCGTACCTTTGAGTACTTTTCCAGGAGACTAGCTCACCTTGGGTGTCCTCATTGCATGGTCTTATCCAAGTCGCTAGTTCTTCTTAGGGCGTACTTTTATGTACTTTTTCGGGTGACTAGTTCTCCTTAGGCGACCTTTTTGCCAGCTGAACGTGCATCCCCATATTTGTGAGCATGTGCATGAATTCATACATTTAAACAAGATTACCATTGTGAAATTTATTTATTGTTTGCGCATCTGATGACCTTTGTCTTATTACTATGATGGTTATTATGAAATATTCTTTATAAATTGTTCCTGATAAACTATACTTATTTATCTTGATGTCTCGATAAATCTTGGGGGCTATACCTCACTGGGATAGCCATTGATGCTGTCAAACCATATTGCACCACAATGACCAGGGCAAGGGAGAGATCAACCTTCCCACTCAATTGCCACATAACCAAACACGGTTTGACTAGACAGTTGAGGCTCAAAATTATGTGACCAGTGTGCTAGAAGGACCGTTCCAGGGTGGGGAGATCCTCCTCGACTAAGGATGTAAGTCCAATACATGGATCTAAGAAGGGCTAAAGGAAGCGGTCAACATTGGTCGCAGAGGACACCTTCACCCCTTGATCATTACTCTCAGGGCCGAGTGTCAAATCAAAGGATGGTTAAATCTCTGTCAACTTAGAAAAGATTCTGAAAACAAGTCACGCATCCTAAATTCCCAACGGTACCAGAAGTGATGACTGGAACTTAGAAACATCAATGGTAGAGACGTAGAGCAGCCATGAGGAAAGAGTCAGCAAGGGTCGAGGGCATACTTCAACTGGAAGTAGAACAACCATGATTGTTCTGGAGAATCCCTCTGTCTAGAGAACAATTGGTTGTTAACACAGTTGAAGCAGTTCTACTCCTGTTTTATGTGATCAGAATACTAACATTATCGCCCAACCCTATGGATCAGCTGGTTCGAAGGACAAAGATGACTATGATAATTTATCTAATTATCTCAATGATAAAGATTTCCCAAGGGATGAGTGGCTCGTAAACGAATGTTCACAACCCCAAGTGTAAGGTCGCGATGTAGTAATAACTCAGTAAACTGAGGTCGAATCCACAAGGACTAAACTTGTATGTATTCTGAAAATAACTAGAACTAGAACTAGAAAAATATCTAAATTGAAATCTAAAAAATTGAGAGTAATGGTAAATAATGTTTATTAAAACTTATGAATTTAAAGGTGGGAACTAGGGTGCCAAGGATCCACGTATAGCTATCAAGATGCTACCTTACTTGATTCAAGGAACCCCAATTGGAATTAGAGTCCTATCCTATCTAATTGGAAGATAAAACAATTTAAATCAAATTTGAACTTTTCATTGACCTAATTCTCATTAGGGGAGAATCCTAAAGATTGGAAGGGATTTCATCACCCTACCATGCCTAGGAGATGATTGTGAACAACGGGATTTACCAATCTCACTATCTTAAAATAGAAAAAGAAGATATCCAAAGTTATCACAGCATCTATTGTAATTTGAGTCACAATAAATCATAGAAAAATGAAAATATTCCCTTAATATCAAACTAGAAATCAATGAAGTTCAATAAGAATAAAGAATGAAAGCAAAATAAACATCCAATCATGTTACAAGCTTCACCTCTTAACCCTAGCTAAGAGGTTTCGCTAACCATAGACATGATTGAAACCAAATCTCTTAAACAAATCATGAAAAATAAACTAGGAAAGAAGAAAAACTCTTTGGCAGCTGCTCCACCCTTGTGTATGCTCCTTAAGACCTTTCCAAACCCTATAAGATTCTTTGGAGCATCCTAGGGAGTCCTATTTATATTTGTGCAACTCCAACTTTCGCACTGAGTTGGAAAAATCTAGAAACCACATCAAATTTATAGAATCTGCACAATTTTCCAAAATAGAGTCGGAGTTTCAGAATATGCTTTTTTAGGACAATTTCAGGATTCCTTTTCTTCACTTCAAATCTTTGATTCTCTTCATTCCTCACTTGGTTTTCTTATATCTTTGGCATGTGAATTCTTTATTAATGACTTCCAAATCTCCAAATCTTCATTTAGTAATCTTTTGAGCATAAATCTTCCTTTTGACATAAATTTCACCTTAAGCTCTCGAAATCACCTCACACATGAAAACATGCATAATTAAATCAATTAAGCATTATCATGTTTATAAAACCAAGGTATAAATAGGAGAAATATGCAATATTTCACACTCAACAACGAACTAGTGATGACCGTTGAAGTGTTGCAAGTGGTTTCGACCACATCATCCGACGTTGCAGCCAATGAGAACATTGAGTATATTGACAAAAATTCCAATAAGCAAGATAGCCCAGAAACACTAGGGGGCAATTTCCTAGTTCAAAGATTGTATTTGGGACATTGCCACCCATCGTTTTTTATTGCAATATGGTACTTTTCCTTCTAGTTTCCAAGCTAAGCTAGCCCAACCAAGTAAGATAGCGGGTGATGTAGAGAAATTCAATCCTCCGTGGTGATATAGCACGTTTCTTTCCCATCAGAGGAAACGATTAAAGGGAGACCAAGAGTAGATAAAACACCACATGTGAAAACCGTTTTGGTGGAATCAGGAGCTACATCAGAAAGAGTAGTTATAAAAAGACCCACTCATGGCATGATGCGGCACCTCAAGCTATTGTATATATGCTCACCTTGAAGGTTGCCCAGTCACCAGGATTCTGGTCAACAATGGGGTTGCCGTCAATCTTCTACCACTAAGAATGATGTCAAATATGGAAAAGAGAGTGACTGACTTGATCCCATTAGAGGTCACTGTCAATAATTTTGTTGGTCACATTACAAATACTCATAGGGTTCTGCCAGTCAACCTGATTGTCAGGACTAAAACAGTGTTGGCCCCATTTTTTACGGTCGATATCTCATCCAGCTATAATGCTCTACTTGGCAGGGACTGGATCCATTCATTTGCATGTATCCCATCATTCTTACACCAGTTCATAATCTTTTGGAACCAGGATAAAGTTGAATTAGTTTTGGTCGATAATAAACCCTTCTTGGCTACTTTGAATGCAAATGAATCCTATTACTATAGCGAAGAGGTAGGGCCATTTAATTCAATGGAAGGAATAAGCACGGCCGACCGACTGAAATTTAAAAAAAATAAATAAATAAATAAATAAAATAATAATAAAAAATCTAGGCAGCATCGTGCAAGATATCACATAAGTGATTCATGCGGTCAATGACCTACCGAGGGACATCATTCCTTTTTGGTCAATTTCGCGTTGTACCATCAAAGAAATATCATGATTAATACAATGAAAGATAACCAACATAGGGCTGATTTCACAGCCAGAATAAGAAGGCTCAAAGAAAGCCTGAAGGACATTGCCGACGGTTATCTCGTGAATATGGCCTATATAGATGTCTTGGTGAAGAAGAAGACATGGAACATAGGGAAACCCCTGATAAGAAAGAGGATTCACAAGCCCAAGTTTAAGATCCCTTAGTGGAGGTGAACCTAGGGACTGAGTAAGACTCAAAGTGTACATATTTATCAGTGGATTACTCATCAAGTCCTAAGATAAATTACAATTAACCTAATTGTTGAAAGAGTGTACTGATTTCTTTTCATGGGATTACCATGAGATGTTGGGGCTCGATCGAGACTTGGTCGAGCACAGGTTACCTGTAAAAGAAGGATATCGGTCATATAAACAATTGTCCAGGCAAATGATAATAAAAGTAACATAGAAAATAAAAGAAGAGATCGAACAACTATAGAAGATTGGTTTCATCAGGCCCATTAAGTATGCCAAGTGGATTTGAATGTGGCCCTAATCATAAAAAATGGTAAGTTGTGGGTTTGTATCAACTTCCAAAATTTAAATCTAGCAACGCCAAAGGACAAATATCCAATGTCAATGGTCGATTAACTGATCCATAGGGCTACCAAACATCAAGTTGTGCTCTTCATGGATGATCATTCCAGGTACAATCAAATTTATATAATACTATATGATATGCCGAAAATGACATTTAGGTGCCCAGGACCCCTAGGGACTTACTGTTTAGTGGTAATGCCCTTTGGGCTTAAGAATGTAGGGGTTACATATCAGAGAGTGATGAATTCCATGATATGATCAGCCAGTTTATGAAGGTTTATGTCGACGACGTAGTATTAAAATCAGTCAACGTAAAGAGTCATCTTACTCATTTGTGTAAATTGTTCGAGTGTACTAGTGCAACCCTTTACCGTACTATGCCTTGGCATCCCAAATGATGGATAACTTTGATGAAGTAAAACTAATGCATGTTACTAGGAATCATAACATGGATGTTAATGAAATGGCACGGTTAGCTGCAGGACTTAATGCCCTGAGGGGATCAGCTGAGAGGATGATTAACGTTCAAAGGAGGTCTTTACCATCAGTTTTCAAAAGGGATATTGTTATGGAGATATGCCAGGTCGAGATGGAAGAAGAGGACTAGAGAGCTCCTCTCGTTGGTTATCTTCAAAGCCTACGCACTAAGATCAACATGGATGTAAGGAGATCGGCCACTAAATATGTCGTGATTGACAGTGAACTATACCAAAAAGGGGCCAATGGATTTTTGCTCTAATGTTTAACAAAAAAAAGCTTATTGGCAATGGATGAGGTTCACGAAGGGTTATGTGGGGCTAAAGAAAAATAAGGCTCGCACTTAGGTATTATGGGTATTTCTGGCCGACAATGATGAGAGATTGCATTCGATACGCCAAAGGTTGTGAGGCCTACAAAGAAATGAGCCAATTCAATACGTGCCCGCAACCGAAATCCATTCAATCGTCAAACCCTGGCCTTTTCGAGGATGGGTGATGGATCTGATAGGTCAAATCCATCCACCTTCAACATGCATGGATTCATTCATCATTATAGCTACCAAATATTTCACAAATGGGTGGAAAAAACCCATGAAAGGGGTCAACATAGAGAAATCATTGAGTTCATCGAAAATAATGTTATTGATCGGTTCTAGATTCCAGAATCAATCACCATGGACCAATGCGCAACATTTTTAGCAAAGGATGTGAGGGCCATAAGGGATAAGTATGGGATCAAAATTTTATATTCGACGCCATATTATGCATAGGCCAATGGTCAGGCCGAGGCTAGCAATAAAGTAGCTTAAGAATATCCTGAGGAAGACAATTAAAGAAAATTCTTATGAATGGCATATAAAACTGTCTGAGGCACTCTGGGCATACAGAAACTTGCCTCGCACTAGTACTGGGATGAGTCCATTTGCATCGACATATGAACATGATGCAGTGGTACCCCTAAAAATTACTGTGCCATCTTTGAGAATCGCACATCAGGCCGAGTTAACCTCTCTCGAGTTTACAAAAATGATGTTGGTTAAGTTTAAAGGGTTGGACGAGACCCGAATGAAAGCTGTTAATTTTATCATTACCAACAAAGAAACCATTGCTTGAGCATAAAATAAAAGGGTAAGAGGAAAATCCTTCGGGTAGGGATTGGAAGGTCATGTTGCCAATAGGGCACACAGATTGAACTTTGAATAAGAAATGGTCACCCACATGGGATGGACCATATATTGTCATCCAGGTCCTCAAGGGTAGAGCCTATCTCTTGCAAGACATAAATGGGAAAGTCGTGAAGGCTCCAATTAATGGTCAATTCTTGAAAATATAGTATCTTCCTTTATGGGAGGTATTGCAAGGGCAGCCCGAGTAAACACAGAAAGAGGAGGAAAAATTTGTCCTACTGCAGGTAGCAGAATGAAGGAAAATAATTTTTTATTGCAGGAAGAGGGCCTTAAATTATCAGCTATTTAATTATATGTAAAAAAAAAAAAATTAAAAATAAAAATAAAAAGATAGAAAAAGAGGAGACATTATCGGCCAATCAGCCAGTTCAAATGTAAGCCACCCTGAGCTCTAAAATTCCTTTAGAGCCGACTCTTTCTTCTCTTAGGCTGCACGTGCTTGCTCCTACATGACGGGCACTTGGCCGTTGACTAGTGAAGGAGGCCTATCACCACGTTAAGGCGGCGGCTATCGACGTCAACCTCTTACTTGGCCTTCTACTCTTCAAACCTACTAGATTCTTCACGAGTCCGATAGAACTCTATCTGGGACTCGATGAAAGTCAAGAGCGCTTGGGAGTTTGGCTGATCCTATTCTAGATAGAGATGCGCTACTTCTGAGAGGTCAACGACTAGATCGTTACATCGAGCTTCCAACAATCGCAACATCGCCCTATCAAAGCGATGTTGTCGAGCCTAGTGCAATCGATCCTTCCATGTGACATCATAGCAGATTGAGAGAATCTTGGACTCTACACAGATGGTCGCTTGTTCTTTCAATAGACCGGCACATCGTTGTAGCTCCAAGTCGACCTTGGAATAAATATCCCTAAGACGCTACAAGATGGAGAGAACCTCTAGGATTTCTCATAAAGGCTCATCATTTTTGGCCGCTTTAGCGGCATCCCTAGTAAAGGGATAGACATTGTGAAGGAGAGGAGCATGGGAGAAGTATTTGATCCCCTCTTCGAAGATCTTCTTCAGAATGGTCAATGACTATGAGTGAAACATTGTGGAGGGCCATGAAAGTCGAAGCTTATTGTTGAGCAGAGGCCGAAGGTACAACGTAAGTCTAAAATAATTTATGCTTTTATAAGTAGAGCTAGGAGTAATTAATGTTTCCATTGGGTAAGGCATGATGGTTGGGATACCCAAGTTAAGTGGTGCAACACTGGTTCAGTTCATAAAAAGTTAGAATGTGCAACAAAAATAAATTAGGATTCCTCGAAAAGCAGTACATAAATTACCATCCACCTTGATCCAGTCAACAAGTGGTATTAAAAAGAGACCAAGTGTTGGGCGGCCAAGCTTTGAAGAAAAAGTCTTGTCGATGAGGATCACCGACAAGTCAGTCGACGTCATGGCTTTGTATCGGTCGGCTATAAAGGTAATTGTTCATCGAACCCTTTACTATAGTAGTGAAAGATTTCAGTTAGTTAATCACTATGAATATCTTGAGCCAGGACCGATTAAAGTGGTAAGACAGATACTCGATGTCCCAGAATGACAATTCAATGAAGAATATGTCATTCTACATTGCAGAGAAAGATAAATCTTGGCAAGTACGTGAACAACACAAAAATTGATAAAGGAAAATTTTATTTGAAACAAAGCTGGCCATCGGCCACATTACAGAAGTAAGAAAAAATAAAGCAAAAAATAAAAACAGAGCAATCGAGCAGTTCAGATGTTCAGAAATTGTTTGCCTTTATTTCTTCAAACTCCTCGAGGAGTTCTGCTTCTCAACCTCACCTTGTTCTTGCTTTGATTTCCAATCGACTCCTTTCTCCACAAGGATGGGTAAAAAATGCATGAGCTGGTCGACGGGTTGCCATGAGAAGAGACTCGGTTCTCGACCTCTCTTTTCCTCGGCAAGCTTATCTTTGACTGAGCCTGGTAAGTGGCGATTTGTGAATTGAGGAAGGGGAAGAGATACTCAGGGACATTTGGGTCCTTAGGAGTGTACGAGAGCTCAACTTAGGATCTCTCTTTCTCCTTGACTCCCTCCCCTTGACTCCCTCCGACAGCTCGGTGCGTTATGCCTATAGCACATAAAGAAAAATATGTGTGAAGTGGTGAATTTGGTTCCACCGCAATTAGTCGTTCCATGCCAATTTGTAAGCCTCATTAACTAGTAGGGAATCCTCCCTGGCCATAGCCTATTGCCTTGGATATTCAGCAAGCTTTGTAGACTCAAAGATGAATTAAAAGTAATAATTTCCAAGGAAATACAAGCACTTTATTATTTTCAGAAGCTCTTCCAGCACAACATCTGATTTGGCAGCTTTTGAGGCCTACCTGACGAAGAGATCGATATCAAAGAGCAGCGAGGATTGGTTGAAGTCGACGAGACCCTAGTTAAGAATTTCCTTCAGATAACTTTTTGCACCATTGAGGAAGGAAGAAGAGATCGGGTTGGAAGCCATGGTTGCAAGATCAGGGAGTTGGAGAGTTTACTTGGGTTTTAGTGAGAGATCAGGACGAGGTCCAAGGCAGTTTAAATAGGCAATTACGAAGCCCATGTTCAATGCAGTTATGGCGGGAAAGATGCTTCTTGTTCTAGGAAAGTAGGAACATTCAACCACCCTGGATATTATTTCAGAGGATCATGCACGACCCCTCTAATTTCGGTCATCATGTCATCGGTTGGTTATAAAGAAATATAAAAGAACGAAAATGCCAAGTAAAGTGACTGATGATGAAAGAAGGCTCAACGACCGATTTCATTGATTTGTTGTCACAGTACAAAGGATAAATAGTTACAATTC
The DNA here is from genome assembly GCA_021015155.1 of Magnolia officinalis. NCBI lineage: Eukaryota > Viridiplantae > Streptophyta > Magnoliopsida > Magnoliales > Magnoliaceae > Magnolia > Magnolia officinalis. The sequence continues at coordinate 18,255,955 of JAJHSJ010000014.1, forward strand.
AAAGGAAGAAATTGTTGAATTGATGCTTCGACCTTTTCTGTTCAACCCTTCGCCTTGCGCAAAATGATCTCATCTTTGACAATCACTCGACAAACTCAACCAATAACTGTTGCTTGAGCTTTAACGGATGCGGCCAAGTCCTCGACCGGTTTCTTTTGTCGACCGCGTTCAACACTCCTCTCTCCAACATCATCAGATCTGCCTGTAAAGCAATGATTTGTATCCTCATTTCCTCCAACTCGGCATCAGATGTCTTCAGTTCTATGAGGCAGGCCGATAGTTTATCGACGATATCATTGGCTATAGCCATTTGGGATTCTACTATTAGGTGCTCAGGCTCGAAACGACTGATGACTGTGCAAAGCTCGTATTTTTCTTTAATGCATTCCAAGAAATTCCTAAGGGCCAGTAGTTTGGCAGTGAGACTCGTCCGAACAAGAGAAGGCCCGAGATTGATCAATTAGCTGGGTAAGCCAATCAATCTTCTCGACCGATATAGTCGTTAACGACCCTCAATGCACAAGGGTTCAGAGTTCTTCCTTGAGACACTACAATTTGGTTATGAATGTAAGGGACTCAGCAACATTGCTATCATCGACAAGAGATTGTTAGAGGGAGGACAGGATGTCTTCAACTGGAAGTGCATCTTCACTCATTGCAGAGGATGTCGAAACATCATCAATGATCATCAGCGCTGATATGGGAATCGGGGTTAAGCAAGGCAGAGGGATATCAATCGTGGGGATTTCCTCTATTGGTTTATCATAGACGACCAACTCATATGTTGCATCTAGTTGAAGAGGTTCTTTAATGGTTAATGGAAGAGATTCTACGGTCGAAGGAAGCTGCTAAATAGATAGAGGGATTGGTCGAGGGGATAATCCTCTGTTTGGGCCTTGAGGAGTGACGCTTAAGGGATGTTAATCTTCTTCTTCATCTTCTCAGTCGACAACGGTGGTCAGTGTTTAAGGAATGTCGACCATGTATTCATACTCTGTGATAAGCGTCATAGCGTCAGAAGAAGTATGAGAAGGAAGAGCCTTGTTGTTGATCATTCCTTCATAGTCAACGGTCTGTAGAGTTGTACACGAGTCGAACCTAGTCGACCTTGGCACAACTAGACTCGGCTTAGCCACTAGCTGACCCCAGCTTGAACTCGGCTCAGCTCGGCTTGGCTCGGCCCTCAAGCCTTACTGGACAGCTCATCTTAGTTCGGTCAGCAGCTCGGGCCAATTCGAGCCAAGTTAGAGCATGTGCGGCATTTTCTCAAACACATGGAGTGCACCTTCAGTTTCTCACAATATGCAAAACAACAACATCAGTTTACAGGTATTTCATCAAACACTCAGTAGGCAACATCAAAATTAAGATACAAAGGTAGTTTTATCATGTAACATTTTTTTTTGTAGTGATTTGTTTCATAGCCATACCTTCATTGCCACCAGCCGATCTCATGGAGAATGTATGCACCTGAAACAACACTTCATTGAGTCATTTCATCGAACACTTGGTGAGCAACATCAATATCAAAATAACCGAGTCACCAAACCAGTTCGATCCGAGTTCGATTCGAGTTGAGGTTTGATCTAAGTCTATTCAATCTCGGACAAGCTCGAACTTGGCTTAAAATTTTTTCGAGCTCTAAAAATCATCTTGACTTGGCTCGAACTCAGTTTCAAACCGAGTTGAATTGAACTTTTTCGAGTCGAGTCGAGTAAGTTAACCGAGCTAACTTGGTTCGTGTATAGCTTTAACAGTCTATACGTCAGTAATCTCAGGAATATCAGTTGTTGGCTGGCATTGTTGTAATGGTTGCGCTACAATGATTTATTTTCTACGACCGATAGTTCTTGAGTAACTACAGAGAATGATAGAGTTAGGAAGAAAATGAGTTAAAAGACTCAGAGTAGTTATATGAGTGAAAATAACCTCCACCTAAATTAGAATGGATGGCGAATGTGATGAATTGTTTATCCACAGATTGAGGGTTTTTAATAACCATCATCATTGCTTGAGTAGAAGTGGTGAATGGTGGTGGACTGGGGTCATAAGGGGTAAGATATTTTTCATCAAACGAACGATCGTGATTTTTTAATCTTTTTCTATCCTACTACTATTCGGGCATTTATTGTAGTGAGTTTTTTTGTAACGTTTCAAACCTTCTTCGATTTCTTTAGAATAATCTTCAATGGAGGGCCCTGGTCAACATATGGTTTTGAAGTATTTTTCAAATGATGACACAGTTTCGGCCCAAGAAATACTTGATTATTGTCATCCCTTAGATGAGGTTAATAGCGGTCATTCACTATAGTCAGCTGAGGAGGTGAATCAGAGTGTTTGAAGACTAAAGTAGGAGGTTGTGGAGGTGCGTCGAGAGGAGTTCCTAAGTTAAGGATCCTCTTTGGAGCTGATGGAGGCGGTCGAGCTAGTGGAGACATGGGAGCAACAGGTGCCTTCACCATAGCTTTTTAGTAATTTGATTGAATAACCATCTCGGCCTGTGAAGCTTGCGGGGTGGAGATAGTGGCCGATTTGGTGTTTGGTTTATTCAGTTTTTGGCTAGGAGTTGTGGCCAATTGAGATGTTGCTCTTTTCTTTCCTAAAAGGTCTATAGAAGGATCAAGTTGGTATATGATAGCTTGAGGAGACTTATTAACCATTTTTTGTAATGACTCTCCCACCAAGTGGTGAAAGTGTTCATTACTTGAGGCTGATTTAGCTAGATGAGAAGATTGAGAGTTAAACTAGCCAACTAAAAAGTAGAGTTGAGAGAATGATAGAGATCCATTCGATTAGCAATCAGCCGAGTGAAGGGAGGTTGGTTGCAGGACGTCTGAGTGAATGGACAAGGAATGAACTAGACTGTACCAAACTTACGGGCTAGTAGGTTTGGACGGTATTGATCGATTCCATCTTTGACATTCTTATTAATGTCAATCGTACTGCAATAGGGGATATCTCTAAAATGAGATAACTCTTTTAAGCGAGATGTATCTAAGATGCCTCCCGATCTTCTTTATTCTCATATCAGCCAGTGAACCATGATGGGCTGAACTCTTTATCATCAAAAGGAGTAAATGATCGACTCTGCTTAACTCTATTCAAAGAAAAGAATAAGGAGTTCAAATAAACAGAAAATGTATGGATCTCCTGGGGAGAATGGATGACGCGTTCACCATGTGAAGAATAAACAACATCAAAATAAATGGGGGCATGTACAAGGAAGGAAATATTCGTATATCCACATCTAAAAAAGCCATAGTGGTCCTCCTCTAAGATACAGACCTTTGGTGGTGATTTCAAAAATGCCTCTATACAGGTGGTTGAGTATAAACAGTGACGGAACAAGTTTTCGACCCTGTTTAAGCACCTCGGCCAGTTAAATATAATCATTGTGATCTGAAGAGTATTCACACAAAGTAAATGTCGGCAAATATAGAGTAACAAGAAGGCCATTTGTTCTTCATAATCGATCGGGCCTTCACGTTTATGGTATATTTGCATGAAGTGAGAATAGGCCTTACCGGCCTTATTTGTAAATTGTCTTGGTTCTTTCTAAGAAAAAATCGGGAAAAAAGCCTTGCCTAAGGGAAGAAGTTGGGTCAGATCTATGATGTCCAAAATTGTTGGACTCATAGGGTCGCATTTGAAGAAAAATGTGTTGGTGGATGGGCTCCAAAAATGTTGACGTTATTGTGAGAAGAGCATGGTTTGACAAATAATCATAGGTGGAGAGTTGGATGCATTTAAATGCTAGAATTTCTCCATATCGCTTTATGTTGAGACAAAATGCGAACAAACCAAGCACCCCATTCCAATAGTGGTCTTGGCTAGGATCGAAGATTCTTCATAGTGTTGGTTGGTTCTAGGATGGATTCGGATTGAATCAATAAAGTCACATCTAGGCAGATAGGAAATAGGGAGTCCTTCATACTAACTTGATCAGCATCAATCCTAGGGAAAAATGCTGGTACCATATACTAATAGTCTCAAATTGGTTATTGAAGACTAACTCATTGGAGTATTTCTCAGAAAATACGTCCATCACAATGAATTAGGATGTTTTGAGGAAGAAAGAAGCGTGGGATGAAAAGAATGGTGAAACGACGCTTATATCGGCTAAGGAGATGGAGCATTTATTAGGACATCATTAAAATTTTAATTTGTAAGATACAAGTACACACATCACAATGGGTTTAGCCCTTATTTTGAAAAAATGGTGGTTATAGCTGACGTGTAGAGATGTATTCGTCAAAGACGGTTACCATGACACTACTACGTGTATGGAAGGACTGCTACATTAATGATGGGTCACACGTCACTTTCACCTTTTTCCTAAAGGCGAAGCAATGTGGGGGACAATGTTTATCCCTATTATCGCCAATTCTTGCAAAAGTCAATCAAAGTGAGTTACGTATGATCTGAATGGATTTGCGTGGTGTATTTGGAGTTCTGCAGGGTGAAAAGGTCGAGCTAAAGTCATAGAGGGGGTGAATAGGACTATGCCAAATTAAAAACTTAAATGCGGAATTAAACAAATATAAATAAAGATAGCACTTAAAACAATATCACAATGTAGAAATGTAAAGCAACCTCAAATGTACAAGTATTGAAAGGTTGATACAAATGTTGTTCTAAGGACAACCTTACACCAAAAACCAATGGTTTATGGTAGGACAACCGATTCATAGAGCTTTAAGTACCAAAGTAAAGAACTTTGTCTTGACATGGATGAAGCTTTAAACCTTTAACTATTAAAGCTTTGAAAGATTGAACTAACACTTGGTGTTGAACTTGATCTTGAACTTGTATATATCTTGATCTCGCATTTGAAGTTCTTGAGGTAAAGACCTTTGTTCTTGTACATGAGATGCATGATCTTGAATATGTAGACGAGCTACACAAGATACAGATTCCAAGAGGTTTTGGCACTACAAAATTTAACAATCATAAGAGCTAGAAAACATAGCACTTACACAGGGATATATGAAGAGGATCCTAGATAATACAGTTAGAGCGCATCGAGTGACACCACGATATCTATTAAGCGGTCGATTAAAGAATGATCGTGTTGAAGTAGTTATAGGACAGATGGTAGGAGTAGAAGCAAAAAGGCTATGTAGTGTTAAACGGTTATAGCAACCGTCAAAACATAGGAATGATCTAGATGGCCTGGGTAAGGATATAAACAGTTGTGGAATTCAACAGGAATATTTTGTCTCATACTAATCTAATCAAATTCAATATATCTTTTAATTATCTCATACAAATTACATTCTTTAGTGTAATCACTCTACTTTCTGCCCAATCAATTACATTTCATAGTTTAATCATTTACCATTCGTCTGTTGTTTACATTACATAGTGTAATCCGTAGTATTAATTAAGTAACTGGTAATCTTAGCTGTAATTTGGGTCTACGCTCGTATGCTGGATTCAGTTCTCCCTCTAGGAAAGTGCTTTGATGTCGTTTTCCATGACTAATTGTAAGGATTCATTTCCTATTTATCTTTTACCTATATTGAAAAGTACTTTAGTACATAAGGCAAAGATATAACTCATCATCAGATGACGTACTATACCCTCAAAATATTGCTAGATACTATTTATAAACCGAGTGAGTGGCTGAATAATCATCCGATCTCATTTGATCTCTTTCATATACGGCATCCGCTTATCTTGGCACCTGAGGGCATAATTGTTCATTTTGAATTTGACCCGCAAATTCTGTTCTAGCATGCCCGCGCTTCTCCCATAACCAAATTGGAAATACAATGAGCAGCACGTCCATCCTCACCTACAATTACCATTCTTATCTACCCACGTAAATCTTCTTATATACATGTAAATCATGCATTAATAGACTACGTCATTATATCATAAATTGTAGCTCACATAACTTTAAATATTTACTATAGCAATGAATAGAAAAGATACGCCCACGTTATTCATTTCAATCAGTTTATCAGTTTCTCAAGGTTTCTAGAGCCCACCTCCTCTTCTAACCGGTCGGATGTCCACACACGGATGACATGTGTAGGCATAGTAAACCTAACATGCATGAAGCTTTACCAGCCCACACGTGTGTAAAGGCAGATAATGTATACACCTCCTGATATGCTAGAGTAGCAAAGAAGTGCGATATCCAAACCACCCATTAGGTGGGTCTCACCTTGTAGATGTTCTTGCATAAGAATAAAAGGTGGTCCACTTAACAGGTGAGTCATGACAATAGAAACAGGTGAATGGGTTCGAAAACTTCTGCTAAGTTTTTGACAGCCGTAGGTTGGATGGTAAATGAGCCCTAAGAAGTTTTTAATGGTGAGCGTTCAATGACCACTATTTCCTGTGGTGTAGTCGACTTGATAGTTGGATTTGCTTTGTTTTTGGTACCATGCCCTAAAACGAGCTAGAAAAACTGATGGGCGGCGTAGATACGCAACACATACAGCAAGGTGGGCCCCATGGTCCGGGAAACACCCAGTTCGGTGTTACCCGCGTAACACTTAATCCCCTCCAAGATGGGACACATTTCAACATGACACTTATAATATTTCCACGTAATGTGGACATTTTGCTGCTGGTTTTAACATTAGGATCTTCTAATCTGGGCGGATGGGGGGCATTCCTCACCAACGTGGCCCTCTGATCAGATGAACGATCTTAACCATTGAGACATTGGCCCACGTGCATGGAATCTTGTCGCCTCGCCTATTTGATTTTCCATATAAGAGGTAATTACCTGCAATGTAAATGAGAAATAATTACTTACCCAAGTAATTACCGCATCGTGCAGACATTGACTGCCTAAAACTTTTTGGCGTTAGAACCGAAGATGGCTGTCAAATAAATGTAGGGTCCACTGAGATATAAGTGGCGTGCCCACACTGTTCATCATATATGTCATCCTCATCTAGGGTATGAACTCAAAAATGAGGCAGATCCAAAGCTCCAATGGACCACACCAGGAAATAGTGAAAATTGGATGCTTATCATGTAAAAATTTGTGTGGCCCTTATAAGTTTTGGATGAATCTGATATTTGTTTTTATCACTTATCAATGTTTTTATGACTTCATAAACATATTAGATGACAAATAAACATGAATATATGCTTAATGAACAAAATAACTTTCAATGGTGGACGTTTAAGATCATTGTTTTTTGTGGTATTATATCTGTCTCAATTTTGGACTTAGGCCCTAAAATCTAATGGTAAAACAGATAAACGGTGTGAATATGTCATGCACATCAAAGTGGGTCCATAAATTTAAGTCAGCTTTTTTGAACCAATTTTCAAAATAAAAATACTCTTGAAATTTCAAACAGGCTAAAAAAAAAGGTAATAATGAGCTTTTGTAGGGGTATTTCCCTGATACACCAAAAATCAAACAGTTTGTTTCATAGTCTGAGAAGTGAGAAGTGGTAAATTGGTTTGGCAGCAGATTAGATGCGATCCGGGACTCATACTATATGGTGCGTCCCTTACCGTGGCGCTCGCTTTGGTGTATGTAGTCTAAATCCACGCCGTCTATCCGTTTTTCCAGAACATTCGAGGGGTAGATCCAAATCTCAGGTAGACCATACCATAGGAAAGTGTTGATTGAACGTCCCACCATTAAAATTTTATTAAGGCCAACGTAATGTTTTCGTAAAGTTTATTATCCATCCAGCCTGTTGATAAGATCCCAAAAATATGGATTAAGGGGAAGAACAAATACCTTGATCCAAAAATTTGGTGGCCCACAAGAAGTTTTTAACGGTCAATGTCAACTCTTTCCTATGGTATGGTCCACCTGAGATTTTTATCTGATTTTTCATGGAGTAATACCCTAAAACGATCTAATAAACGGATGGACGGTGTGGATATAGATTGTATGCATCGATGTGGCCCACTGTAAGGGCCGCACCGTCTTCGTTGTGGCCGGGGCCGCACGCGTGGTGTCCGTCATTGTCGAGTGCCAACGAACCTGGGTCAATAGGTGTCAGACGTACTGCCGCGGTGGATACTCGATCGATCATTGACGGTCGGGCCCACCTTGATGAATTTGATTTATATCCACACGGTACATCCGTTGTTTCAAGCTCATGATAAAGTAATTTCCTGAAACCTAAATAGATCCAAATCTCAAGTGGACCACACCAAGGGCCTGTTTGTCAGGGGCGAATCCCATGCGATTAGGAGGGATGGGATGGATTTTAAGGTAACGATGGTGGTGTCAGTGGATTGGTTTAAGATCCGTGGGATTGCTACATCCGGGGATAAGTTCACTGGGTCTGTTTGGCAAGCCCGACATATTCGGGATTTTACCATCCAATCCGTTCAACCAAGGGATAGGATCAATTTTAAGGTAACGATGGTCATGTCAGTGGATTGTTTTAATATCCATGGGATTGCTTATACCCTGGGACAAGTTCAACCAGGCCTGTTTGGCTCATCATGCATATCCCGGGATGTCACGATCCCATCCCTCCTAATACTGTGGGATCGGTTCGGCCAAACAGGCCCCAAAGGAAATAGTGGTGATTGACCGTACACCGTTAAAAACTTCGTGGGGCCAACGTGATGTCGTTTTTCATCTGTCTCTTTTCATCAAACTTGTTGATAAGTAGGGGTGTACATCCGCTCGAACCGAGTCGAGGTGGCCTCGGCTCGACTCGACTCGGCTCAAGCTAACCTCAGCTTGGCTCGGTCCTCGAGCTTGACCGGCCAACTCGGCTCAATTCGGTTAGTAGCTTGGACCAATTCAAGCCGAGTTCACCTATGCAACATTTTCATAAACACATGGACTACACTTTCAAATTCTCACTGAATGTAAAACACCAACAGCAGTTTTACAGGTATTTCATTAAACACCTTGTAAGCAACATCAAAATCAAGAAAAAAAAAAAGGGATTTATTCGATGAAACATACCTTCCTTGCCACCAGCCGACACTTCGTTGAGTCATTTCACCAAACACTTGGTGAGCAACATCAGATAATACCCTTGTTTTCTATTTTGCATTTTCTTCAATTACATAGATTCATTTCTAAAAATTACTGCCGAAACATTAGAGAATACTCATTTTTTCTTCTTTTTTTTTTTGTTCTTTTATGTATACTACTTAACCAAGTTGATCCGAGTCAAGCCAAGTTTGAACTATATATCGAACTGAGTCGAGTCAAGCTGGAGCCAACTTGAACTCATTTTCAAGCTCTAAAAACCAACTTGACTTGAAACAAATTCAGCTTCGAACCAAACTTCTCCAAGCTTTTTCGAACTGAGTCGAGCTAGTTGACAGAGCTTGCTTGGTTCATGTACACCCCTAGATAAGGCTAGGGCTGTACATGAGTCGAGCTAGCTTGAAAAACTCGCTCAACTCAGCTCAAGTCAGCTCGGATTGATTCGGCTTGAATGGCTGATTCGGGCCGAGTCAAGCTAATTATTTGAAGCTCGAGTTGAGTTCGAGCCGAGTTCGACCAGGGGGCATTTCAACTCGACTCAACAAGAACTCGACTCGACTCGAAGCTCGAACTCGAGCTCGACTTGGCTCGATTAATAAATATTTTATATATATATATATATATATATATATATATATATATATATATATATATATATATATATATATATATATATATATACTATATATATATATATATATATATTTATATATAGATATTAAGTTTTAAGTAACTAATAATAATAATAATTATTAAAAAAAAATCCTAGAGTTTCTACTCGACCGCACGCATCTCCTTTTGTAAGACCCATGTCCTAGTCTGTACTGTTCCGACGAATCCCGCGATCCTTTCCGTCGAAGTCCGACAGTTCGCGACCGATAACCGACGTTGCGATCGAACCTAAGACGTATCCTATAGAATCAAGTCGGCTTAATCCGAGACTTGTACCATTACGACCGCACCGTCGCCGCGGTTCTGACGCCGCGACTCACGCACCGAGGCGATACCCTGACAGGAAGATGCGGGCCGGCGTTCAGTTCGAAGAAAACACCGCGCGTTACAAATCCCAAGAGAATCTCTACGACCCATCCCATCAATCAATCAATCACATCAATCAATCCATCACTTCATGTCAAGTACAAAGCACCCATGCTTTCTTTTTCCACAAGTAAAGCAAGCCCAAAAGTCAACCAATCCATCCCCTCACCCATCACTCACATCCATCACTCACCTCACATCACCCTCTCTCCTTATCTCTCTCTTTCTCTACACTATTTTCCAAGCAACCCAAGTGAGAGAAAAAAATCCCACGTTGGGAGCCTTCCATGAGAAAGAAAATAATGCATGTGTGAGGCCCACCTTTCCCTTCCCAAAACCTCTCATCTTAGCCCTTGATTTCCCATCTCCACCGTCAAAGAGGAGCACAAGAAGGTTGGCGTTCCAACGGACCGAAGAAGATCGACGGTGGGTGCTTCTATAGGTGTAGATTTCTTGTTTTGATGGTGGGCCAAGTGAGGCCTACCGATCAATGGTATGGATCTCATTTTTGGACCCTAAATGTAGCCAATGGTCCACTTTGATTTCAAGATCAATCCATGATGGGGCCATTCTCCATGGACCCCATCATGATGTTTACTTTCTTTACATAACATGGCCATTTAGACCATCCATTTCGATGGAGAACGGATCTCCACCGTTGATTTTGATCGGTGGGCCCATATGAAATGAGACCCACTTAATGTATGTTGTAGATCATGTAATGGAGGGCCCATAGTATCGGGATCCCTCTATCACGCGTGTGTCCCACTTTCTCTCTCTCCCTCTCTTTCATTTTTCTTTTCTTGTGATGTTATGATTGTGTGGCCCACTTGGTTGGACCCCACAATAGGGCATGTATTGAATCCAGACCATCTTATGTGGGGCCCACTTTACATATGTATTGTAACCACACCACCTCACCATGTGTGGCCCACCTATAAAGGGCCCACCTTAAATGCATTGCACGCCCAAACAAAGGGAAGAGAGTCCAGGGACTCTCTGGACGTTTAAAACAAAATACAAATATCATCTTTTTTTTTTTAGCATTGGAAGTGGGTGCTCATGTAGGCTCCACCTTGATGAATGTATTCCATCCAAGCCGTCCACCATTTTTCCCAGACCATTTTAGGCGTGGAGCCAAGAAGAGAAACTGATCCAACTTTCTGGTGGGCCAAACCCTTGAAATCAGTGATTTTCACCGTTTAAATACACCTAAATTCTTCTACACTCCGAAAAATATTCGATATTGGACTTGTTGGGTCCATCTCAGGCCATGGAAATCAGTAGACGGGGTGGATTTGGCTGAAGCAGGCCGCACACGTGAAAAACCTTAGAATTAAAGGAATTTCAAAAAAAAAAAAAAAACAAATAAAAGCAGCATGCTGCTGCTGCCTCTCTGACAAAGGACGCTGGCGTCCTAGCGTGAAACGGGCTGGTCCCACGGCCCTTAGCCGTGGGCCCCACCATGATGTATATTTTGTATCCACGCCGTCCATGAGGTGGACCACCCCCTGAGGTGGGTCCCCTCCAAAAATCAGTCAGATCCAACGTTCAGGCGGCCCACATCACAGGAAACAGTGTGGAATGAACTCTACCATTGAATCCCTTCCTGGCCCCACAGAAGTTTCAGATCAAGCCAAAATCTGTTTTTCCCCTTCATTCTGGGCCCACGTGACCTTATCAACGGTCTGGATGGTATATAAATGTTAGGGTGGGCCCCACATGGGATCCACAATAATGTATGTATTTTATCTCCACCGTCCCTGGACGGTGGAGCCAACCATTATATATGTGTTGTATTCCCACCGTCCAGGGGACGGTGGGTGCGGTGGACGGTGGGTGCGGCAGCGTGTGTGTGCCATGTGTGTGCACGTGTGTATGCGTGTGTGCCGTGTGTGCACGTGTGTATGTGTGTGTGTTGGTATGTGCATGTGTGTGTGTGTATATATATATATATATATATAAATAATATTATATTATAGTATTGTATATATATATATACATATATATCTATTGTATATAGCATTTGGTGGGCCTTTATGGCCCCCACCATGATGCATGTGTTGCATCCAAGTCATTCAACTATTTATGGCCGTTATTGAGGCCCACCTTGGTGTGTAATTGTGGCCGTTATTGAGGCCCACCTTGATGCGTAATTGTGGCCGTATTGAGGCCCACCTTGATGTGTATTTGTGGCCGTTATTGAGGCCCACCTCGATGTGTATTTGTGGTCGTTATTGAGGCCCACCTTGATGCGTAATTGTGGCCGTATTGAGGCCCACCTTGATGTGTATTTGTGGCCGTTATTGAGGCCCACCTCGATGTGTATTTGTGGCCGTTATTGAGGCCCACCTTGATGTGTATTTGTGGCCGTTATTGAGGCCCACCTCGATGTGTATTTGTGGTCGTTATTGAGGCCTACCTTGATGTGTATTTGTGGCCGTTATTGAGGCCCACCTTGATGTGTATTTGTGGCCGTTATTGAGGCCCACTGTCATGTGTATGAGGCCCGTTGTTGAGGCCACCTTGACATATACATATGGCCCATGCGATGTGGCCCACTTGTCATATTTATGGCCCATTGTTTAGGCCCGCCTTGATATACATGAGACCTATGTTGTGAGGCCCATTTGATGTATTGGAGGCCCATGGGTCGAGGCCCAATAGGGTATACATAAGGCCCATTGAATGTGATTCCACCGTGTTTTATGTGTTGACTTATATGGTGGGCTATGCCTTGGGAGCAATGTTGGTTTGACGTCCACATTGTATGTATAATGTTGGTTAAATGCCCGCATTACGACTCTCCCTAGGGCCATTGGTAGGCTCATACTTGTTGTGTAGGCCGTCTAGGCCCATCTGCGTTGTAAGGATAGTTCATCACCTTATAACATGCTTAGTGTAGCTCCATGATTCATACCCATACGCATCATATGTATGCTTGATATGAGGAATGTTTGGTTATAATATGAGCCGTTGGGTTGAGACATTTACGGGACTCCATATGAGATGGAGTGCCCGACATGAGCTCATGGTACGCGCGAGATTACTGCATGTTTATACGGTGTGATTCATGCATCTCGCATACATGTTACTTGATCACTGTACGCCCTAGCGACATCAGGGTCGTGGCCTCCACAGGCATATCTTGGATGGCTAGACAGGACACCGAAAATATTTGGTTCTACCATACGGGCGCCATAGATGTCCCTAGGTGAAAATCCCTGAACCTCCGTGGCCAGGAGATGACTCCAACGTCGAGACCGAGTGGATATATGAGCACATGAGGGCCGAATACCAGGAGGCCGTGTCTCCCACTGTGTCGTGGTCGGTTGGGAAGGGTTGTGACCTTACCCGCCTGAGTGAGGGGGCAATATCTAGGTTGAGTTTGACCAGCTTGAGGAATAGGTCCGCTATCGACGAGCCGGGCCCGATATTGGTAGGCGGATAGTGAGGTCTCTTTCACTTACCCAGTTGTGCGCTCGGATAGGGGCGGCAAGCTGGCGTAGAGTGTAATAGACCCCGGTGATGATCCCAGAGAGTAACCGTACTGATATGTGGACTTATTGCATATTCATTCACTCATTCATTCACTATCCACTCGGGCTGGTGGTGCGTAACTATTTGTTACTGTACCTTCGCATGGCCAGGATTTCGGTTGGGCGCGCGACTAACCTGAGATCAAGAGTTTACCACATTGAGTCTGACTATCCAAATTTAGGTATGGGACTGGTTTGGATAGAAGTCCCTTGTGATGGACCCCGTAGCCTGCGATACTACGTACTATCATCCCGACTTCACACTCCAGCATGATCATTTCATTCGCACCACATATTACATTGCATCCGCAGTACTTAGCATTTTGGGTTACTATGTTTTGCACTTATATGGCATAGATGAGGTTGATAGTATTCGTGGCTCGTCAGGATTTGCATATTTCATTGTATCCTCAGCATCTGTTAATGTCTTATTATGTGTTGCATCACATAGCCTTGGTATGGCTGATAACACTCATGGACTTACCAGTATATTTTCGCTTACTCTGACATTGTATGATTCATGATCTTGTTAGTATTTCTGCTTATCCCGATGATGTATGATTTAGGGGTTTTATGGTATACTTAGCACCTACCTTACACACACCTTCACCACCCTCTAAGCTTTTGTAAGCTTATGCACGATAGATGCGTGCAGGTGGCGTTAGGTTGTAGCAGCGTTGAGCTCGGAGCGTGCAGCAGTCTTCTGGAGCTTTTGGAGTTTTCTATGATATCATTACATTGTATTTTCCTTTCCGCATTGTACTTAAAAGTTTTTGATATAGTGGATATGTGGTGTTGTTGTTTTGTGTCTTGGTTATGCTTGTGGCTATGCTCCATTACAAAAAAAAATTCATGCTGAAAATCCTCCTTGTAGGATCCCAGGATCGGAATCTGGCGTATGGGCGCTGGGAGCCGAGAATGGGGTACTACGAAGGCTGTCGGCGCCGGATTCGGCGATCGGGAATTTTGTGAGCCTGGTTTCCGAGTTTGGGGCGTGACACCTTTCCCTTTCCCTTTCCCTTTCCCTTTCTTCTCTTTCTCTACCTGCTGCCAGCCGCACGCCTCCCCAGACCGCCACCACCAGTTTTCATTTCAGCTCCACAATAGTATGATTTCAATCTCTTGATATCTACTTCTTGGGCGAGAAACCCAAGAAATTCGAGATGAGTTCTTCTCAGATTTGTTAGAGCTTCAAAGAAATCCAATGATCTGATTGGCTAGAGCTCTTTACTTAGATTTTTTATATGTGTTCTGCTTTATTTTTTTTTTAGTACTTGGATTTCTACTGGTAGAAAAAGATCAAGAATAGATCAGTTCTTACAGTTTTCTTCATCCGATTCGAAGCTTTGTTTGGTTTTTTCACCGGATTTTGCTTTAATTATCCTAAGATTTTTGAATTTTTCATCAATGGAGGAGGATCAAAAACAGAATCCATTACTCTCTCACTCAACAAGCTCAAGCTCGACTCAAGATAAACTCGACTCGACTCGAACCACTAGCTCAACTCGAACTCAACTCGACAACTTTGACTAACAAGCCAAGCTTCAATGTTGAGCTCGAGGCCAAGCTCAAGCTTAAACTCAAACTTGAGTACAACATGGACAAGGCAAGCCGATGTAACGCCCTGAAAATCGGGGGTCGTGTATATACTCAACTCCCGAGTTCCCGAGGTCACTTATCAAGCGTTTTATGGTTTTAGGATTAGTCAAATTAACTGCGCAATTTGGAACAACCTGGAACATGAAGCACAACCACAAGTCTACTAAAATAGAAGAAGACAACATAAATATCTATATACACATCCAAAAGAATAGAGGGCACATGGCGCCACCTGACAAAATCACAAAAAATAATATCATGTCCAAAAGAATAGGGCTAAGCTCTCAGCTCAGCAGTCCATCGACACAACTACGGATCCGATGCAGCTCCATCCATCAACTGAAAGTAGGAGTACTCCTCCTCCTCATCCAGATCCGCATTGTCAGGCTCCTCCTGATCTTCGCCACCTGCATCTATGGAAGCGTCTGGTTGGTGTTTTAAAACACCGTCCCAGAGTGGGAGTGAGTGATCAACTCAGTGTGAACCATTAATCTTAAGTTGTAACAGGCATCAATTATAGTAGGAATTTAATGAAAAGCAGGTAATCAGCAACACCTATAACTCTTATTAAATGTGCATGAAATGCGATGATATGATGCATGCCCTCGCCACAACACTCCCTCAAGCGACTACGTCTACGATCGCATATGTCAACACTCCCTCAGTGCGACCTCGACTTCCGAGTCGCCACCCTAACTAATGCGTGAAATGCGATCGTGTTAGCCGAGTTGTTAGTTAAAGTCCATTCATCCAGCAGGTTGGGGATTCTGGATCACCCTACATGTCACTGCCCTAATCTGGTTGCGAGGCCAAGGCCCCATCAACGCCTGAGGCCGAGTCCCCGCGGTCCGTGATCCCGTCGGGGTCCTCATTCCCAACTCCAAGCACATGAGGAGTGCCGATAAGGAAGGGATCGCTCGCGGTCACTACGGGGAGGCGCGGTACCCCAGCGTAGGACGACAGCTAGGACATAGTGTCCCATTCCACCATGCCCAGCTCACGAGATGTGGACCAGTTGTAATCTAGTTATCAATGGGCCACAAAGGTTGTAGGGTGCATCAGGTTCCATACATATGTGGGCGAACATGGTTAACAAACAGGGGTGATCAGGTAGTAGGCTAGTTCACACAAATCAGGCGAGCACAAGACGAATGACCTCGGGCACAAGGGTCCCATGTAGTCGAACTACAGCCACCCGAACACTCCCGCCCAATCCGCGAGTCTAGCCTTAGCGTAGTCCTACTGATGGGACTACCCTCTCTCGTCAGGTTCCTGACCATCCCAAGAGAGTGAAAAAGGGATCTACAGCATGCCCACTACTCATATTATCAACTAGCACATCCATATCATAATCTCATGCATCCTAACCATACAAAACAAATACCTTTAAGAAGCAAACAAGTATCATCACAAAATTTAGGTGCATGTGAGCGTGTGTGGGTTGTGTGAGGAAGTTAAACACTTCCTCCATCTTGAGGAATCATAAGCGTCATGGCAAATAATCACACATACAATGAAGCACCACATATGAGGGAAATGAATCGACAACCACAAGCAAGTTATCATCCGACATAATATCATGTGAAGGCACAATATATATATCACATTTGAAAATTAAACGTGCATATTCTAACAAATCCAACAACATGAAAATCCCTAGGGTTCCCTCTAGAATTCCAAATATGACATCCAAGCACTCAAAATCATTAAATTCACACTAAATTTGGTGTTAGGCTACCTAAGAGCAATAGTCCGCACCTCGAATTTGATGGAGGCTTGTAAACGACCTAGAGGTGAGGGTTTTGGAAGTTGGCCGGCCGGAATCCCTAAAACAATTCCAGCATGAGAGAAATTCATACCACTTCTTCTTCAATACAAGGATTTCAAGAGAAAAAGGGTGAGGGATCTTACCAATATGGCCCACAGACGAATTTGGGGTTTGTGGCGGAGGGTTTCTTCTTGGAGGAGGGATAGGGAGTTGAAAGGGTTGAGTTTCCTTGGCCCCACCTCGATTTAGGGTGCTCCTTTGCTCGACCTCACACCTTCTACTCCCCTTGGTCGTTGGAGATGGTGGGAGTTGCTAGGGAGAGAGATGGGGTGTTGGAGTTTGGAAGACGTTTGAGGGAGAGCTTGGTTGTTGGAAAATGGTGGAGTTATGAGGAAGGGAAATTGGTTGTTGGAGGTTGGATGAAGTGATGAGGGAGAGAAAGAGCTTGTTGAAAATGGAGAAGGGTTATGAGGAAGAGAGCCTTAGGGCTTTATTCTCTAGACTTTGCCCCTTTGGCCCCAAGCTTCCAAAATTCTCAAATTAGACCTATGGGGCCCCTTTTGGTGTTGGGGTGGCCCTAATGCCCCTCAGGCCACCAAATTCGGCGTGTAGGTGTCTTATGACCCGACTAGGGTACATGTAAAAATTGAGGACGAACGGATGAACGGATATATGATCTGAGAAGGCGTTTCCGACCTTTAAGTGGCCCTGTGGGGCCCATTTTAGTGATTGGAATGGTTCTGGTGGTCTTCTGGCCATAAAACTTATAGGTTAGGTGATCCATGGCCCGATGAAGGGCCGTGCAAAATTTGGGCGCGATCGGATATAGGGTTTGATCGCACGGGTCTAATTTGCGATCGACGGTCATCGTGCCACGATCGGGCCCCAGATTTGGTGAACGGGCGTTGAAAAATATATCAAACCATCACCGTAAATTCGGAAGAAATCCGACGGCTGGAATGTCTCACATTTTAATTTGATTGACCAGTGTCAGATCTCAATTCTGGCACTGGTGGGGTGCAATGGGCCTATGCCAGATCCCACTTCTGGGCGTCAACAGGGGCTGCGGTCCGCGATGGCCTTCGAGCCCAGTGAGACAACGGCCACACCAAGTTTTAGAATTTTCCGACCATCCTCGGTCGTTGTACGGCCTGCACGAGCGGTCTTTTATGTGCAAACAGTCATCTGGCTTGGTGGCCCACACTAAGCCCTATCATGGCCAGTCAGGTCTACTAAATTGGTTTAATCTTGAATGATTTTATTTATGGTATCCCACCATGAGTGACTTAAGTGAACGATCCTGTGACAAATCCTACGTGGTCACCCCAGGACACTATGCTGGTTGGACAGGACGTTACAATCTACCCCCCTTATAAATAAATTCCGTCCTCGAAATTTGTACCTGTTCGTATTGCTGAAGCAGGCTTGGGTAATGTTTGCGGACTTCTACTTCCGTCTCCCAAGTGGCTTCTTCTTCATCGTGATGGGTCCACAGTACCTTGACCAATGGGATAACCTTGTTGCGCAGAACCTGCTCCTTCCTATCAAATACTCGAGTGGGTCGAAGAACGTATGTGGCATTTTCCTTGAGTTCCACATGCTCCCACCTGATGATATGCGAAGGATCCGGGACGTACTTCTTCAACATGGATACATGAAAGACGTTATGCACTCCGGCGAGAGACGTGGGTAAGGCCAAGTGATAGGCAACCGCACCAATACGGTCCAAAATCTGGAAAGGTCCAATAAATCGGGGCGTGAGCTTTCCCCTCTTGCCGAAGCGCAAAACGCCCTTCAGTGGGGAGATTTTGAGAAATACATGGTCCCCGGCTTCAAACTCCAAGTCCCTTCGTCTTGTGTCGGCGTAGCTCTTCTACCTGCTTTGAGCCGTTAAGAGGCGACGTCGGATAATTTCAATCTTCTCGGTTGTGATCCGCACCAAATCCGGTCCTAGCAAGCTCTTCTCGCCAATTTCTTCCCAACAATGCGGGGCTCGACACGGACGCCCATACAATGCCTCGTATGGCGCCATACCGATGCTAGCCTGGAAGCTATTATTGTAAGCGAACTCGGCATATGGGAGGCAGTCGTCCTAACTCTCCTGAAAGTCCAGGACACAAGCTCGCAACATGTCCTCCAAGATCTGGTTCACCCGCTCAGTCTGTCCATCTGTCTGAGGGTGGAAGGCGGTGCTAAACTTCAGCTTCGCTCCCATAGCCTCTTGGATGCGAGTCCAGAAAATCGACGTGAATCGAGTGTCCCGGTCCGACACTATTTCCAACGGGACACCATGGAGTCGAACTATTTCCTTGATATATAACTTCGCCAAATCATCAGCGGAGTTGGAAGTTTTAATTGGCAGAAAATGGGCTGATTTGGTGAGCCTGTCCACAATCACCCATATGGAGTCATGCCCCTTCCTAGTCTTAGGTAGACCAAAAATGAAGTCCATAGATATGAAGTCCCATTTCCATTCTGCTATGGGCATAGGTTGCAAGAGGCCCGGCGGCCGGCAGTGTTCGGCCTTGACTTGTTGACAAGTGAGGCATCGGGACATACTCCGCTATTTCCTTCTTCATATTGTCCCACCAATAGTTCCGCTTCAAATCACGGTATATCTTCGTACTACCAGGGTGCATCGCTAACTTGGAGTTATGAGCGGCATTTAGAACTTCTTCCCATAGTCCCAGAAGGTTTGGAACACAAAGGCGGCCTCGGTACCGCAATCCTCCATCGGCACCGATCCTCCATTCAGATTTCTCATCATTTTGGGCTCTTTCCCCCATCTTCTTTAACAACTCATCGCCCTCCTGGGCTTCAATGATTTTGCTGTCAATCATTGGTTGTGCTTGCACATGGGCTACAACCTCGTACGGTTCCTCCACGGTTAGCTTCATGTCGAAGTCCCGTACAAATTCCACCATGTCCCATTCCCTCACCATTAGCGGGGCCGCAAATTCAATTGTCTTCTTGCGACTTAAGGCATCCGCCACCAAATTTGCCTTGCCAGGATGATATGAGACGTCGAACTTGAAGTCCTTCAACGTCTCCATCCAGCGACGTTGCATCATGTTCAGGTCTTTCTGGGTGAAGATATATTTGAGGCTCTTGTGATCAGAAAAGAGCTCAAACTCCTCACCGTAAAGATAGTGCCGCCATATCTTCAATGCGAAAACCACCGCCGCAAGCTCGAGATCATGTGTGGGGTAGTTCTCCTCGTGTTTCCATAACTGCCGAGATGCATACGCAATTACCTTGTCCTTTTGCATGAGCACACACCCCAAGCCCACATGAGAAGCGTCTGTGTAGACAGTGTACTTGACCCCTTGCTCAGGGAGCACAAGCACAGGTGCCGAAGTCAATTTATCTTTCAGCTCTAAGAAGGCCGCCTCCGCCTTCTCATTCCAGGCAAACTTGAGGTTCTTCCGCGTCAGCTGGGATAGTGGCCGAGCTATTTTTGAAAAGTCCTTAATGAACCTTCGATAATAACCGGCGAGACCGAGAAAACTCCTCACTTCCGTGACCGACTTCGGTTGCTTCCAATCTTGCACGACTGCAACCTTGGCAAGATCTACAGATATGCCCTCCTTGGACACAACATGACCCAGAAATTTGACCTCCTCCTTCCAGAAGTCGCACTTCCTAAATTGCCCAAATAATCGATTTTTCTTAAGAGTTCCAAGGACCGCCCTTAGATGCTCTTCATGCTCCTCGCGGCTCTTTAAGTAAATCAATATGTCGTCTATGAATACCACGACGAATCTGTATATGAACGGCCTGAAGATTCTGTTCATGAGATCCATGAATACCGCTGGGGCATTGGTGAGCCCGAACGATATAACTAGGAACTTATAATGGCCAAAGCAGGTTCTGAAGGCCGTCTTCTGTACATCCTCGTCCCTAACTCGCAGCTGATGGTACCCTGATTGTAGATCGATCTTAGAGAAGTATTTGGCACCCCTCAGCTGGTCAAACAAGTCGTCAATTCTGGGCAATGGGTACTTGTTCCGAACCGTCACTTGGTTCAATCTCCTGTAATCCACACACAATTGTAATGAGTCGTCCTTCTTCTTCACAAATAGGACTGGGGGTCCCCACAACGAGACACTGGGCCGGATGAAGCCTTTCTCTAGCAAGTTGTCAATCTGAGACCGTAGCTCTTTCATCTCACATGGGGGCATGCGGTAAGTAGGCAAGGAGATGGGCTTAGCACCCGGAGTCAGATCGATAGTGAAGTCTATTTCCCGTCAAGGAGGAAGTCCAGGTATGACTTTAAACACATCATCGAAGTCTCGAACTATGGGAGTGCATGTATGTGAGGGCCCATAATACCCGTCTTCCAAAGAAGCATAACATAAAATCCTACGATCGTGGCTAACCTGGACTGGAAACGTGAGAGAAGTGCCGTCGTCTTCGAATATTTTCACGGTCAGGGTCTCATAGTCAATCTCCGCCTTCATCGTGGTCAACCAATCCATGCCCAGGATAACATCATAGTGGAAGATCTTAGTCACTATCAAGTCCACAAATGCCACCTTGCATCCCAAATCGATGGGGCAATCACGGCATACCTTCGTCGCTTCTAAGACAGTACCGGCGGCGGCAATGATCCTCACTCCAGTAAAGGGGGTAGCGTACAATCCTAGACGCTTGACAGTAGCATGTGTTATGAGAGAAGTAGTGGATCCCGTGTCCACCAACAAAAAGATGGGGGTACCTTCAATGTGTGCCGTCACCTCGAAGGCCGTAGGAGTGGGGATGGCAGCATCTTGGCCTTCTGCCGCCAATGCATGGACTCGCGCCTGCTGAGGGAAGTTCGGTCGTTGCATAGGCCGTTGTGGCGGCCTAACTTGAGGTGCAGGAGGACGACGAAACTGTGGGCTAGGCCCCATTGTCCGTAGGGGCGGAATCTGTAATGCCTGTCGTGGAGGCCTGTTGTTGTGCTGAGGTGGCGTGAAGCCGAGGTCCCTCATCCGGGTAAAGCAGTATGGCTCGGAATGGCCCGGCCTCCGACAATAGCTGCACGTCTGAGTAGATCGTGTAGGAAGTGCCAGTGCAGCAGCTAACCGTGGCAGAGAATTTGGACGCGGCCTTTTTCCCGTAAAAGAAGAGGACGGTCCTTCTGTCCTGTTTCGGGGCCCCAGCTGTGTACGGGCCCGTGAGACACGCTCCTCATCCTATTTAGCCCGAGTAGACAACTCAACGAGCTCCGCATAAGTCCCGATGTTCATGCAACACAGTTTGGAGCGAATGCCACTCCTCAGCCCTGCTGTGTATCGCCTCATCTTGATCGCCTCGTTGGCGATCATTTCGGAAGCGTAGCGAGATAGTTTGGTGAACCGGTTCTCATATTGCGCCACGCTCATTCTCCCCTGTTGGAGGCGGAGGAATTCATTCTCCCTCTCATGTTGGTAGGATTGGGGAATATACTTCCCGTTAAAACGGGTTTCAAACGCTTCCCACGTCCATACGTGGCCCTTGGGAAGGGACCTGAGGACGCTTTCCTACCATAAATCCGCCTCTTTCTCAAAGAGGTAAGAGGCGAGCTCCACATTCTCCGCTTCAGAACAGTGGAGAGGTCGCAGCAGCTTGGTGACTCGATTGAGCCAGTACTCCGCTTCTTCTAGACGGTGGGTACCGGCAAAGGTAGGCGGCTTATGCCTTTGGAATTGCTGAAATAGGTTGTTTCCGCTAGTTGCGGGCGCGGCCGTAGTGGGTGGTTCCGGTTGTGGCGTGCCCAAATTCTGGGCCAAGGCCCCCATCACCGTGGCCAACATGTGTTGTTGTTGTTGCATATTTGTGGCCATCATCTGCTGTTGCTGTTGCATGGTTGCGGCCATCATCTGTTGTTGTTGCTGCATGAGAAGCAACATTTGGCCCATCTGGTCCATGGACGGTGGCGGAGGGGGTACAGGTGTCGCGGCTTGTGGCGGCGGAGCATTTGGGGCCGCCTCCTGGGTGGTACTACCCGTATTCTGGGAACCGTCCGCCCCATGTGGGCCTTGTTGCTTGACAGGGACCTGCTCCCGATCGACCAAGCCACCATGAGGGAGGCGGACAAATCGACCCTCTTGTCACGGAGGCATTTCCTGGAAGAATGTCTTAAAATAGGTTAGGTACTAGAACATTTCTCATACCCAGGTTATGCGTACATATGAGAGATTCTATACAATCCATTCGTGAACACAATCAATGTACATACAAGCATGTTAGGATGACAAGAAATCTGCCGAGGCAATCCACGCATTCACCTTAATTTCAAAATGCCATTGACATGGCCAATTACATGTTACAGCATGGAATTTTAAGCATCAGTAAACGTACTAGTCAGAAAGAAAAGTACAAGCTAGATAAGCAAAGGTCCTATCTACTTCAACATGCAAGACTTAGACCTAAACAACACAAAGCAAACTACTAGTTGTCAGTAAAGCGGTGCCGCTATTCGTCTGAGTCAGGCGAAAGCGGAGGCGCTTCTTCTCCCTTGCTGCAGCAGATCAGGGCCTTTATGGCCCGATATATCTTTTTATTCCACTTCTCCTGCTTTGCTTGGTTTGCCTCAATCCTTGCTTGGCTCTCCTTAATTTCTGCTACCTCGGCCTGGAGCGCATCCAAGCGCTCTTCTATACCTGGGGCGGTAAGGGACTCCCTCCTGACAGCCCTGATTTCCTCATCCCCATCGGCCTCCTCGGCTTCATCCTCATTCTCATTTTCATCCTCGCTCTCGTCGTTCCCATCACTTTCCTCTTCTTCTTTGCTAGCATCCCCATACCGGTCGAGGTGAGCCTGTTTCTGCTTAGGGCCTATTTTTATATTATTCAACATATCATCTCCCAATATCTGCGTCGGTACATAATTTCCGTCCGACCCACCCACGCCATAACGTTGAGCCAGCCGACAGACTAACCGGCTAAATGGGAGGCATGCGTCCTTCCGGGTCGCCCTTGCGGCCCTCACGATCTGGTGGAGTATCACACTAGGGAGGCATACATCTGCTCCCTGGCCTACCTGATATAAGAATTCCACCATATAGCGAGAGCACTCAGTGCGGTTCTTCAGCCTAGGATAGACGTTGTGAGTGCAAATACGGTGAAGCACACGGTACCCAGGGGTCAAGTTCGATGAGTTCAAGCCGGCCTCTCTCCTCCACCGGGCAACCTGACCGCACAAGAAACGAGTTCGCTCATTGCGGGCTCGACTCGTGTCCAAGTTCTTCTCCTCAATCTGCACCTCGCGTACTGGCACCCCAAGTATGCCTGAAATGTCCGCCACCCTGATTGGGAACCTCTTGCTTTCCCATGACCAGATCAAAGCCCAGTGGCTTAAATTGTGGGTTTCTGATCCGCACGTAAAAAGCCCTAGCTCGCCCTTCGTCTGCCTGGGAGTCTCCATAGAATATTGGGCCCTAGTCCTTCTTCATAAGCCGATCGAGTACGGCGAACTTACTGAACAGATGCTCCTCTACGGAGGCTTCGAAGGCGACGTTGCGAATGCAAAAATTTCCTACATCCTCCACTGGTGGTTGGGACGCTTGAGTCGCGAGAGCCCTTTGAGAATCGTTTCTTTGCTTGGACCGGACTTCTGGGACCGTCTGCTCTTCTGGCTCGGCCCTCTGCTTACTTCGCCTTTCTCGACTCGATCCGGGCTCGGCGGGAGACGGTCTCTTCTTCCCCATGAGTGATAGGATCGCCGAAATGGAGAAAAGAGAGGCAATGGTTGCTAGGAAAGCCATTTCCTTAGAAGGGGAAGGATTTGAAAATGGAGGTTGGAATTTTGGGATGAGCTAGTATAATGGGTCCCTAGGTTGGGATTTGTGGTTGGATCCTTGGAAATGGATCTTGAAGATGAGGTTTAGAAGGGTTTGGGAAATGTTAGAAATGGATTGTGGGTGTGGGAGTGATGGAAGGGAAATGGATTGGAGGAAATGGGGTTTAGAATATGAAATTTGGGAATGGTTTGAGATGAGGTTGGCTAAGATGAGGTGGAAGGTGAGTTGAGGATATGGGGTTTGAGTAGAGAGTAGGATTTGAGATGGGTTTGTTGGTATGGGAAATAGGAGGGATTGGAGATGGAAGATGTGAAGGTGGGGTAGAAATGAGGGAGCGAGAGGAATTTGTATAATGAAGGGTGTTGAAGGTGGGTTTATGGAATGATGTTGGAGAATGGTGGGTTGGGAAAGGTTTTGATGAAGGGGTCTTGAAGTAGAGGGTAATGGAAATGTGGAAGAAATGGGGAAATGGGGTTTGAGGTTGATGGGTTTTGAAGTAGAAGGAATGGGAAATAGGGAAGAAGGGAATGGTGGATTTGAGATTGAGCTTGGGAGAGATTTCTAAAGGTTTGGAAATGGTGGAGTGAAATGTGAGGGGTAGGAGTGAGTCTCATGGGCTTTAACTAGTTCCAAATAACAAAGAGAGTGGGCCCCACACGTGTGTGCATTGCAAGGGAGGGGAGGAATCCCACATTCGTGGTCTGGCGGGGCCCATGCCGGTCGGGCGGGGTCCTGCGTGGACGCTGGAAGCACGGGCGGGGCCACGCACAACAGGCGGGGTCCCGCATGGGCTCTGGACCGTCGAGCGGGGGCCACGCGCAGCGGGCGGGGTCGCGCGGGCTCTCTGGAGAAGCGGGCGGGGGCCACGCACAGCGGGCGGGGTCCCGCGTGTACGCTGGCGATCGGGCGGGGTCGGCGAGCGAGTGGGCGGGGTGCACGCTGACGGGCGGGGTCGGTGGGCGGGTCCCGCCGGCCAGCTACTCCCCAGGCGAGGTCCACTTTCCCGACGTTTTTCGGGGCGCCATTGAGGACCTCCGGGACATGCTATATATGGTTTTGAGGTAGAAAAAGCTGATCTAAGCAATGGGCCTAGTGGCTTCGCGAGATTTCTCCCGGTTTGCGGCCAAAATCCCCGGTTTCCTCCATTCCACTAATCTCAGTAAAATCTCACACGCTCCTAAGTCCCTACCCCCAAATGGGTTGAATCTAATAACCTGACCCAAAACTAACTCATGCGCATGTGTATGTTGGCTTCAGCCTTCAAATTGTCCGACCTCCGGCTCGTTCTTATTCATGGATAGGGATCCGGTATGACTCCCGGACTCATTCCCTACTGTCACTACCTACTCTTGCTACCAATCCATATTCCTAGGAAGCCTCACTGTCTATCCTAAATTCCTGGTTCGGGATATGGGATGGTTCCTAATGTCCTAAATCTTGGTTATGTTCTTCTAATACGTATTCTCTCAAGTCAGTGGACGCGTAGTGAGCTCATGACCCACGGCCCAGTCAATTCCAAACCATGCTTTGATATCAACTTGTAACGCCCTGAAAATCGGGGGTCGTGTATATACTCAACTCCCGAGTTCCCGAGGTCACTTATCATGCGTTTTATGGTTTTAGGATTAGTCAAATTAACTGCGCAATTTGGAACAACCTAGAACATGAAGCACAACCACAAGTCTTCTGAAATGGAAGAAGACAACATAAATATCTATATACACGTCCAAAAGAATAGAGGGCACATGGCGCCACCTGACAAAATCACAAAAAATAATATCATGTCCAAAAGAATAGGGCTGAGCTCTCAGCTCAGCAGTCCATCGACACAACTACGGATCCGACGTAGCTCCATCCATCAACTAAAAGTAGTACTCCTCCTCCTCATCCAGATCCGCATTGCCAGGCTCCTCCTGATCTTCGCCACCTGCATCTATGGAAGCGTCTGGTTGGTATTTTAAAACACCGTCCCAGAGTGGGAGTGAGTGATCAACTCAATGTGAACCATTAATCTTAAGTTGTAACAGGCATCAATTATAGTAGGAATTTAATGAAAAGCAGGTAATCAGCAACACCTATAACTCTTATTAAATGTGCATGAAATGCGATGATATGATGCATGCCCTCGCCACAACACTCCCTCAAGCGACTACGTCTACGATCGCATATGCAACACTCCCTCAGTGCGACCTCGACTTCCGAGTCGCCACCCTAACTAATGCGTGAAATACGATCGTGTTAGCCGAGTTGTTAGTTAAAGTCCATTCATCCAGCAGGTTGGGGATTCTGGATCACCCTACATGTCACTGCCCTAATCTGGTTGCGAGGCCAATGCCCCATCAACGCCTGAGGCCAAGTCCCCGCGGTCCGTGATCCCGTCGAGGTCCTCATTCCCGACTCCAAGCACATGAGGAGTGCCGATAAGGAAGGGATCGCTCGCGGTCACTACGGGAAGGCGCAATACCCCAGCGTAGGCCTACAGCTCGGACACAGTGTCTCATTCCACCATGCCCGGCTCACAAGACTGTGGACCAGTTGTAATCTAGTTATCAATGGGCCACAAAGGTTGTAGGGTGCATCAGGTTCCATACATATGTGGGCGAACATGGTTAACAAACAGGGGTGATTAGGTAATAGGCTAGTCCGCACAAATCAGGCGAGCACGAGACGAATGACCTCGGGCACAAGGGTCCCATGTAGTCGAACTACAGCCACCCGAACACTCCCGCCCAATCCGCGAGTCTAGCCTTAGCGTAGTCCTACTGATGGGACTACCCTCTCTCGTCAGGTTCCTGACCATCCCAAGAGAGTGAAAAAGGGATCTACAGCATGCCCACTACTCATATTATCAACTAGCACATCCATATCATAATCTCATGCATCCTAACCATACAAAACAAATACCTTTAAGAAGCAAACAAGTATCATCACAAAATTTAGGTGCATGTGAGCGTGTGTGGGTTGTGTGAGGAAGTTAAACACTTCCTCCATCTTGAGGAATCATAAGCGTCATGGCAAATAATCACACATACAATGAAGCACCACATATGAGGGAAATGAATCGACAACCACAAGCAAGTTATCATCCGACATAATATCATGTGAAGGCACAATATATATATCACATTTGAAAATTAAACGTGCATATTCTAACAAATCCAACAACATGAAAATCCCTAGGGTTCCCTCTAGAATTCCAAATATGACATCCAAGCACTCAAAATCATTAAATTCACACTAAAATTGGTGTTAGGCTACCTAAGAGCAATAGTCCGCACCTCGAATTTGATGGAGGCTTGGAAACGACCTAGAGGTGAGGGTTTTGGAGGTTGGCCAGCCGGAATCCCTAAAACAATTCAAGCATGAGAGAAATTCATACCACTTCTTCTTCAATACAAGGATTTCAAGAGAAAAAGGGTGAGGGATCTTACCAATATGGCCCACAGACGAATTTGGGGTTTGTGGCGGAGGGTTTCTTCTTGGAGGAGGGATAGGGAGTTGAAAGGGTTGAGTTTCCTTGGCCCCACCTCGATTTAGGGTGCTCCTTTGCTCGACCTCACACCTTCTACTCCCCTTGGTCGTTGGAGATGGTGGGAGTTGCTAGGGAGAGAGATGGGGTGTTGGAGTTTGGAAGACGTTTGAGGGAGAGCTTGGTTGTTGGAAAATGGTGGAGTTATGAGGAAGGGAAATTGGTTGTTGGAGGTTGGATGAAGTGATGAGGGAGAGAAAGAGCTTGTTGGAAATGGAGAAGGGTTATGAGGAAGAGAGCCTTAGGGCTTTATTCTCTAGACTTTGCCCCTTTGGCCCCAAGCTTCCAAAATTCTCAAATTAGACCTATGGGGCCCCTTTTGGTGTTGGGGTGGCCCTAATGCCCCTCAGGCCACCAAATTCGGCGTGTAGGTGTCTTATGACCCGACTAGGGTACATGTAAAAATTGAGGACGAACGGATGAACGGATATATGATCTGAGAAGGCGTTTCCGACCTTTAAGTGGCCCTGTGGGGCCCATTTCAGTGATTGGAATGGTTCTGGTGGTCTTCTGGTCATAAAACTTATAGGTTAGGTGATCCATGGCCCAATGAAGGGCCGTGCAAAATTTGGGCGCGATCGGATATAGGGTTTGATCGCACGGGTCTAATTTGCGATCGACGGTCATCGTGCCACGATCGGGCCCCAGATTTGGTGAACGGGCGTTGAAAAATATATCAAACCATCACCGTAAATTCGGAAGAAATCCGACGGCTGGAATGTCTCACATTTCAATTTCATTGACCAATGTCAGATCTCAATTCTGGCACTGGTGGGGTGCATTGGGCCTATGCCAGATCCCACTTCTGGGCGTCAGCAGGGGCTGCGGTCCGCGATGGCCTTCGAGCCCATTGAGACCAACGGCCACACCAAGTTTTAGAATTTTCCGACCATCCTCGATCGTTGTACGGACTGCACGAGCGGTCTTTTATGTGCAAACAGTCATCTGACTTGGTGGCCCACACTAAGCCCTATCATGGCCAGCCATGTCTACTAAATTGGTTTAATCTTGGATGATTTTATTTGTGGTATCTCACCACGAGTGGTTTAAGTGAACGGTCCTACGACAAATTCTACGTGGTCGCCCCAGGACACTGTGCTGGTTGGACGGGACGTTACAGCCGAGCTTGGCCCACTTTAACTCGACTCAGCTCGATACCCACCTCTAGATAAGGCCAACTAGGCTTATATGAAGTAAAAACACAAATATCAGCTTCATCCAAAACTCCGTGGCACTGGGAAAATTTTAATGGTAGCGCTCAATCACAACTCTTTCATGTAATGTGGTCTACTTAAAATTTTGATAAGCTTCGTTTTCGGTCTTACTCCAAAAAAGGAGCCGGAAAAACGGATGGACGGCATGGATATAAAAAAACATATACATTAAGGTGGCCCCATCATAAGGATCCACCAAATCCGCGTACAGGTTTTAAACAGACCACGTGTCGCGCAAAATCCTCATTGGGAAGCGATCCGCACTGATGGACCCCAAGAGGAAGGACAGTTCTGAGGAGAATCTTATCACCATCGAATCCTGATCAGTGGGTTGTAAACGGTGGGCCCCACGTTGTTCGGACATTCCAGCTGATGCTGTCGTCAAGTGGGGCCCATTTCTAATCATATCCCGGATTTTGTTCGTGCCATCATTAAGGTTCACTAACAGTGGATTTTCTAATGGCGATTCAAGAACTCTTTTAAAAATTGGCACGTGCGACACGTGTCGTAAGCATGCCTATTAGCCTTGTGCTGGAAATAAAACATGATTTCTCCCGAAGGTGGGGCCCCACTGGAAATAATAATAATAATCCTACCAGGATAAAAAGGTCTGATTTCAGTAGACGTCAGATTGTGGGGCCCACACACCATGGAATAGTGAATAAGCCTTTTTTTTTTTTTTTTTTTATAATTTTTATTTTATACCACACGCGTACCAGAAAGGCCGCAAAAAGGGTAGAGCCTTTCGTGAGTGCCCAACAGCTCCCGTGCCATGTGTGATATTGAAGCAAAAGGTATATGTGTAAACAATCACATCCGTTTAAAAAATTAGGGATGGAAATGTGACGACCCACATGACTCCTGCGCTTCCCACACGCACGGTGGCACGTGGGTGCATGATTGGGCATGTAGGTCTCGTGTGCCCAACCTTATATGTGCCACAATGCAAAAATCAGGCAATCTGAGCATTGGATGGGCCCTGTATTACAAATTGAACGGTCCACAGTTAATGTAGACGTATGTTCCACCTTCTTTTGCTAGAGTGGCTTGATTTTGGACCACGGACGGAAAATAGTAAGAATCACCTTATGAACGGCTGAGATCTCAGGCATACGTGCCACATTGTGGTCAGGGTAGGATTTGGCGGACTCGGATTCGGTTCTGAACCCTCCAAACCGATCTCGAAGCTGCAAAAGTTCTGTGGGCTCCACCTTCATGTATCTGTTATATCAACCCCGTCTATCCATTTTTTCACATTATTTTAAATCATGAACCCAAAAATGAGAAAGATCCAAATCTTAGGTGGACCACACCTCTGGAAGCAGTGAGGATAATGACGTCCACCGTTAATCCTTCCTAGGGCCTACTACGATTTTTATTTTTCATCTTACATGTTCATAAAGTCACATAAACCTGGATGAAGAGAAAACGAAAATATCAACTTGGTCCAAAATTTCTGCGGCTCTCAAGAAGTTTTTAATGGTAGGCATTAAATTCCCCCTCTGTGGTCCACTTGAGCTTTTGATCTGCCTCATTGTTAGTCTCAGGCTTAAAATGATATGGAAAAAAATAAATGGACGGCATGGATTAAACACATACATCATGGTGGAGCTCACAGAGCTTTTCATGCATCGACGTCCGTACTGGAGAGGTCACTAACGAATCCGAGTCCGGATTTGGGTGGCTACTCTCCTGACTAGCCATCCATCAAACTCCTGGCAGGAACCTAAGCAATTTATGATGATGGGGTCAGTGGGACCCAGATCTTACCGGTCCAGACCATTGATCCAATGGACCCCACCTTGTATGGTGGATTCCCCAATATCCACATGGTAGAACGATCATAACCCTTCGTTCTGGGTCCTGCAAACAGACGGTTTTGAAGTAAAAATAAAACAATGCCCAGGATGAGACCCATCAAATAAATGCCTGGTCCTAATGTAACACATGAACGGCCCAGATTTCACAACCACTTGCCAGACAGACACGTGTGGACCACGAATAAGTGGTCCCATGAAAGCATGTGGAGAATGGATAAAAGAAAGACAAGGTGGATAGAAAGGGTCAGGCAAAGGTAGTGGGAGATGATGATGAGGCTTTGGATTTGTTTATTGTTTGGCAAGGGATTTAGATTTCCAGGAATCTAGTTTCTCTTCCTTTTCAAGAGAAAAAGAGAGAGAGAAAAGGTGGGACACACTGCCAGAGGATCATGGCAAATGAGCATGCTGGGATAGGTTACTGGGGCGGTCGACCAATCATATGGCCGGTCGTCAAGCCACGCCTGTCGATTTGATTGGCCTGTTAGTGGATGGTGGGCCCCACTATCCCACTCCATAGTTGTCAACAAGAGGTAAGGGGCATTTTGATGGGGGATGCGAAATTTCTGGATTTCATATGGGGCCCATGTCTGTAATAAATACTCTTAAGAAATTTCAAAAAAAATGAAATGATTTTTTTTTTTTTTTTTTTTTTTTTTTTAATAATTGAGAATGGTAGCTTCTGGACCGTTCATCATATGGGTCCAGTCTTGGTTGATTCATGATGTGAAATTGATACAATTAGTAATGTAGTGGACCACACAATGGCCCACAAATTGAAAACACAAGACAAGCCTTAAAAAACAAAAGAAAGAAATCCTTGGTGTTCACATCTAACGGATAAAGTCTATTACCCATGATTGGTTCCTCATCGACAGCCAAGCTCATATATGGTGCGTCCCACATTCCGATTTTCAGGGACTCGGATTGCGAGTAGCGTAGCAGCACACAGCACCGACTCCCTACTGTATACTGCTGGAAAATCTGTGGGTCCCACCATGATGTATATGTTTTATCCATGTCATCCATCCATTTTGTCAGCTAATTTTAGGGCATGCATCCAAAAATGAGGTGGATGTAAATCTTAGGTGGACCATACCACATAAAATACTTATGATTGAACAGCCAACATTAAAAACTTCCTAGGCCTGCTCTATTGTTTATTTGCATCCAACCTATTGATTAGCTTACAAAGACCTTGATGAAGGAAAAACAAAAATATCAGCTAGATAAAAAAAACTTTTGTAGCCAAAAAGAAAATTTTAATGGTAGGTGTTCAATCACCACTTTTTCGAATGGTGTGGTCCACCTGACATTTGTGTCTACCTCATTTCTCACCTCATGCCTTAAAATGAACTGAAAAATGAATAGACAGTGTGATAAAGCCCTTCTTCCAATGGTGTGGTCCACATGAGATTCTTATCTACCTCATTTCTCACCTCATCCTCTGAAATGAGCTAATAAATGGATAGACATTGCGTCAAAACACAT
The DNA here is from genome assembly GCA_021015155.1 of Magnolia officinalis. NCBI lineage: Eukaryota > Viridiplantae > Streptophyta > Magnoliopsida > Magnoliales > Magnoliaceae > Magnolia > Magnolia officinalis. Next base: position 18,288,659 of record JAJHSJ010000014.1, read on the forward strand.
ACATCATGGTGGGGCCCACAGAGTTTTTTCCAGTAGCACACAGTACCAACGTCGGTGCCATGTGATATACTACTTACTAAAAAAGGAAAAGAAAAATCCACCTAAGGTAAGCGGTTTGACACTGGTGAAAAAAAAAAAAACAGTTCATGTGAACATACATTCAAACCTTAAGTACGTGTAATCGCAGCTGGAGCACGTTTGAGTAGAAGATAGTTTCACACCACACAGAGCTGTGGGACAGCAAGAACCCAATTATAGACATCAAAGGCCCACCACAAAGGAAAGGCAGGATCCTTTCCAATATCTTTAATTTCTCTATATCCAACACTTTCATGAGGGCTTCTATATTGTTCTTTCATGGGTCCTGTCCTACCATGTATTAGAAAACATCTTATCCTACACTCCCACGATAGCTTCTACATTCTTCTTGTCCATGCTAAGGTGTACCAGGTTGTCGCATGAACACTCAAATGCATATGGAATTTTTTGCTTTTTGTTTCTTAAGTGGGCCATGAGAAAGTGGGGCACCCCATATCCTTTTATCATGCATTGAAAAAGTGTCAATATGTTGTTAAGATGCCTATGAATTTTTTACGCGGTTTGCAAAGTCAATTTGGAATTGATGTTGCATGAGAGTTAATGGGGGATGGATCGTGATGGCACATATATTCTTGACACAGCTAGATCAAAAGAAGCTCGAACATAAACAAATGCAGCCCGTCAGATTCAGGCCTAGTATTATAGAGGGCATGACGTAATTGGTACTCTGGCACATCCGATTCAAAGAAATTCATTTATAGTCATGGAAAGAAGTTGCCTTTTGAAGTGAGAACCATGAATTAAGTGTAACTTTTGATCTGGGTATCGTTACGGGACGGTGACTTATGAATTTTTACTATAATAGATTATTTGGGGTAAACCAACTCACATAACAGATATCTGGTTAGTTTCACAAGAAAATGCTTTCTTCCAATTCAAAATCATAATTTTGGAAAAAAAAATTTTTACTATTTTTTCTAGTAAATTCTAATTTTAAATGTATCCCCTTCGTTTTAAAGTTTTAGTATATATATTCGTTTATATCACAACTGTACACAAGTCGAACCGAGTTGAGCTTAGCACAGCTTGGCTCGGCTCGGCTCAGCCATAGCTAACTCCAGTTCGAACTCGACTCAGCTCGGTTCTAGAGCCTGTCTTGCTAGCTTGACTTGGTTCGGTCAGCAGCTCGGTCCAGTTTGAGCCTATTCGATAATTTCTTTAACAGGTAGAATGCATTTTCAATTTCTCATAGAATGTAAAACAGTAACAATATTTTACAAGTATTTCATCAAACACCTAGAGAACAACATCAAAATCACACACCCGAATCTATTCCTTCCTCGCCAACACTTCATTGGGTCATATCATCAAACACTTGGTGAGCAGCATTCATATCAAAATAACCAAGTCACCAAGCTAATTCGATCCAAGTCTGTTCGAGTTGAGGTTCGATCCGAGTGGAGTCAAGTTGGGCAAGCTTGAACTCGGCTTGAAATTTTTTCGAGCTTCAAAAACCAGCTCGACTCGGTCCAAATCCAATTTCGAGCCGAGGCGAGTTGAGCTTTTCCAAGTCAAATCGAACAAACTAATCAAGCTAACTCGACTTGTGTATAGCTCTAGCCGTAATTGAGAAGTCTCATCATTATTAAACAATAAATTTCAAATTTCTCTTATTATCCCATGCATTCAAGGATAATCTTGTGAATTCAAAGTTTTACATACTTAAGAGAGACGGGGATCTTCCTCCTCACACCCTTCCCTATGTCGTCAGATCGAAAGGGCAACTTGATCATCGGTCACGATCATGTCCATGTGTGCCACGTTTGTGGTTTTGATCAGCAATGCTGAAAAGGTCTACACTCCTTTCAAGCGATGGCACGTGCTATGTGTTTGATATGTCGCATTGCACTTGCGACTTGTCAAGTCCTGAGCTAAGAGACTCGGCTGAGTTGGTTCTCAATTCTAACTCATGAGTGCTGAACCAGATCAGACTCTACTATCTGAGTCGACTCAGACGAGTCACGTCTGACTCGGATAGGTTGTCAATTTGTGATAGACATCTCTTAAATAATGTCGAGTCTTTGCATATCAGAAATCCAAACCTTACATCTTGTGTGTGTAAAAGTGGGGGTAATGATTCAACGGTCCAGATCACTTTGATCCATCAGATTTTATTGTATACAGTAAAAGTGGAATTTTACTATGATATCCATGGCCCGAAGTCCATAAAAATAAAATAAATAAAATAAGGAATATCATGTTCATCCATCTTAGGTCTATTATCAGTAGTTAAATGTCGACCATTGCTGCAATTTCTGTTGATGACCATCCATTTTCATGATGCATCTGTTCATTGGTGGTGGGCCCCAGTTTCCACTTGTAGAAGATGAAAACCCAACTATACTGCACTTTTTCTTTTTTTTCGACTGAGTACTATATAATCCCTTACATCCCAAATGATATTGAAGGGTGTAAATGAGCTCGGCCCACTTCCTCAAAGCTTATCCAATGCCCAGCTCATGAGCTAAATACACATGCCTGGGCTTGGCCCAGCCCACTAGAAAAGCGGATATCTTCAACTCAATCCTACTGCCTACTAACCCAACAGTGTTAAATAAATCAGACCACCTATCCTCCTGGGTCTTCATGAATGGTGAAGCCCAGGTCTGGCCCACCAGTTCCAAGTCATAAAAAACTATGGACCTTTGGCCTTAGTTGAAAGCAAGCCCAAATACAGGTGAGTCTTGATTGGGCCCAAACCAGACCACTACACCTCCTCAAAGTACCCTATGAATGGAGTGTTTGGCAGAAGATAATTAAAATCTAGCAATGAGGTTTGCTAGAATACTTCCCATGTATTGTACCAAGATACACTGGCACTTGGCCATTTAACTGTAGTCATTTATAATGACTATGTTTGTATATTCCATCCAATCCATTCATAATATGCTCTTTCACAGGGTGAGTGGACACTTAAAAAGGGTTGAAATATTTCAATCTGAAAGTTTTTGTGTGTGTGTATCGACCGTCGACAGTGTGGTAATTCTAGCCTCTCGGAGAATCAATGACTACACTGCATCTTCGAAGCACTGTTAGAACATCATCTGAGAATTATTAATTGGCTAGTTGTAAATAGCCCCAGGGCTTCAAGAAGGTTTCAATGGTGGGTGTCCCTATCCTCAATCCCAACGCATTATTTTTAAGACTTGGTCACTTAGACCCACTCAACGACTCCTTTGGTCTTGAGTCGGGTCGTGACTTGGCCGAGTCGGGGTTGAATTAGTTGGTCACCCTTATTTTAAATTCTAACTCTTAGGCTGTATTTGGATACACATTGATAAAACAAATTAGCCAACTCAGTAGTTTATATGGCAAAAGTTAATTTGGTAATATTCCATTTAAGAGATGCTTAATACCTTAAGATGGCTAATACACTTAAGCAAATATATATTGTTTTTCTATTATAGCTAAAGGGAAGATCTTGTCCACTATTGTGAACTAGGTGCATTCCTCCTTCATAATCTCTCTTTCCTCCTTTTTCTTTTTTCTTTTTCTTTTCCTTTTGTTTGGTGGTTTTTACTCTTTTTTATGGTTTCAATTGAAGAAAATAGATGATTAAATGATTACTATTGTGGTGGTTTAGGGCTTTTTAATGGCGTAAAAGGGGGAGAAATATAAGATTAAAATAATGAAGTTAAAGAAGAAACTCCTCATTCTTGATTCTAGGGTTAGGGTTTCATTTTGGAGATTTTCCTACATTGGATTGATTTTTTTTTTATTTTTTAAGATTTTTTTATTGATAAATATATTATTTACAAAATTAATTTATTGAATTATTAGAAATCAAAATCAACTACCAGAGGCATAACTAGCTTAAGCAAAACAAGTTACGAGACCGCCTTAATGCAAAACTGGATTGAATTTGATTGAATCCAATTTAACTAGGTGAGTCATACATCACTCATCCAAGTCTTAAAACCTTGAACTCGACTGTTCTAGGGTTAGGGTTTTATTTTTGAGATTTATTACATTGGATGAAATTTTTTTCAAAAGAATTTATTTTTTTAGACATGTGAACAGGAAGGGGAATACCTTATGTATAGAGTGGATCTGGGCTCTAGATTACAGTGGGCCTGAGACATATGGTTGTAGAATAAGCTTATTCTACATTACCTGCAGAGGAACTGGCCTCATATAATCAATGTATCATACAAATGATCCAGCAATATTTGAACAAGTGGGGTCTAATTTTTCGGTGATCCAAACCGTGGGGCCACAGTTACAGCCCATGGACTAGAACCTCGCAGATGAGAAAAAATTGCTGGCCAGCCAGTAGAAGGTTCCCAACAAAATAAAATAATGGTCCACATTCAACTAAAAAAGATCGAACATTTCAATGGTTAGGATCTTTCAATTTGCATGATTTTAGTGCATGGGCATTCACCATGGGTGCATCATATCACTTTTTTGGATCATGGAACCATGGTCCCACTTGTATAAACCGACTGGGAAAGCTCTTAAACTTTTGGCCCGAGAATGGGCGGGTTTGGTCCATGGGATTAAATGATATGGAATTGCATTAGATGAAATTAACACTCTTTTCGCACAATGATTGCATGTCTAGAAATACCATAGTATTTTGGGCCATTCAAGATAAAATTCTTTATATGAGAAAAATACTGTATAAAAACAAAACCCTGTTTGGTGGACCATGAAATTAAAATCAACCAACTAGATTCACAACTGATGTTAGTCACTTGTACACGTATCTACTAGAATGTCACATGTAAAGGGCATACATGGGTGGATAGAGTGGATAAAAAAACACATGCATCAATGTGGGGCCCACGTGTGTAATGGATTTAAAAATCTACCCCAAATCCTACATAGGACCAAATGCAATTCCATCCCATCTAATCCCAGATCCCACACGTGTCTTGCCCAGGTTTGACATTGCACGTGTCAATGGTACCTGCACAGATTGCAATCCTGTGGCAGAATTTGATTGGGCCACATGCTCCTATCAGAGATGGCCCTCAAAGTATGTTTAAAAGTTGTTGAGTATGGGCCCATCTATGATAGGGACACATGTCCCGATCAAATCCCGCCACGTCTCAGCACCACCAAGCTACATTGTGTTAGGATCACCACACATTCTGGGGTCCCACAACCACACGTACAAGATTCAATTTGTCCAATATGGGCCAGAACACGTAGATGTCATGGCCCAGTTCAACAGACACATTAACCAAGCACACGTGCAGTTGAATGCTGACTGTGTGAAGTTCTATTTTAACCGTTGATTTGTTGGGTATGTTGTGTCTGACCTGATTCTTCAGCAACAGCATCTACAAATCGAGGCCCACCTAATGGACTGCCTGGATCAAGCAGATGCATGCCATGTTGGAATTTGTGAGGAGTGTATATTTACAAGATGGGCCAATGGGATTTGTTATAAACAAGTAGGAATTCAAGCCCAACCATACTTAATGGGCCAGAAAAGATAGGAAAAGCCTCACCATTGGGTGAATTTGGCCCATTTAGTTGGACCCAGGAGCTCATCTGGTTACATAATAGCTAGCTTTTAGCATACAAGGAAACCATTTTCTCCTCACCATCTATCAGAGGACCGGTTGGGATTATTCCAAGCAGGGTCGAATTCAAGCCCAGAGAAAAGGCCCTGCCCATTGCCTGCCTTGAATTCAAGCCCAGGGATTATCACTTTACTTTAGGCCACGTATTCTTTTGGTGTACATGCATGTCCAATCAATCTAAGGTTGTCCAACAGAAGGTCGCTATCAAATTAGATATGGTCAACACAGAGGGTAGAAGCAGAATCGTTGATTCTTGATGCCTGATATGTGAACATTGTCTTAATTGGAGAATTTGGTAAAAGTGTCACTTGTGATTTGGTGATCTCGACCTTTGATTTAATTGGCCTTATGATAATTGTGAAATTCTTTAAAAATCATATATGATCTAAAGAGGATAACCCTTTAATGAATGGTCGACAAATAAGCAACTTAGAAACAACACACTAGCATTGAAAAAAAGTCAGAAGTTTGTTCAGATGGCTAACACGTTAGGCTTTAGCCCATTTAGAGCGTTGAGGTGGTGGAAAGCCATTTATAAATGTATGTGACATTTCTAAATAAGACATTCACTACTCTATATTGGTAAAGCCTAGTTTTCTAAAGTCTTTAAGGGGTGTTACTTAGGATAAGTTAAGTTCGCCTCAATTAACTTATCTTGATTTCTACTTATTAAGCTGAAGTGATTAAGTAATTTTAAGTTAAAAAGTTACTTCTAATTAATCCTAAACCAAACTTACTTATCTCAAATAAGTTACCCATATATCGTTGTAAGTAGAAAAAGTAATTTATTTGGTGGTATCCCAACTGGCATTAAGTGTGCTCTCTTCATAAGTCACTACTCTCAATTGATAAAGCCTAGTTTTCTTAGTCTTTAAGTGTGCTCTCTTCATAAGTCACTACTCTCAATTGATAAAGCCTAGTTTTCTTAGTCTTTAAGTGTGCTCTCTTCATAAGTGTGTTATCTATATAAGGGGAACAAGTATAAGAGTACAGGTATTTTTTCTAATATTACTTAGGTATATAATGGAAGAGAGAAAGACAGAAGTAAGACTCGTACTTTTGATTTCTCTTGTTTTAATAGAAGAAAGCTTTGTGTTGTTGCCTGTTGCGCAACACGCCAACAACGCAGTGAACCGAGATCCAATCTTCGGTCTCACCCACAAGCGATAAACAGTAAGGAATATAATCTAGAAGAAGAATCAAAACATTCTAAATAAACCACAAGACAAGATATATGTGGAAAAACTCCAAACAAGAATAAAAAACCACGGGTGCAAACTTCTACTATAAAGAAAGCGAGATTACAAGCAATATACTAACATTTTCCGTTGGATGTATAGAGAAAACCCTTTGTCCACACTTTAGAATAACTCTCATTAACCCTAGAAAAGCCCTAAGGACCCCTATTTATAGTTTAGGCAACTTCCCTTTCGCACCCTTGTGAAACCAACTCAAATTTTCGTAGTCCATATCAAATCCGCAAAACAAATCTACGTAACCTCTACTGATCGAGCGGACCCTCGACTGGTCGAGCATGGGCCTTGACCGGTCGAGCACTTCGGAACTAAAAAACTGATGCTCGCTGGACTTTGAGTCGAGCCAGCCCTCGACTGGTCGAGCAGGTCACTCGATTGATCGAGCAGCCCTGTCCAGATGTGACTCCACATCCCAACAATCTCCCACTTGGAGACACATCACTATAAACCTACGTCTTCTACATCTGGAATTCACCATCTCCCCGTCTTCAAGCCTGAAGACCAATCAAAGCTGAACAGAACTTCAGCTTCTCCCGTGTGACCGCCTTGGTCAGCATATTCGTAGGATTCTCACTTGTATGAATCTTCTCTAGAGCAATCGATCCATCTTCCAATAACAAACGTATGAAGTGATATTTGATGTCAATATGATTGGTCCATGAATGAAAGGCTGAAATTTTAGCCAAGTGTATTGCACTCTGACTGTCACTGTACAGCTTGCAATCTGCTTGCTTCTTACCCAACTCTTCCATGAAACCTTGCATCCACACCATTTCATGCTTCTGTAGCTGCAACATATTCTGCTTTCGTTGTACTGATAGATACTATCTTTTGTAACCGAGAGACCCAACTGACTGCAGCACTACCCAAAGTAAAGACATAACCTGTAGTGCTTTTTCTGTTATCGATATCTCCTGCCAAATCTGAATCTACGTTGCCTTGTAGCTTGATTTCCGATCCTCTATAACACAGCTCTACATCCTTAGTACCTACCAAGTATCTAAGGATCCACTTCACAGCTTCCCAATGTTCCTTCCCGGGGTTGTTCATGAACCTGCTAACAACTCTCACTGCTTGAGTAATGTCTGGCCTCGTGCTCACCATAGCATACATGATACTCCCAATAGCTGACGCGTATGAGACTTTAGCCATGTAGTCTCGTTCCTCCTACGTCTTTTCACCTTGCTCCTTAGAAAGCTTGAAGTGGTTGGCCAATGAAGTGCTAACTGGCTTAACACATCTCATATTGAATCGATCAAGTACCTTGACTATGTACTCTGCCTGTGACAAAACTAGTTTCTTATTTTCTCTGTCACGCTTTATCCTTATGCCTAGGATTTTTTTTGCAGCTCTTAAATCCTTCATGGCAAATTCTCTAGACAGTTGTCTTTTGAGATCTGAGATGTCCTTCATGCTTGATCCGGCCACAAGCATATCATCAACGTACAGAAGAAGGATGATGTACGACGTATCAAACTTCTTCAAGTAGCAACAGTGGTTTGCATGTCATCTCCTAAAACCATTTCCCGATATGAAACTGTCAAACTTCTTGTACCACTGCATCGGGGCCTGCTTCAAGCCATATAAACTCTTCTTCACTCTACACACCTTTTTCTCCTTTCCTGGTGCCTGGTATCTTGTCGGTTGATGCATATATATCTCTTCTTCAAGGTCCCCATGAAGAAATGTTGTTTTAACATCTAGCTGCTCTAGATGTAAGTCCTCTGTAACCACTATACTCAAGACCATGCGAATCGTAGACATTTTCACCGCAGGTGAAAATATTTCAATGAAGTCGATATCTGCCTTTTGTTGGAACCCTTTTACAACCAATGTAGCCTTATACCATTTCGAATCATCGTGCTCCTCCTTCAGTCTATAAACCTACTTGTTATGAAGAGCTTTCTTACCCTTGGGTAGAGTAACTAGCACCCATGTACGATTAGACTCAAGAGAGTCCATCTCATCATCCATGGCTTGCTCCCACTTAACCCGTGTATCTGACTGTAATGCCTCTTCAAAACACTCTGGTTCACCATTATCTGTCAGCAGTAAATAATGTAAGGAGGGTGAGTATCGGACCGTGAGTCTCCTCTCCTGAGTAGACCTCCTTACAACCGGTGTTTGCGGCTTTGCCTCATAATGCTTCTATACATAATCATCTTGTGGCACTGTAACACCTGTGTCCGGTAACTCTTCCAACTCTATGAATTCTTTCTCATCGGCCTTATTTTGTTGTACACTGTCCTTATGCATCACTTTTTCATTGAAGACTACATCTTTGCTTCTGATAATTTTTCTATTTTCTGTATTCCAAAACCTGTAGCCAAAATCATGCTGCCCGTAGCTTATAAACATGCACCTCTTAGACTTTGCATCCAACTTGTTTCTGTGCTCTGCATCAATGTGAACATATGAAGTGCAACCAAATACTCTGAGATGTGTAAGGTTTACTTCTTTCTCAGTCCGCGTTTCTTTTAGTAGCCCACCATCCAATGGTACTGAAGGACTTTTATTGATGAGACATGCGGCAATATTTACAACATCTGTCCAAAATGTCGTAGGCAACCCTGCATGTAACCTCATGCTCCTGGCACGCTCAAGGATGGTCCTGTTAATGCGCTCAGCCACACCGTTCTGCTGCGGTGTCCCTGGAATCGTTTTCTGATGTTTGATTCCATTTGTTGCACAATACTCCTCAAACATTTTATCACAGTACTCTCCCTCATTATCTGATCTAAGACATTTTATTGTTTTACCTGTCTCATTTTCTACCATTACTTTTCAGTTCTTAAATACATCAAATACATCAGATTTATGCTTTAAGAAATAGACCCACAATTTTCTACTAGCATCATCAATAAAAGAAACAAAATAACGTGAGCCACCAAGAGATGATACCTGTGCTGGTCCCCACACATCAGTGTGTGCAAGCACCAACAGACGTGTCTTTGGAGAGCGTCCTGTTTTCTTGAAACTTACCCTCTTCTGCTTGCCATACACGTAGTCATTGCAGAATTCAAAGTCAATAGTCTTCAGCCCTGGTAGCTTCCCTTTTGACAATAGCATTTTTATCCCTTTCTCACTCATATATCCCAACCTCTGATGCCATAACTGCCCATTCACTCCAGTTGATGCGACTGCGAGTGAACTATACGATCCTGAAGTCATGTACAAAATACTTTCCTTCTTGCCTCGAGATATCACCAAGGCACCTTTTGTGATCTTCTAGGAATCATTAGTGAATGTCGTCACATATCCGGTATCAGCCAACTGCCCCCACTGAGATCAAATTCCGTATCAAACTCAGTACATGTCTAATATTCTTCAATTTCAAAGTCGTTCTGTCTTTATGATTTATATGAACATCTCCCTTTCCAACAATATTACACGACTCATCATCACTCAGGTAGACTCTCCCGAAGTCACCTAACACATAATCACGCAGAACTTCCTTACACGAAGTGGCATGAAACGAAGCACCTGAGTCTATGACCCAAGACTCATTCCTCGCATCAAGAGACAAGATCAACGCCTCTGACTCGCTCTCCTCAGATAGATTCACTGAATCCTTCCCACCTTGAGAGCTTCCTTCTTATTTCTTAAGTGCCCTGCAATCACGTTTCATGTGCCCCTTTTTCCCGCAATGCGAACACCCTTCTTTGTCTTTTGGTCCCTTAGACTTCTTCCTCGACTTAGAACATCCGTGTTTATTGTCTCCTTTATTCAGCGATCTTCCTCTTCCTTCAACGTTTAGAGTATTCCCTGAATCCTTTGAAACTCCTGATGTCTTTCTTCTAGATTCTTCGTTGAGAATTAGATCGGCCACATCATCGAATTTCAGTTTTGTCGATCCGGAAGAATTGCTCACGGCAATCACCAAACCATCCTAATTGTCTGGCAAACTGGACAAGATCAATAACGCCCTGACCTCGTCCTAAAAAATAATGCCAACGGATTCCAATTGGCTCGTGACTGTATTGAACTCATTTAGATGTTCAGCACGCTCCCACCATCTGACATCTTCATGTTGAATAGCTGTTTCATGAGATGAACCTTGTTGGACACTGAGGGTTTTTCATACATCATAGCTATGGCTTCTATTAATTCTTTCGTGGTTTTTACCTTGGATATATTGAGGGTGATACTCTTAAACAAAGAGACTCGGATCGTTCCGAAAGCCTTCTGATCCAATAAAAATCATTTATCATCTGTCATCTTCTCTGGTTTCTTCTCTTTTCCTCCTAAAGGAATATAGAGGTCCTTCTGATACAGATAATCCTCCATCTGCATCTTCCAGAAGGCAAAGTTTGAACCATCAAACTTCTCAATTTTAGTCTTCCCTTCTTCTATCATCGCTCCCACTTGAACTAAACTAATAGCTCTGATACCAGTTGTTGCGCAGCATGCCAACAACGCAGTGAACTGAGATCTAATCTCCAGTCTTACCCACAAACAATAAACAGAAAGAAATATAATCTAGAAGAAGAATCAAAATATTCTAAACAAACCACAAGACAAGATATACGTGGAAAAACCTCAAACAAGGGACGGGTGCAAACTTTCACTATGAAGAAAACGAGATTACAAGCAATATACTAACCTTTTCCCTTCGATGTATAGAGAAAACCATTTGCCCACACTTTAGAATAACTCCCATTAACCCTAAAAAAGCCCTAGGGACCCCTATTTATACTTTAGGCAACTTCCCTTTCACACCCTTGCGAAACCGACTCAAACTTCCGCAGTCCGTATCAAATCCGCAAAACGAATCTGCGTAACCTCGACTGGTCGAGCGGACCCTCGACTGGTCGATCATGGGCCTCGACCAGTCGAGCACATTGGAACTAAAAAACTGATGCTCACTGGACTTTGAGTCGAGTCAGCCCTTGACTGGTCGAGTGAGCCACTCGACCGGTCGAGCAGGGCACTCGACTGGTCGAGCAGCCCTATTCAGATGTGACTCCACATCCCAACATTGCCCTATCGACATAGATATCTTGATAAACCATATACATCTTTATGCATCTTGTCTCTTGCTTTTACTTTGGCTTTTGGACTCTTTTTTTTGAAAAGATATTTTTCTTCATGGTTTTGTGTTGCTTACATCAATTATGTACCAAAGTTTTTCCATAATAAATGGTACCATAGCCAAAAGTTAAAAAAATTCTTTTAGCACAAGATTGGTGTTGGTGTTCATGTTACAATTGTGTTTTAGATGAGTGAAAATCTAGTAAATTTGAGGTGTCAAAGTTCAATGGATCCAATTATGCGTTATGAAAACTGAAGATGAACGCAATGTTTATGAATGAAGGCTACGCAATTGCGATAAAAGGAAAATAAAAGAAGCCCGTGGAGATGAAAATTAAGGTATTTGAGGAGAAAAATCAATTAATTGTAGCTGATTTTCTTCTTGCACTAAATGATTTGATTTTATTTGTATCTAATCGCACCATTGCTAAAAGTTTGTTGGACGAAATATGAAACCTGTACAAAGGAAAATCGATATCAAATAAGCTTTTTCTCTAACGACAGTTATATAACTTACTTTAAAATGAAGGAATGACCTTTTTTGCAAGAACACATAAATGGATCTAATACCATGATAGTCAATCGGGGAGTTAGTCGATGTAAATATTAATGATAAAGAAAAGGTTACATTTTTGCTTTGTTCGATGCCAAATTCAACAAATGGTAAGATATGAATTTAATCAATGGTTTAAATCTCAATATAGAGTCAATTATGAACACATTACTTACTGAGGAGCCCCGTTGAAAAACACGTGAGGGATCTTCTAATAATGCCATGATAATTAGAGGAATATCTATTGAGACATGTACTAGTGGGAGATATTAGACATCTAAGTCGAAAGGGCACAAAGCAAGAAAGTGTTGGAATTATTAAAAGAAATGCCACTTGTAAAAAAATTGTAAACTCAGGAAAGAAAAAAAAAATTCAAACCCAATTTGCGTGATCAAGCATTGAATTCTTTGGTTCTCAAAGAAGTCTAGTTGAAAAAGACAATTCATCTGAAGACAAAATTGTATTGTCGATAGTGATTCTGGAGATGGTATTATTGCATGTGTCATGTCAAATTTTGCTACAATCTAGCATAAGTGGTTGGACCACATGAGTAAGGATTAAATATACTTTAAAAAAAAAAAAATTTACTTTCTAATTTAAAAGTAATTCATTTAAATTTTTACGAGGATTGTATATTTGAAAATTTTTATAGAATTCGTTTTCTCTTTTCCATTGTTAATAGTAAAAATATTTTAAAACTAATTTATTTTAATGCTTGAGAAGCTTTGTCTAATTCTTATGAGATTATAAGTAATTTATTTCTTTTATTGACAATTTTTCCGGGAATGTATTGGTTTACATGCTTAAAAGAAAAAGTAATGCTTTACTTATTTCATCAAGCTTAAAGCATTAGTCAAAATTTGGAAGTAAAATAAGATTAAGTGTCTAAAAATGATAATGGAGAAGAGTACGCCTTGAAAGCATTTGAAGGTTTTATAATGAGCGTGGCATTGAAAAGCACTACATGGTTCTTGACACTCCATAGTACACATAGTCGCTAAATGGATGAACTGTATGTTTATGGATCATACTAGGAATATGATAAGATCGACTTAGCTTGAGTAATATTTTTAGGTGGACGCCGTTAATACAGTTTGTTACTTGGTAAATTGTTCCTTACAACCACACTAGACTGTAAGATCCCTTAATAGTTATGATCTCAAAAACTTGTCAATAATTTGTTCATTCATACATTTAGTTGGACCGAACCAACCTCAGGCGGGACTGAACAGTCTGTTATTTCTATTAATGTACATTGTGATTTTTTCAACATTTCCTCACTCATTTGCACTTAGTTTTCTTGGATCTTTGGTACTTGAAATTTTTATTAATGACTTTCAAATCTTCGATTCTTCTTTGATCATTCTTTTGAGTTTTAAATCTATCTTTTAAGTATGCATTCATCTTAAGCTTCTAAATCACCTCGCATGTAGAAAACTTATATAATTATATCGAATTAACACTTACTTGCAAGGAAAGTTAATGTAATTGAGATATATTTAGGCATTATCATGCACCACAACAACATTTTGTTAATCCTGAGCAAAATATGCGAGAAATATTTCGAAACCAAATGAATAAATTTCTATAAACATAAGAAATTCTAAAAACAATCCAAATTATAGAAATTTAAAATTCATTAATGGAAAGTATTACTTCCACCTAAACTCTGGCACTTAGTAAACATCCTAATCAAGTTCAAAGCATTAACCTTATAATTAAAAAAATTCTAAACATTGAGTTCTATGAGTGCATAGTGAAATCTAGACTTAACACAACCAAAGGTTAAGTTATCTATTTTCATGATAATATTGATAATAAAAAGTAGTATTTTAGGATAACCAAAGCCTAAACCAAAACTTAACTTACAGTTCAATATTTTACTTATCAATCTTTTGATTTCTTTTCATCGATGGCTTTCACACTATTTTCAATCTTTTTCTTATTTTCTTTTCCACAACAATCATTTCATGTATAATTTTTCATAGGTAGCCCTTTTCGATGATAACTATTTTTTAATTGGGTATTTTTTTTTTCAATTCTTTTCATTGAACATGATGGAAAGTTTTCCCATATTTGGTTCCTATCATTTTCAATAATTATCAAGTTAATAATTCAATATCAAACTAAAACTTTAATGTGTAAGCTGTTGTAAGACAGATGTCTTAAATCTTGTTCACCGAGTTGCTCAACCAGTCGAGGGATTGGCTTGACTAGTCGAAGGTCTCTTTGACTGGTCGAAGCCTATTCGACTCGAAGTCCAGCAACAATGTTTCTGAAAATCCCGAGGTCTTCGACTAGTTGAAGGATAGGCTCGACCAGTCGAAGGTTACACAGATGGTGCATGGTTTGTGCGCGAACTGCATAAATTTGAGGCGGTTTCTAGGGAGGTGCGTAAGCGGGGTTTCCCTTCTATAAATAGCAGTCCCTAGGGCCATTCTCAAGTATGCTAAGGCTTTCTAAAGGGGTTCCAAGGGTTCCTAAAAGGGTTTTAAAGTTTTTAAAGGGTGTAGCAAGGGTGAGATTCGAGGTTATTTGAATCGGGTAAGTCCTTTCTCTTTGTAATTTATGATTTCATAGTGAAGATTTGTCGATTTGTACCGTTGTTTTTTCCCGAAAGGGTTTTCCACGTTAAATCTTTGTATTCTCTTGTGTTTGCTTGGTGCTCTTGGATTGCTATCCTAGATCCATATCTGTGTGATTCTGCAACACAAATCCCAACAAGTGGTATTAGAGCAATCGTTGGGGGCATAGATTTGAATCTGAAGGATTAACAATAATGGGAAGTACTAGGTATGATATTGAGAAGTACTAAGTGAAAAATAATTTTGAGTTATGGAAGATCAAGATGATCAGTTCCTTAATCAAGCAAGGCGAAGATGGTGCTCTTGAGGATCGAAAGTCTACTATGACTGATGATGATTGGAATACTCTTGATAAGAAAGTCTTATCATCGATCCATTTATGTCTTACGGATGAGGTTCTCTACAATATCATGAGGGAGAAAACTGCGGCTAAGTTGTTAGCAAAGTTAGAGGATGTCTATGCGAAAAAATCTTTTGAAAATTGCCTACACTTGAAGCGGCAGTGGTATAACTTCAAGATGGCAGAGGGTGGAGATCTGAAGGCTTACATCAATAACTTTAATAAATTGGTTTATAAATTGTCGGATATAGAGGAAGTGATGAAAGATGAAGAACAAGCATGTATGTCGCTGAATTCTATTCCGGCATCGTATGAGTCATTCAAGAACATAATGTACACCACGAATAAAACACTGAGTGTTGAAGGTCACGAGAAAGCTTAACGACAACATGAGGACATCTTCTGATGCACTGTTTACAAGGGGCAGTTATTCTGAACAAGATACGGAGTCTTCGATGTCAAGATCCAAATCCATGGGCAAGGGCAAAGGAAAGTTAAAGTGTTGGCATTATGGGATGGAAGGACATGTGAAGAAGGATTGTACAAATCTTAAATCTAAGAGAGAATTGTTGAGGGTCAAATATTGCATATTAGACCCCAATAAATACCTGATTTTACGAACATAATAATGCTTAATGTCCTATTTTAATCATATTTTTGTTGTAAGGTGAATTTAAAGAGCTTAGACTGAAAAGGGTATTAAAAGCATGAATTTAACGTTCTAAAATTATCAAGGTAAGGGACGGACCCCACGGGACCAAGATTGAGGAATTTACATGCCAAAGATCCGAGAAGATCAAGTGATTGAGTTTAAACGGGCCTGAAAGTCGTCCAGAATGCAAGATCACATGATTCCCACCATTCGTTCGGCTCGAAACTTTATATCTGGCCTGAGGACCATAAATTAATCTTACACGTCAAAATTCAGCCCTTGGATCAGTGTATAAGTGACCTGATGGGCAAGATCAGACAATAACTATTAAGAAAGCATCTTAGTCATCCTTGAGAGATTAGGGCCCAAATTTGATCGATGAAAAGAGCACAAAAAATGAGGAATACCTGCTCAATTTCAAGAAAATCGGATGGTGCATTCAAACATTATGCACTTCGGAAGACGGTGGCTAGAATGATGGCAAATCTGTAATTTAAGGAACTCCATATGCATGCACGTAAGTGAGAAGAGGTTTGCTTCAATGGTGGGTATTGCCTCATCACAGGTGGATGGTGTGGCCCACCTGGAGTTCGGATCTACCTCATACTTTGACCCATGGGCTTACAAATTACTAAGAAGATGATGAATGGAGTAAATCTTCGAGAATGTCATTAGAAGTGGGCACCACATATTTTTGAACCAAACATCTAAACAGTGTATTCCGCAACAGGGGACGCGAAATCGGAAGTGACGATGAACATCATCCCCACGTTGAGCCTTGATGTGGCCCATCGTGCATACCCATTCAAGAAATCCAAACCGTTTATCTTATAGAGGGTTCAAAACTAAGCAGGACCATGAAGACTCCACACATTTCTAACCACATGTGTGTATATGAACGGAGAGAGAAGGAGATGTGTGCGGTTGAACTTCATAAGACAGCTGGCTGCATAAACAAGCTACGCAGAAGGATGCAGTGGGCCACCACGAGGGAGCTGCATGAAGATCCAAACCATTCATGTGGTCGGCCATCCAAAATCAACCCAAGCAACGAAGATCAAACGCCAAACATGTTCTGCATCTGTGGTTTTTATCACTGCCAAACTTGTTGCTGCGTAACTCCTTTCGTACGCACCACCTCTCCTCTTGCTGTGTAAATTCTATACACCGACTGACCTTCTCATTCTTATAAAAAGGGAGAGAGAGGGCATGAAGAGATATCTCTTGGACATGCAAGCTAGGTAGTGGGCCGCCATGGAGGCCAAGCTGTGGAGGGAAGGCAGAGAGAGAGAGAGAGAGAGAGAGAGAGAGAGAGAGAGAGAGAGAGAGAGAGAGAGAGAGAGAGAGAGAGTGGAGTGTGGCTACCTTTAGAGAGTTCCTTTTTCCCATTTCTTTAATTGTTTTTCTTTATGCTTTTATTAAGAGTTTTAGTTTAATCATGGTAGTGATTGGCTAAACCTCTTAGCTAGGGCTAAGAGGTGAAGCTTGTAGTGTGATGGATAGTTTTCTATTGCTTTATTCATGATTGTCGAACTCTATTTGATTTAAGTTTGATTATAAGGAATATTCATAGGTTTTAATGATTAATTGTGACTTAAATTACAATAGATCTGCGATAGCTTTGAGTATATTCCTTCCATTACAGGGTTTGTGAATTTGGGATCCTTGTTGTTCACCATCATCTCCTGGGCATGGTTGGATGACAGAACTCATCCTAATGTTCATAACTCTCTCAGATGGATGTGGATTGGTTAGATTCTGTTGTTTGCCTTGTCTCATGGAATTGGCCTTATGATGGAATCAAGTCAAATTCTCATACCTCTTATCCATTGTGAGTAAATCAAATGACGTTCATAATTGTTTTTAATGAAGTATCTTCCATCTGGATGAGGATAGGACTCTAAGTCTAGTTATGTTCTTAAATCAAGCGTAGATCTCCCTGATCTCTACAAGTGGATCCTTGGCACCCTAGTTTCTCACCTTTGAATTTTACAAGTTTTAGTTAAATTTATTCACCATTATTCTCTTAATTCTCCCTGATTTAAATTACATCTTCGCTTAGTTCTAGTTCAAGTTACTTTTAGATTACGTACAAGGTTCAGTCCCTGTGGATTCGACCTCTGTCTTATTGAGATTATTACTACATTACAACCCTATACTTGGGGTGTGAACAAGTTTTTGGCGCCGTTGCCAGGGATTAACGGTTACGTTTTTCTGAGATTAACCAGTTTTAGAATTAGGTTAAGATTAAGGTTTTCTAACTTTAGGATTAGATTTTATTTTTCTAACTCTAATTCTAGGATTTCCTTTTTAGAAATTAACTTACTTTTTAACTTTAGGTTTAGAACTTTCCTAATTAATTGTAGAAACTCTTTCTAATTTTAGAAACTAACTTATCTTTCCTTTATTTTATTTTAGAAACTTTCTAGTTCTAGGTTTTTTTAAGAAACTAACTTAGCTTTCTAATTCTAGGTTTTCTTTTAGAAACTAACTTAGCTTCATCGATTAAGAAGTCCTTACGCGATCATATACGGGAGAACAATTACACCCCACAGACAGTACGTGAGTGTTGGGGTTATCACAACTATGGGAGTGAGAATTATTATCACCCATCCGATGAAAAGAAAACAATGTGTGATTATATTATGAGTGATAATATGTATTACTAACCATCAGATTCTCTCACCTATGATCCGTATGACTATAATCAGTGGAAACATCAATGTTGGGAAGATGAACCACCAATATATCCTAGTGATAATTCTCTTGGGTCCTCTACCTTTAAAACCCAATCAGAAACAATCTAAGAGGATTCACTTCAGAAACTCATGAATGCACAAGATCATTCAATTAAATTGTCATATAATCATGTGAATTGCTCAAATCCTCAATTCAAAGAATTTAGTCACACCTTATGGAGGAGGAAGAAGCTAGGTTATCCCAGCCTCAACCCAATCTAGAAGCACAATGTGAAGAAAGTGATCATAACTCGCTTGTGGAAGAAACCGAAATTACAAATGCATGAGGAGTTGGATTCCATTAATGAGCATATGGTTCAATTTTCTAATGAGTTGATCTCGATGACTGTCCAAAGAAATAATCAAGAGACGTGGGTGTCTTTCAAATATAATGATAGTGACACACTTCACTCACATGACACACCTAATTTCAATGATGAGGTAGAGGTTAGTTTATTCGAACCTTAACCTAATTTAGGAATAGAGTGTGAGAAAAGCGATCCCATCCCAAGTGTGCATTGCACGGAATTAGATGATGATGAGTATTGGGATGACGATTATGAATGTGCACACCCAAATTCCCCTAGAATCAATCTCAAGTAGGGTCTAGGTCAGTGATCAAGAAGAACACGAAGTGATCGGTCATAAGGATCTACTCCACTCATCTGACATGCCTGATTTAAATGTGGAGGATGAGCCCCTTACAACCGACCATTCTAACTCTTGTAAGACATGTTTGGTCCACTTCCCTGAATTGAATGATGATATGGTTCAGGAGAGGGACAAGTTACTTGATATGACTCTGGAATTTAAAACTACCCAGTTGAAACCACCATCTGAGCTGTACACTTTTGACGATTCAATGCCTCTACTGAGTAGTTTCAATGAACAGAGTGTTCACATCAATACTTCCCCTATTGATTTCAATCTATTTGTGCAGGGCAAGAGCAAGAGAGCATGCGTCCATCCACTTTCAAAGATGATGGAATCCTTGGGCAGATCATCACAAACTTCAATGTGGAGAATGAGTCACTCTCAGCTAAAATTTTCAACTCTTTGGATGATTGCTTGGCACACTTTGCAGATTCAAACGATCTTATGATAAAAGACATAGTGAATGCCTTGCATGACAACACCTCGGTAGCTATTACTTACCGAGAGAACCCCTATTCTGAAACCCTTCCCTCCATAGATTTTGAATGTTTACTATCACAGGAGGGAGAGCTAGAAGTTGAACCGAAGTCTGAAACTTCTGAGTGTGTTGAGATTACATCACTTCTTAAAATTTTTTTTGAATCTTATCTACTTGTAGTCTCTGATTCACCATGGGATACTAACTTTGAAACTTTTCTGTCACGAGTGAATCATATATACTTTGGATACCTCAGGAAAATCAACAACAAAATTTTGATGAGGTCTATAAATTTCTCTGGACATTCATGCTCCCGGGTATCCAAGCTTATTGCAAAAAGGGCTTTTGGATGATCTTGTTGAGAAACCTACTGAGAAATTTATCTAGATATTGGCTGGAAGAGGAACCTTGCGGCATGATTGAGTAGCTTTTTCCCTGCTTTTATAGGACTAGGGTAGTTTGCTTTATGCCGTTCTAGGATAATCGGTTTTATGCCATTAGGTTAGTTTGCTTTCTAAGTTGTTTTAGGATAGGTTGCTTTCGTTGGTTTCACTCTTGTGCTGACCCACCCTCATGCTGATATTTCTTTGGAAAGGCCATTCAATTTCCTTTCAAGTACTATCTTTTCATCACTTCTCTTTTACTTTCGTTGTCCCATGTGCATTGCATGCTTATTTCTTTCACATTGAGGATAATGTAGATTTCAGGTTGGGGATGGGAGATTAGGTCACCTAATCAGTATTTTCTTGGTCTTGAGCAAAAATTGTGGAAAATTTTAAAATTATTCTGAAAATTTGAAGTTATGTTGACGACCATCTTTGATTTAGAATTATAAGATACGTAATGTTGGTAATTTATGACTCTTGGATTCAGCCATCTGTTAGACTTCATAGTTAAGTTCGAATTGTTAATTCATGATTAGAAGTTTTAAACATTGATTGAGTCATGATTTCACATGTCACGCCTAACTTACATATTAAAGCTTCAGTTCGATATTGAATTGTTAACCTGGTAGTCACTAGGCATGGGAGGAGCCAACCTGGGGAATTTTTCCATCATGTTAAAAAAAAAAGGTTGTCTTTAGAAAGGGTTAGGTGAACGGTCTTCACCATAGGTTTGCTCCCTATAGGTGAGGATTCGATTCGTCAAGGTTGACATGACGTGAAAACCGCCGATAGAAAAAAAAAATGAAAAGTTGAACTGTAAGGCAAGTTTTGGTTTAGGTTATGGTTATCCTGAATGCTCTTACGATTATCAATGTTATCATGAAAATAACGAATTGAGCCTTTGATTGTGGTAAGTTTAGGTTTCACTATTAACCCATGGAACTCAATGTTTAGAATTTTTCTAATCAATGGATTAAAACCTTGAACTTAACTATGAAGTTTACCGTGCGCTTGAATCCAGGAGAAAGTAATGCCCAACATTCATGAATATTAGAATTCTATTGATTGGACTGTTGTTCAAAAATCACTCAAGTTTATAGAAATTATCTTGTAGTTCTCAACTTATTTTTCGCATACTTTGCTCGGGACTAGCAAAATGCTGGTTGAGGATTGTGTTGAGGGTCAAATATTGCATATTAGACCCCAATTATTACCTGATTTTATGAACATGATAATGCTTAACGTCCTATTTTAATCGTATTTTTGTTGCAAGTTGAATTTAAAGAGCTTGGATTGAAAAGGGTATTAAAAGCATGGATTTAACGCTCTAAAATCACCAAGGTAAGGGACAGACCCCAGGGGACTAAGATCGAGGAATTTACACGTCAAAGATCTGAGAAGATCAAGTGATTGGCTTTAAACGGGCTTGAAAGTCATCCAAAATACAAGATCACATGGTTCTCACCATTCGTTCTGCTCGAAACTTTATATCTGGCCTGAGGACCATAAATTAACCATACATGTCAAAAGTCAACCCTTGGAACAGTGTATAAGTGATCCGATGGGCAAGATCAAACAATAACTATTAAGAGAGCATCTTAGTCATCATTGAGAGATTAGGGCCTAAACTTAACTAATAAAAATAGCACGAAAAATGAGGAATACCTGCTCAATTTCAAGGAAATCGGATGGTGCATTCAAACATAACGCACTTCGGAAGACAGTGATTAGAATGATGGCAAATCTGTAATTTAAGGAACTCCATATGCATGCACGTAAGCGAGAAGAGGTTTGCTTCAACGGTGGGTATTGCCTCATCACAGGTGGATGGTGTGGCCCACCTAAAGTTCGGATCTACTTCATACTTTGACCCATGGGCTTACATGTTACTAAGAAGATGATGAGTGGAGTAGATCTCCGAGAATGTCATCCGAAGTGGGCCCCACCTATTTTTTGAACAAAATATCTAAACAGTGTATTCTGCAATAGGGGACACAAAATCGAAAGTGACGGTGAATATCATCCCCATGTTGAGCCTTGATGTGGCCCACCGTGCATACCCATTTAAGAAATCCAAACCGTCTATCTTGTAGAGGGTTCAAAACCAACTAGGACCATGAAGACCCCACATGTTTCTAACCACATGTGCGTATACGAGCGGAGAGAGAAGGAGACATGTGTGGTTGAACTTCATAAGACAGCTGGCTGCGTAATGTGCTGGCTGCATAAACAAGCCTATGCAGAAGGGAGCTGCGTGAAGATCCAAACCATTCATGTGGTCGGCCATCCAAAATCAACGTAACCAATAAAGATCAGATGCCAAAAATGTTCCGCATTAGTGGTTTTTCTCGCTGCCAAACTTGTTGCTGCGTAACTCCTTTCGCACGCATCGTCTCTCCTCTTGTTGCGTAAATTCTATATATCGACCGACCTTCTCATTGTTATAAAAAGGGTGAGAGAGGGCGTGCAGAGATATCTCTTGGACGTGCAAGCTAGGTAGTGGGCCGCCGTGGAGAGTAGGAGGGGAGAGAGAGAGAGAGAGAGAGAGAGAGAGAGAGAGAGAGAGAGAGAGAGAGAGAGAGAGAGAGAGTGTGGAGCATGGCTACCTTTATAGAGTTTCTTTTTCCCCTTTCTTTAATTATTTTTCTTTATGCTTTTGTTATTAGTTTTAGTTTAATCATGGTAGTGATGGGCTAAACCTCTTTGCTAGGGCTAAGAGGTGAAGCTTGTAGTGTGATGGATAGTTTTCTATTGCTTTGATTCATGATTGTCGAACTCTCTTTGATTTAAGTTTGATTATAAGGAATATTCATAGTTTTTAATGGTTTGTTGTGACTTAAATTACAATAGATTTGCGATAGCTTTGAGTATATTCTTTCTATTATAGGGTTTGTGAATTTGGGAACCCTATTGTTCATCGTCGTCTCCTGGGCATGGTTGGATGACGGAACCCGTCCTAATGTTCATAACTCTCTCAGATGGATGTGGATTGGTTAGATTCTGTTGTTTGCTTTGTCTCATGGGCATGGCCTTGTGATGGAATCAAGTCTAATTCTCATACCTCTTATCCATTGATGAGTAGATCAAAGGACGTTCATAATTGTTTTTAATGAAGTATCTTCCATCTGAATGAGAGAGGACTCTAAGTCCAGTTGTGTTCTTGAATCAAGCGTAGATCTCCCTGATCTTTACAAGTGGATCCTTGGCACCCTAGTTTCTCACCTTTGAATTTTACAAGTTTTAGTTAAATTTATTCACCATTATTCTCTTAATTCTCCCTGATTTAGATTACATCTTCACCAAGTTCTAGTTCAAGTTACTTTCAGATTACGAACAAGGTTCAGTCCCTATGGTGTAACACCCCAAAAATCTGCACCCCAGTATATAGACTCTGATCCCGAGTTTCCAGGTGTTAACCAAATAAAAATACACATGTGTCCTTATTCATAATTAAATTCATTTCACACACAGATAATCAAAGTAACACAATTTGAATTATCGGATCTAAAGCGAAGTAGAAATAATAATAGATTCAGAAATATAGGGTTAAGAGAAAAAAATATAATTTCAATTGTGATGATTGCCCAAAATAGGATTATATAAGCCACAATATACATACTCAAGATTATTAAAGTGTAAAGCTTTCAGTTTACTCCCAATTCTCCAAAACGTGACAGCGTTGGCAAAACCCGATATAAGCTTACCTGTTTGAGGTTTCACTAGTACTTGCATCGATGATATGCCTGGTTGGTGTTTTAAAACATTGTCTCAGGTGAGAGTGAGTAGCTAACTCAGTGGTTTCATTAGTTCTAAGTTACACATGCTATCGACACAATCAACGCAAGTAATGATAAAACCAGAAATCAAACATTTCTTAAATACTCGTGTTAAGTATGCATATGAAGATATGACATGATACATGCCCTTTCCAAACAACACTCCTTCACACGCGACTCCGACCACCTGTTTCGCAAATGACAACACTTCCTCATCACGTGACAACCATGCCTGTTCGCCACATTCTAAGCTAATGTAATGCGGTGAATGATCATGTTAGCCGAGTAATTATTAAGTTCAATTCATCCAACATATTGACGAAGCTAGGATACCGACGTTGTATCACGAGTCCTTATTCGGATCACTTGGCTCGTTGCCGCACGTAGTGGCTCCTTACCAGTGTCCCTTGATCCAAATTTAGGTATCACTCGTTTATATCACAAATCAATAATTTCAAAGATACAATATAGTACCTAAACGTATGAGGATCAACTCGGTATGAGTCATCACCCAAACCGAGTATGATTATTTAGTTCCGAGATGCAGGCTTATCACATAAAATTAAAAAAATAATAAAAAAATACATAAAGGAAAGGGCTCGTCACCCAATTCCATTCACGCCTGGGTCATTCGAACGGTGCTCTAGCACGCATACATTGGCCGAGTAATTTGACGGGGTTTGTTCGAACAGTGGTCTATCACCTCCGTCAGTGCTCACTGGTCACTATGGGGAGGCTCGTCACCCCAGCATAAGCCGACAGGTCGGACACAGTGTCCCATACCACCATGTCCGGCTCATGAGTCTTAGTTGCTCACTGGTCACTACGGGGAGGCTCGTCACCCTAGTGTAGGCCGACAGCTCGGACACGGTATTCCATACCACCATACTCAGCTCATGAGTCTTAGTAGGATCATATCGCACTAACAGTTATGAATGGACACATCCATTGGAACGAGGTATTCTACATTCCATTTAGTCGTGTCATACATTGTGAACATACATGATCAGTCGGCTAGTGAGCTAATTTGATTGACATGGGATAATAATGACGCAACCGGCATTGGGTGCAAGCATCCTATGTAGTCCAGCTACTGTCGATCATCCATGTCCAACCTGGGTCGATCAAACAAGCCTAAGGTGGCCGCCTTAACTTGAGCCTCCCTTTTAGTTCAGGAGGTTAACCAATTGACCCAACATCTTAACAATCCTAAGCATCACTATAAAATAACATTATATCACATAATTATAGCATAAGTTTCACTACACAATCACTTAGGCATTTCATCGAACATGTAAGCATCCATAGTGTACTACGTTCACTAAAGTATTAAATCAAGCATACGAACATGCATAAAGTAACACAACCACCTAAGCATTAAATCAAGCGTGTGAACATCGACAAAGCAAAATATTCCATCACTCAAACATTTCATCAAACATGTGAGCATCCATATCCAAGCAATAACATATATTATAGTAAAAATGAAAATATTAACATACTAGCATGCATAAATTCATTTACAAGCATCTAATCATTAACTGAGACCTCAAGGGTCGATAAATGGAAACCTAGGCATAATGGTCCGCACCTAATTACGATCGGAGAGTGAAGAGGCAATCCTAACGACGCCTGGTCCGTAGGCTTGAAGTACCGAGGCCTTATATTGTGTAGGATGCACAAGGATTAAAGATAAAGCTGAAATTCATGGAAATTAAAGGGAAAATCACCACATTACCTTAATTAGGGTGAGATCCCTCTTCCAACAATAAGAAATTTAGGGATTTTGAGGGAAAAGGGGAGAAAGATGCCAGAATAGACGAGATCCGGCCGTCGAGGGTGCCCCCACTTTCTCTCTCCTCTCTCTTTCTCTCTCACTCTCGCTCTCGCTCTTAGCTGCTGGAAATGGCTGAGAGAGATAAGGGTTGGAGCTTTTATATGGGTGGAATTATTTTAGTTGGCCCCAAGGTTTGAAAATTCCCAAAAATGGCCAAATGGGGCCTGATTTGGATTATAAGGGTTGCTCTGATGAACCCCTGGCCCATCTAAGCCATTGGATAGATGTCTTAAGGCCTGATGAAGGGTTGGGTGACGTTTGATAAAAAACGGACATGGGGTTTTCCCTCAGCGACCCAGTTCACTATCAACGGTCACCGTTCCACGATCAACGGCCAGATTTTGTAGGCGTGATCCTAATTTATTTCCAGCCTTTGGTGTAAATCTGGCAAATATCTGACAGATGGAAAGCCCACAATTGCAACATCAGTTACAGGGCTAAATAGGTAAATTTCATACTCTCCCCAAATTAGGTCAGGCGACTCGCAGTTTGCAAGTGCCGACTGGGCAACGCAATTTGACTATTTTTTGGCATTTCTAAGGTCTAGCGTCCGCATGGGACATCAAGCCCAGTGAGGTGGACATTGCTCTACAATTTCGGAACTAGTGGCCCACTAACGAGCGGTTTAAAGCTTGTTCGGGTAATCGGGGCATTTCTGGAATAAATTGGGTAGGGGGATTTCTTGGGCGCAGTTGTTGAGGTATGGATTGACTAAGTTCACAGTATGACCTATTTAAAGTTAGTGAAAGTGGAGATTTGATCATGATCACTCTAAACCATCGATTTTAGGCTAAAAGAGTAACTGGGTTGATTTAGTCCATTAGTCAAGATCCATACCTTATCTGACTCGGCTTCGGGTAGATCTTTTAATTTAGTTACGATTGTCTTGATTAATTAGTGGTAGGTCGGTTAGATTTATGCTCTGTGTGAACAAATCACGAGGCTAAACTCGATACTTAGTGATCGGGCGGGTTCATCGGCTTTCTACGGTTGATTTATTGAATTTGTGCAGTTCTTTACTGGTACCACATGTGTATAAACTAACATTGAGTATTAATGGTCAGTAAGTGATAATATAAGTTAATTATATAAAAAAATTCAAGAATTTTTGAAAATCCAAAACAACGAAAATCTAAGACGTTACAATCTACCCCCCTTAAAAATAATTTCGTCCCCGAAATTGCCTAAGGGTAATAAGTAAAGAAATTATCATTTCATTTGCTTAATTTTGTTGGTTTCAATTTTATATGCGTGTTAGGGTATATAATAACTACACTAGCCTAGCTCATTATGGTATACCCCCCTTAAAAGTTTCCACCTTTGAGGTTTGAAAATAAATGTCAAAATCATCATTATCGTACTAAGTGTTTGATGATAAAGTTTGCCTAGGGGTGGTATATTATGCTCTTCATGATCGGGCTAATACGAAAAAATAGTTGTGGTAGGCTTTGATCCGATACCTCGATTGTCCGCCTGACCAGGGCAGACAGCTCGTTGTATCCATTCCTAGTCCTGGTGGATCCTGGTCTTCTGCTCGATCAAAATAGTGACTCCATTGGTAGTCACCCAGGATCGAGAATTGGGTTAAGCCGCGAATACTTTGCAAATATATGGTTTCATAATTCCGTAGTCCGAGTATTCTTAACATTTGGAAGATATCAAAAAATTTTATTAAAAAGTTCAAGTTTCACATTTATAATATTTTAGTGGGTGGTGAGTCTCCCATGGTGCCTATGATCAAACGACTATCCTAAAAAGGTTTCCAGGGGGTGGGTGCCTACCCAGATGAGCTGTGGTCTGAGCGTGGGTTGTCATCCGGGTCCCTGTATGTGGATTGGTCGGGCTTCGAAAATAGCGCTCCAGCTGGTCGGGGGTAGCGCGCTCGCCCCACATTGGAAAGGGAATGCCTGTCAATCTAGGTTATAAGTGGGGCTTTGGCCTTCAATGGTAAAACGCGTTTTGGGGTGAGCCATGGGCTAGCCCGAGAACAAATCCATGCCCCCTCGGGCAAAGCGGATAATATCTTACTGTTGGGGCTGGGCTGTTACAGATGGTATCAGAGCGGGGGCGCTTTATCTCCCGAGGGAGGGGTGGCTGTTACATATGGATTCGACCTCGGTCTTACCGAGATTACTACTAAATCACAACCCTATACTTGGGGTGTGAACAAGAAGAATCTTAGGCTTCGTACAGGGAGGCCAATGCTGTCACATCAGATGGATCAAGTGGATGTGATGGTGATGTTTTGTATGTGTCTACGATCAGACGCCTATACGATGATCGTAAGGGCGAGTGGATTCTAAGCACAAGGGCATCCTTTTACAAAACTCTTCATCAGAGTTGGTTCACCAGGTACAGGGAGTGCAATGGTGGACAAGTATTTATGGGCAATAACAGTGCCTATAATGTTGTGGCTGTTGGTACGGTGTGTGTCAAGATGTTTGATGGGACAGAGCGTACCCTGACTAGGGTGAGGCACGTTCCTAACATGAAGAAAAGCCTAATTTCTCTCGGTACACTCGAGGCTATAGGGTGCAGGTTCACAAGTATTGATGGTGTCCTTAAAGTATCTAAGGGGGCACGGGTAATCATGAAAGCGCAACGACTCGATAATGTTTATAGGTTGATCGGGAGCACTTCAAAAGGTGGAGCTGCAGTGGCTGTACCAGATTCCACCTCTGCATGCGTGTGGCATGCTAGGCATATCCACATGAGCGAGCATGACATGAATGATATGACGTGTAGACAGAGATACAAAGAAGGTGGAGCAGCCACCTTTGAGAAGAATCATACAACATAATCACAGGATATCGGCAAGGTACATGGACGACTCCAATATCACATATGCTCTTTGAAATTGCGGTAATGACCGCTTTAGTTGAAGTAAGAATATGCCAATATGTCCTAGAGGGGGTGAATAAGACTTTTTAAAATCCTATTAAATCTATCCTGACAAAATATGCATGAATAAGGATTTCATTAAGGTAACTCTAATGGCTTCCAAGCCAAATAGAGGATCCAGTCATAAAGTTACTTAGAAAGATAAACATGATGTAACTTATAGTTTATGATGGATGTGATTGTGTGTGAGATATGATCTTAAATATAAAACCATTTATGGAAAGCACATAAGTAATGGAAGACAATATCAATCACAAACACAAGCATTTTTATAGTGGTTCGACTACTTGTCTACTCCACTCTCGGCTGACACACTCAACCCTTGAGTGTACCGGATTTCACTAAGGAGGTTTCACAACAGGTTCACCTCAAACCGGAGGTTTTAAATCAGGTTCACCTCTAACCAGTACAACCTACACCTAGGCTGACAGTTTATGCTCCCACGAGTAAGGGTCAACACATAGCACCCAATTTTAGGCACATTGGCTAAGGATCCACTCAAGGAACCTCACTTGTTTATGCTCCTACGAGCAAAGGTCAACATAATGCACACCAAATTTTAGACCACCTTGGTTAAGGACCTACATAAAGGAACTAACATTTATGCTCTCCACAGAGCAAGGGTCAACACAAAGCATCCACCACGTACACTCCCACTGAAGGCCTCCTAGAGGACTTGCAAGGGGTGAGAAACACCTTAGACCCAATCTTACAAAGGAATGATCACAAGGGTCCTCTGGACTCTAATGACTTACACAT
This sequence comes from Magnolia officinalis, assembly GCA_021015155.1. Taxonomy (NCBI): domain Eukaryota; kingdom Viridiplantae; phylum Streptophyta; class Magnoliopsida; order Magnoliales; family Magnoliaceae; genus Magnolia; species Magnolia officinalis. The sequence goes on from JAJHSJ010000014.1 coordinate 18,318,238, forward strand.
AAGTAGATGAGCCCCATTTAGCCGGTTGTCAAAGATCTCTTCTTTTGTTGATGAAGAATCTTCTACTTCTTTGAACTGCAACTCAGAAGATGTACCAATACATGGCGACAAGTTGGGTTAAGGTTATGATGGAATCCTACTCTCAAACATTTTTCTATAAGGGAGATAGAGCGATTCCAATCATTTATGCATTCAAGGCATCCCAGCTTAATGATTTTCCATTAAGATGGTAGCTATAGGATCCTTGAATACAGAAGTTCATTCCCCAATCCACTTTATTGAATGTTAATGATGAGGGTGGATTAGAGGATGAACTTCCATGAGAGAAAGGGCTTTGGGTATATGATTTAAGGTTAAACACTCAAAAGCACTCTCTTCTTTCTTTGCCAGCAACTAAGGACAAGCTCTCTATATATAGGCAAAAGGTTCCAACGGATATAAAACGGTCACATTTATGACAGAGTTCGATATCATCGAGCAGGGTCGATATCATCGAGCGTATACTCTCGATTGCATCGACTGGCCGCTCGATGACACAAACTCAAATGTCAAATGCTTTTGAAACATTTTGCCAGCTGGTCAAGGGCATCGAAACATGTGTCGATATCATCGAATTTCGAACTCTGATTGCATCGATACGAGATTCAATTCCTCGATATTTAAAAAATGAGAGAGACTTGCCATTTGAAATATTTTAAGTATAAGATATTATCGAGACACACTCGATATCATTAAAATTTAAATGTCGATGATATCGATGGCAGTGTCGATGCATCGATAAACCCAAATGATTTTCCAGTAAGCTTGTTGGATATTTTGTGTCCATTATCGATGCAATCGACCCAGCCTCGAGATCATCAAAATTTGAATATCGATTTTATCGAGTGACCCTCGATCTAAGATGAAACCACCTGAAAATATTGCTGGATAACAGATTATCCAAGACCGATATCATCGAAGGCCTTCCGATATCATCGATATTTGAATTTCGAGGATATCAAGGAGAACTTCGATATATCGAAGATTTTATGATTTTTCTTAGAAAAACAGGGACACAACTGAAGTGATGTCGATTTGATAGAATCGAGATTCAAATGTCGATGATATCAATACGACTATCGATACATCGATAATTCTGTCCAGAGGTATATGCGGTTGTTGGACATCTTATGTCCTCATTTCGATAATATCGAGTAAGCTTCGAGGACATCGACAGCACTGTTCGATTACATCAATCAGTCTGTCGATAAATCGATAAGGGTAGAAAACTTAGAGATTTTCTAAAATTTTAAAAAAGTTTTCTAACCCAAAAACCCTATGATATTCTAGTCAATTTTAAGGGTTTTACATACTTGGTGTTTTAGGACAAGGGATGTGAGACTTAGATTTACCTGTGGCGAGTTCGGGCACACATGAGGCAGACAGTTGATTGATCTTCCTATGGAACTCCTCTATCTAGCCAACTCAACGATCACGCTAATTGACAAACCAGGGCACTTTTAATCTCCCCCTTTGTCAATTACGTGACAAAATACCAAAATACCCTAGAACAACTTCTATACTGACACCCTAAATTGTGTATACATGATTTTTACACAATTTTACAATATCTAGTGAAACCACATACACAATCAGTAGCTGTTTCCCCTAACAGCATTCTCTTCCTATCTTGGTGCAGCTGCTCCCCCTAACACCTCCATCATCATTCACAAACAAATATGCACAATTTTTCCATCGGGATGTTTGATTTGTTCTCCCCCTTTTTGTCAGTCATTAGTAAAGGATGATACTATAGTTAATATTGACTGAAGTTGAAGCAACTGGGAGAACCAACATTTAGAGGGCACATGCATAAGATAGATAGATGTAAATAGCAGTGCATTCCAGAGAATATACATGCAGCGTAGGAGATCAAGTAGAGCAGAATAAGAAGCAGATAATATAAAGATTAAACAACACATGCATCCTACATCATTTGAGCTATAACCAAATAAAACAGGGGATGGCAGTAAGGTAGATATGAATTATAACCAATCATAGCCCAAAATATCCAAAACATATATACTACCCAAGATTGGCAGTAGTGCATCAGAACCATCAGTCTTAGAATAACAAAGCCCTCCAAGATAGCTCAACAATGAGCACAAAAAAAATCGGGTAAACCCGCAGCAACATTGTACTTCTTAGTTAACTCCTAATGTCTCAGAGAATCGCCATGTGTGAGAAAGTCCACTACTTGCTGGCTTGTTTGCTGGAGGACATCGACTTTCTCTTCAATCGTGGATAAGCGTCATTCACAGTTGGAAAGATGTTCTTTCATACCAGCCTCTCCATTAAGTAGGTGACATTCTAGATGATGAGCCTGGCGATTCGTGATAGACGCCGGACTAAGCAGCAGAGTCCGATTGGATCCCCAAGGTGTAAGAGGATATGAGTGTATAGCATGTTGGTCAGCCTGCTGCCTGGGAGGACTATCCTTAGGGAGAGATGAAGTGAGACACAACTATTGAGCCTCCTGGGCTACGTCACTATCAAACCATGCTTCTGGATGCACAACGTCGGATGTGGCAGGGAGGCCCACATGATGAGCGAGTTTACATATAAGTGCAGGAAAGGGTAGTGTATCTCGATGATCTTGGATTATGCGAATGAGCTGCTTGAGAAGAACATTAGGCAGACACACTTGGATTTCTTGATGCACGTCATAAAGAACATTGAGCACAAAGGGAGAAAGATGATTACCCTTTATATCACATGGATATACATTGGACCCTAAAATGCTATGGAGGATTTTAAAAGTGGGTCCAAGATGATTGATGTGCAGCGAATTTTCATCATTCTGAGGGACAGTGGTGCCATGACATAATGCATGAGTTATCTCTCCCAAACACCCAGACCATTGAGATTCCTATTGGTTACTGGGATCCGAGTGACCTCGAGATCTACAAGATGACCCAAAGTGATGGGAGTGATGAGTTTTGAGTAATGTGCAAATTCAATTTGAATGCAAGGGGGATCATCACGAATAACATGACATCTATTGAAGAATTCATGGATCAAACCTAGTTGATAAGATCCACCAAGATTCAGGATATTCTGCCATCCTATTACTTCTAAGAGAAGGTCTACACCAAAAGGCTCAATGACACTGTTAAGAACCAGACATTCAACAACAGTGGTTGGATGTCTTTCTGCTGGAATGAGTTGATGCTTACTAGGTTGCTTGTTCTTTGATTTTGAAGATTGAGAAACAGACTTACCTTTGCCTTTGATCATGACTTTCAGGTGAGAGAGACAGGTAAGGGAAGAAGAAGCAACCAGAGAAGAGAGAGGATATGAGCATTTAAAATCGAATGCACCCTTCCTTTTTATAGCAGAATTGTCGATCATATTGATTATGTATCGATGACATCGATATCACGTTCATAATGACATTAAAGACCGTGCTGATGGTCGTTGGGAAGATGCAAATACCCACTGGATATTGTGGCAGTCCATCCGTTGGGAAAGACTGGTGGTTAAGACATTGCATTCTCGAGACCCGTCGATTGTATCTATAGAGAGTATCGATCACATCGATGTTTAAATTTCGATGATATCGAAACAGCCTAGATATCATCGAAAATGTGAAGATTTTGCACTTTTGTTCCCACATTCAACATGGTTAATGTTATGAGATTTAGATTTATTGTAAACAAATAACCATGAATATCTCAAATTGAAGATTTACCTATGTGGATCACTGTTACTAAGATATCATTAATGAGTACATATTCCAATAGATTTTTAAAGATCACAAAATCTGTTCGTATCAAGAGGTTTTGTTAGGATATCAACAAGTTGCTTTTCAGTAGTTACATAATCCAACATGATGATCTTATCTTCAACAAGTTCCCAGATAAAATGATGATGAATGTCAATATGCTTAGTCCGAGAATGTTGAATAGGATTCTTTGAGATGTTGATAGCACTTGTGTTATCATAGAAAAGACTCATTGTGGGTTGCTCAATCCCATAATCTAATAACATTTTTTTCATCTAAAGGAGTTGTGCACAACAACTTCCTGCAGCGATGTATTTAGCCTCGGTAGTGGATAATGATATGGAATTTTGTTTCTTGCTTTGCCAGGAGACCAGACAATTCCCAATATAAAAGCATCCTCCACTTGTTGATTTTTTATCATCCAGATTTCCATTCCAATCAGCATCAGAGTATCCAGCGATGATGGTGGATGTTTCATATGGATACCACAGTCCGAAAGCAGTAGTACCTGCTATGTATTTGATGATTCTCTTAACAGCCGTTAGGTGAGATTCCTTAGGATCTACCTGTTACCGAGCATACACTCCCACACTAAAAGATATATCTAGACGACTGGCTGTGAGATAAAGTAGGCTTCCTATCATACTCCGATAAAGATGTTGGTCCACACTTTTGCCATTAGCATCTTTGGAGAGTTTGAGCGTGGTGCTCATAGGAGTATGATAAGTGTGACCAGAGTCGAGACCAAACCTTTTCACCAAATCGTTTGCATACTTGGTTTGACAAACGAAGATTCCATCATTTACCTGCTTGACTTGTAGCCCAAGAAAGAAGTTTAATTCACTAACCATACTCATTTCAAATTCAGATTTCATAAGGTCGGCAAATTTGTATGCAGCATCTTCACATGTTGAACCAAAGACTAGATCGTCCACATAAATTTGTGCAATAAGCAATGAGTCCTTTGTTCTTTGAGTAAACAGTGTTTTATCTACACTTCCTTTGCAGAATTTATGGTCCAAAAGAAACTTTGTCAAACGTTCATACCAAGCACGTGGTGCTTGTTTGAGACCATAGAGAGCTTTGTTCAGACGATACACATGATGGGAATGCTTAGGATCAGAAAATTCCTTTGGTTGTTTTGCATAGACTTCTTCAGTAAGATCCCCATTAAGGAAATCACTTTTCACGTCCATTTGAAATAGTTTAAACTTTAATGCACATGCAACAGACATAAGAATTCTTATAGACTCAAGGCGAGCTACACGAGCAAATATCTCATCAAAATCAATACCCTCTATCTATGAGTACCCTTGAGCTACAAGCCTTGTTTTGTTCCTGATTACATTTCCTGATTCATTGGATTTATTCTTGAAGACCCATTTAGTTCCAATGACATTTGTATCGAGTGGTCTGGAAACCAATTGTCATACCTCATTTCTCTGAAATTGTTGAAGTTTTTCTTGCATAACATTTATCCAGTGTTCATTTTGAAGAGCTTCAACAATATTCTTTGAGTCAATCTTTGATGTAAAGCAGAAATGGCTATAGATATTTTCTATCTGTTGTCGAGTTCTCACACTGTCATTTAGATCTCCTATAATTTGCTCTCGAGGATGATCCTTAATGATGGGTATGTTAGATGATGGTTGGGGTTCGTTGGATGATGGAGATTTGTTATATGATTTATCTAGTATGCATGAAAATACAACATCATCTAATTCATTCATAGGGGTATCTTCTTCATGAGGTTGGTCATCGATTACCACATTGACTGATTCTTGAATAGTGAGGGTTCATAGATTGTATACTCTATAAGCATGACTATTCAAGGCATACCCCAGAAAAATACCTTCATCACTTTTAGACTCAAATTTTCCTAGGTGATCTCTATCACTCAAGATATAACATTTACTTCCGAAAATCCAAAAATACTTCAAACTAGTTGTTTCCCATACCATAGTTCGTATGGAGTTTTGTTTAAACCTACTCTAAGATATACTCTATTTATGATGTAGCAGGCAGTATTGACAGCTTCTGCCCAGAAACTTTTTGCCATATCTTTCCCATTCAGCATAACTAACCCCATTTCCTGCAATACTCGAGTTTTCCTCTCAACGACTCCATTTTGCTGTGGGGTTTTTAGTGCTGAGAATTTATGATGAATTCCTTTCTCATCGTAATATTTTTCAAATCGCTCATTATCAAATTCCCCACCATGATCACCTCTGATGCGATTAATGCAATATCTTTTTTATTTTGAAGTCGCTTTGCCAAAATCACAAATTCCTCAAAGGCATTTGATTTCTCTCGAAGAAATGCGACCCAAGTAAATCTAGTGTAGTCATCTACTACCACCAGGAAGTATCTTTTCTTATCGTGGCTTTCTACTTTGGTTGGGCCAACCAGGTCCATATGCAGTTGATCCAAAGGTTTTGTTGTGGCTATAGTGATTTTCTTTTTGTGACCTACTTTTATCTGTTTTCCTCTTAGACATTCTCCACAAACAACTTTTTCTTCTTTTCTAATTTTGGGAAGTCCTCTAACCAAATTTTTTGAACTAAGCTTAGCTAAATTTCAGTAGTGAACATGTCCCAACCTTTGGTGCCATAATTTGGATTCAATTTTTACAGCCATATTACACTTTGTGGATAACACACTCTCATTAATACTTTCAATAGTGTAACAATTATCATTAGTACGTGAACCTTTTATGAAAGATTTTCCTGTCTGATCTAAGATCCTACATATATCCTTGGAAAAGGTAACCAGATGTTCCTTGTCACAGATTTGAGAGATACTAAGGAGATTATGTTTCAGACCTTCTACACAGAACATGTTTGATTTTTGGAAGGCCTGGTACAGCTATTGTTCCTTGTCCAATAATTCTAGCAGAGCTACCATCTCCAAATGTAACTGATCCTCCATCAAAGTCTGAATACTCACAAAAGTGAGCTTGATCACTAGTCATGTGTCTGGAGCATCCGCTATCAAGGTAGCATTTTGAACTATCGCCAACTTTCAGAGCAGTATGGATTACTAGGAAATTATTCCGATTTGTCACACCCTCTAAGACATTGTTGATCATGATTCCAACTTTAGTCAAGATCACTCTCTGAACGATCGCCAGCTTTCAGAGCAGTATGGATTACTAGGCAATTGTTCCAATTTTTCACACCCTCTGAGACATTGTTGATCATGATTCCAACTTCAGTCAAGATTACTCTCTAAGCGGTGAAGCCCTTAAGAGAAACCTCGCTCTGATACCAATTGAAATTGCGGTAATGACCACTTTAGTTGAAGTAGGAATATGCCAATATGTCCTAGAGGGGGTGAATAGAACTTTTTAAATGTTTTATGGTTATTTTAAAATCCTATTAAATCTATCCTGACAAAATATGCATGAATCAGGATTTCATTAAGGTAACTCTAATGGCTTCCAAGCCAAGTAGAGGATCCAATCATAAAGCTACTTTAAAAGATAAACATGATGCAACTTATAGTTTATGATGGATGTGACTGTGTGTGAGATGTGATCTTAAATATAAAAGTATTTATGGAAATCACATAAGTAATGGAAGACAATAGCAATCACAAACACAGGCATTTTTATAGTGGTTCGACTACTTGTCTACTCCACTCCTAGCTAACACACTCCACCCTTGAGTGTACCGGATTTCACTAAGGAGGCTTCACAACAGGTTCACCTCAAACTGGAGGTTTTAAATCAGGTTCACCTCTAAGTAGTACAACATACACCTAGGCTGACAGTTTATGTTCCCATGAGCGAGGGTCAACACATAGCACCCGATTTTAGGCACACTGGCCAATGATCCACTCAAGGAACCTCACTTGTTTATGCTCCCACGAGCAAGGGTCAACACAATGCACCCAAATTTTAAACCACCTTAGTCAAGGACCTACACAAAGGACCTAACGTTTATGCTCTACACAGAGCAAGGGTCAATATAAAGCACTCACCATGTACACTCCCGTTGGAGGCTTCCTAGAGGACTTGCAAGGGGTGAGAAACACCTTAGACCCAATCCTACAAAGGAATGATCACAAGGGTCCTCTGGACTCTAATGACTTACAAATAAGTAGATGAGCCTCATTCGGTACATTGTCGAAGATCTCCTCCTTTGTTGCTGAAGAATCTTCTGCTTCCTTGAACTGCAACTCAGAAGATGTACAAATACATGGCGACAGATTGGGTTAAGGTTATGATGGAATCCTACTCTCAAACATTTTCTTATAAGGGAGATAGAGCGATTCCAACCATCTATGCATTCAAGGCATCCCAGCTTAATGATTTTCCATTAAGATGGTAGCTGGAGGATCCTTGAATGCAGAAGTTCATTCCCCAATCCACCCTATTGAATGTCAATGATGAGGGTGGATTGGAGGATGAACTTCCATGAGAGAAAAGACTTTGGGTATATGATCTAAGGTTAAACACTCAAAAGCACTCTCTTCTTTCTTTGCCAGCAACTAAGGACAAGCTCTCTATATATAGGCAAAAGGTTCCAATAGATATAAAACGGTCACATTTATGACAGAGTTCGATATCATCAAGTAGGGTCGATATCATCGAGCGTATACTCTCGATTGCATCGACTGGCCGCTCGATGACACAAACTCAAATGCCAAACGCTTTTGAAACATTTTGCCAGATGGTCGAGGGCATCGAAACATGTGTCGATATCATTGGATTTCGAACTCCAATTGCATCGATACGAGGTTCGATTCCTCGATATTTGAAAAATGAGAGAGACTTGCCATTTGAAATATTTCAGGTATAAGATATGATCAAGGCACACTCGATATCATCGAAATTTAAATGTTGATGATATCGATTGGCACTGTCGATGCATCGATAAATCCAAAGGATTTTCCAGTAAGCTTGCTAGACAGTTTGTATCCATTATCGATGCAATCAACCCGGCCTTGATATCATCGAAATTCGAATATCGATTCTATCGAGTGACCCTCAATCCAAGATAAAAACACCTGAAAATATTGCTGGATAACAGAGTGCCCAAGATCGATATCATCGAAGGCCTTCCGATATCATCGATATTTGAATTTTGAGGATATCGAGGAGAACTTCGATATATCAAAGATTTTATGATTTTTCTTAGAAAAATAGGGACACAACTAAAGTGATGTCGGTTTGATAGACTTGAGATTCAAATGTCAATGATATCGATACAGTTATCGATACATCAATAATTCCATCCAGAGGTATATGCGGTTGCTGGACATCTTATGTCCTCATTTCGATAATATCGAGTGAGCTTTGAGGACATCGACAACACTGTTCGATTACATCGATCAGTCTGTCGATAAATTGACAAGGGTAGAAAACTTAGAGATTTTCTGAAATTTTGAAAAAGTTTTCTAACCCAAAAACCCTATGATATTTAGTCAATTTTAAGGGTTTTATATACCTGGTGTTTTGGGACAAGGGATGTGAGGTTTAGATTTACCTGTGGCAAGTTCGGGCACACATCCGGTTGAGGCAGACAGTTGATTGATCTTCCTATGGAGCTCCTCTGTCTGGCCGACTCAACGATCACGCTAATTGACAAACCAGAGAACTTTCACTCTGTTACAGACGAGAGGGATCTGTCTACTATTCAAGTGGCTCTTGGTGAGCCTGGTTCTTAGAAGAGGAAGGTGATTTTGGATGATGTGATGGACTCATTGTACCAAACCGACACATTGGATCTGGTGGAGCTTCCAGTGGGCTGGAAATCGATTGGATGCAGGTGGATCTTTAGGAGAATACAACATAGATACAGAATGAGGTTGGTAGCGAAGGGTTATACTCAGAGAGAAGGGATCAACTTCTCAGAGATATTCGTGTCGACGGTATAATAGGTGTCTATTAGATCCGTGATTGGCGCTGGTTGGCCAATGCGATCTCAAGCTAGAAGGATGAATGTAGAGTCTGAACTTCTGTAAGGGAAATTGGAAGAGCAGATATATATGAAGCAACCAGAGTGGTTCGAAATTTAAAGGGGCTGAGAAAAAAGTTTGCAGGAGGTTGTTGCATGACCTGTCGCCTAGGCAGTGGTTTATAATTTGATTCCTTCATGGTGAGTTAGGAATTGTATGTTGATGACATGTAGATCACCAATCATAACTTGTCTAAAATCAACGTACTAAAGACTCGGTTAAGTAGGACATTAAGGATGAAGAACGGGGGGCTGCAAAGATGGTTCTCAGCATTGAGACTGAAAGAGGAGCAGGTTTTGGTAATCACATGTAGAATACCTTGTGTAGGTATTGATCAAGGATGTGATGGACCAGGCAAAGCCGGAGATCGTTCCCTACACGTCTCTCCTCAAGTTTTCCTTAGGACATGTCTCAAAACAGATGAGGAAAAGCAAGATATGTCTCATGAGCCTTATTCGAATGCGGTTGGCAGTGCATGCCATGGTCTATATTAGACCAGTTATTTCACAGGCAATCGGTGTTACGAGAAAATACCCCCGCAAGCAATATCGGGTGGCGGTGAGATGGTACAGAAGACTACGTCTTAATTTTGAGAAGACAGGAGTAAAGGTGGTTGGGCAAGTGGATTCAAATCCGGCAGACATGCTCACCTAGATCATTCCTGTAGAGAAGTTCAAGTTTTGTGCAACTTCTCTGGGCTTGGCGATGTAGTAAAAGAATGACGGAGTGTGCACAAGAATCGTTAATTGAAGCTATGATGCGGTGCAGAGATTAGAGAATAGGTCAAGAAGCTACACGATTAAAAATAGAAGACATGGTGGAGATTGTTGTAAAACAGATGTCTTAAATCTTATTCACTGAGTTACTCGACCAGTCGAAGGACTGACTTGACTAGTCGAAGCCTATTCGACTCGAAGTCCAGTAACAATGTTTCTGAAAATTTCGAGGTCTTCGACTAGTCAAGGGACAGGCTCAACCAGTCGAAGCCCAGGCTTGACCAGTCAAAGATTACGAAGATGGTGCATGGTTTGTGCGTGGACTGCGTAAATTTTAGGCAATTTCTAGGGAGGTGCGTAAGTGGGGTTTTTCTATCTTTAAATAGCAGTCCCTAAGGCCATTCTCAGGGATGCTAAGGCTTTTTAAATGGGTTCCAAGGGTTCCTAAAAGGATTTTAGGGTTTCTAATGGAGCAAGGGAGAGATTCAAGGTTGTTCGAATCGGGTAAGTCCTTTCTCTTTATAATTTATGCTTTCATAATGAAGATATGTCGCTTTGTGCTGTGGTTTTTTCCCAAAAGGGTTTTCCACGTTAAATCTTTGTGTTCTCTTATGTTCGCTTCGTGCTCTTGGATTGCTATCCTAGATCCATATCTGTGTGATTTCGCAGCATAAATCTGTAACATCCCGGATTTTTGCTAACCTGGGATTAGACGTCCTTAGGCATTGGGTCGATCCTAAGACCTTACCAACTTGTCAAAACTAAACCCCACAGTCTAAAATCGCTTCTGAACCCATTTCCTTCACAAATCCCACCCTTCTCTACCTTGTGCTTTCAATTTTTCAAAGCACTTTCGCCCTAGACACTATCTTAAACTAGCTAAGTAGTAAAACTTGGATCACTTTATATACAAACTGCAAAGGCCTAAGTACCATCTCAACCAGAAAACAATTAGGATTAAATCCTTTAGAAATTTAACAAAGTTAACTAAGTGCAAAACTCGATTAGCCATGAAATCCGTTGGGATCGCTTTAAATACGATCTGCAAGACCCAAAACTTGCAAAATCAGTGACTTTAGGTTTCCCTAAAGTTTAGAACCAAACTCATTTCCCGTCTGCTCTCGGGAATGAAACGAAACTTCGTATTAGGTCTAGACCGCACATCGGGAGTCCGATTAACACGAAGCTAAGGAACTAGGACCGCCTCACTGGGCTTGTCAATCATCTCAAAAATCAGATGATTCCGATGTCCCACGGCCATTCGTTTCGATCCGGAGCGAGGGAGTGTGAAAAAACACTATTCCCATTCCAAAATAAATATCTGGAATAGTGATCTGGCACCTTTCACTTGCGCATCAGTATTAAGCAACCAGACCGTCAGAATCAGACCAAATTACACCCTCGGATCAGGAAAAATTTCAGAAACATTTACATGTACTTGGAATTTCGGATCGTAGCCCACTGACCGTTGAACTGAAAGTAGCCTGCCACGTGCGATCTGGGAATCCGATCGAGTCGAAAACGTAATCCCTCATAGATCCATTTGCGGTGAGCTTAAGTCTGATGTTTTGCTCAAGGAGGGCCACCAGAACCTCTCTTTTGAGCTGGAAAAGTGACGAAATACCTATATTAGCAGTAACCTTTGAACAGGAGTCTATTTCGGTGAGTTTTGAGACTATATAAGGACCTTAAACCCTCTCTCATGGCAGCCATACGAATTTGGATTTGAGAGAGGGAAAAGAGAGAGAAAGTGAGGGAGAAGTGGGAGAATCTCCCTGCCGTCGTTCCCTGCCACCACACGGGCTGCACCATCCCTTTCTCATCGCTTTCCCGGCGATTCCAGCCCCGTTTCTAGGTAAGAAACCCTAACCCTAATCTGATTTGGGGCTTGGGTGGTTGTAGGTTATGAGATAGCTAACCTATTTCGTTCTCTAGGTCGCCTAGTTGCCGTATACGGAAGCTTAGCAAACCTATCAACTCCATTACGATTCTACGACAAAAGGTGCGGACTTTAGGTGTATAGGTTACGTTTTTCAACGCTTTCAATGTCAGATAATGATAGATTCATGATCTGCATGCAATTGCACATGTACAAAGTGCTTTCCGTTTCCGTTTCGATTAACATTGTAGAATATGGAATTTCACATACTCTAGATATACGTAGAAATACCGTATATGTATTTTTTTGGAGAAGTGTTTGACATGTTTATTTAATGTATGATTATACTATATATGGATAAAATACTAGTTTGGCGAAAGGAATCGCCGTAATACATGTTCACTTGTAAATGCTACGTATGTTGAAATTGTGTATTCTAGAAATACTGTATACGTATAAATTTTGGAGATGTATGTATCATGATTATTTGCTGTAGTAATATATTGTACATGGATAAAATACTAGCGGCTGAAGGATAACCCTAATACATGTTTTACTAACATACACCATGTATGTTGTAATAGTGTATTCTAAGTGTTTGTGGAAATGGCTGAATGAGTATGGAATTCTCATTCATGCTCGCCATGACTAATTGTCATGGATTCATGATTGTTATATTGGCGATACCCCTTTGACGAAAGGATTTGCCCTAAATCACGCCACGGCCATTATACACTATATATGCTAAAATGTGTGGCCCAAGTGTTTGTGGAAATGACTGAATGGATATGGAACTTGGATTCCTACTTGCCATGACTATCCGTCGTAGGTGTACGCGTATTATGATTGGGGCAACTCCCTAGTGAAAGGATTTGGCCTAATGCCTATGTGATCGACATATGTCATGTATGTGATGTATGTAAGTTCAAGTATAACTTGAAATGTCTGATTGAGTAGTAGTTAGCAAATTGTAATGTATAAGGGTGTTGAGACATGATTCTCAACCTCTATAAACTATGTGTATGATCTCCTTTGATAGTTGTGTGATTAGGAATTGAACATGTACAAACTCATGCTTGTGTTGTGATTCATAACATGCTCAACTGCTTTATGATTTTAACTATGTGATGCATATGTTTAATCTATATTTACGTTGTATGATCTGTCATGGGTGATGGGGGAGCGGAGCAACTAGTGCGTGCAACAGCCCTGGCAGCCCTAAACGGATAATACCAGACTGATTGTATGATTTGAATCCTGATCTATTACTGCTTTATATCTCTGTAATTGATTGTGTTTGGGGCTATGATTATAGTCCAGGCAATCGGTAACGAGATTGAACTCGTGGCTGAGATTCATTTGCCACGTGGGATGTGTTCGACGAACTCGAGTCGTGCGTTGCCTGTCGGCAGTGGCTAGGCCACACGAAGTTGTTATGCACTTCATGTCGTGCAGCTCAATGGGCGATCGTGCTAGTCGAGCTCGTCAAGTAACCCGATCTGCCTTATGCATGTTCACCCTGTTTGGACGCTACTGCTTGAACCTAGGGTACCAAACTTACCAGTGAAACCCCTTTTTAACCATGGTACCTCGATCCGCTAAGACGCATGAGCCGGGCATGGTGGTATGGGACACTGTGGTCGAGCTGTCGGCCTACGCTGGGGCCATGTGCCTCCCCGTAGTGACCATTGCGCAACCAAACTCGTGAGCCGAATACGGTGGTATGGGACACTGTATTCGAGCTGTCGATACCTCGGCGAGAGCCGAGTACGGTGAGATCTGTGCTCGTGCTGACGGGCGACGAGTCTCCGTAGTATCATCGAGTACACTCCAAGGGTCTGTGATTGGCGACGAGTCTTTCACAGCAACTAGAGTGTGAGTTGAGCCGAGTACGGTGAGACCTGTACTCGAGCTGACGGCTAGTGATTGAGCCGAGTACGGTGAGACCTGTACTCGAGCTGACGGCCAGCAATTGAGCCGCATACGGTGAGATCTGTATCCGCGCTGACGGGTGATGAGCCCTTTGCGATGCCTTCACTACGCTTCTCAAACCATAACATCGTATGAGAATAACTAGGATTGACGACCCTAGAATGGATCATGTTGGGAATGATACAAGGGAGGTACCTTAGTTTCCCAATACTGCTGTTTGAAATGGACTAATAAAAACTTCGTAATCATGAGCATCATCGCACCGCATGTGCTTTGTAGATGTGGCGCACTGAGGGAGTAAGCATTCGCGAACGTAAGATGATGTCGCTTGAGGGTGGTTTGGCAAGGGCATACAGCATCATGTCATTTCATTCTTGCATTTAATAAGAGTAGTTAGAATTGTTTGATTTGTAATGCTTTATCATTACTGCTGATTGAATTGATAACTTGTTAACCTATGCTTTACTGTTCCACTGAGTTGATCACTCACTCCCACGTTACGGGACGGTGTTCCGAACACCCACCAGATTTGTTGAGTTTCAGGTGATGGCGATGCTTATGAAGCAGAGCCGGACTTCTATGATGTGGAGGAGGAGTTCTCCTACATGTAACTTTCTGACAGGCCAATGAAGACCTGGTATTGTATTGACGGGGTTATGGTTCTTGGGATAGAAGGCATTACACTTCCTCACATTTGGTAAATTTTAGAACTGCACTTGTATTTATTTAACCTGGTAATGTTATCACACTCTGGAGACTCATCATAAGTTATATTTTATTTATCTATCACAGTCTTCCGCTTGCAAACTTAACTGTCTCTGGAGTATGATATGCTGTTTTGGCTTAATCTCACTCATGTTCAATGCACGAATATAGTCAACATTCAATCATCATTCATTTTGTTGCATAAGTGATGTTCTGGAACTCGGGAGTTGAGTTTATGCTCGACCCCCGATTTTCAGGGCGTTACAAAATCCCAACATAAGCTAAATGTGACATTTGAAATCATGAATCAATCAATATTTAAAACTTCCAATTTAAAGATTAAAACTTCAAACTTAACTTTGAAACCATTAAACAACTAAAATTTAGGCTTAAAAATCCTCAACATTGAATATATTATTATTCTAATTCATGGATTAATTTCAAAATCACCTAAATTCACATAAAATTTTAAAATAAAAAAAAAAGCTCAAAATTCAAAAATTCAGCATAAATATAAGGAATTTTTAAAGGAAACCTACCTCCCACCCCCCTCCCCGCCTCCCAAACTTAAATTCTACATTGTCCTCAATGTATAAACATATGCGATAAAAGCAACATGAGAGCAACAAAAATAAAGAGGAGTAGATGAAAATACCTAGAATGTGACAAACAGATAAGTACAAGTGCGAACTTCCTATCAATTGGTATTTCTACAACTAAACTAAACTAATAAAGAGAGCTAATCCTAAGAATGCAAATAAATTCCTAATATAAGAAAGCAAGGAAAAACTACTCATTCTGGATAGATAGGTTCCTCTTCTATACAGTATCTTGACAAATTTTTCAGCAAACTTTTCAAAAAGATCATCCATGAACCTACTTTAGAGTAAGTTTGATGTCCTGGACTATGAACGTTCAGAGAAATTTGCGTACCTCATTATAAATTCTCTTTCTATTATTATGAGTTGTCCAAAGAATATATTATTCACACATGGTAGAAAATTTTCAATATTAGTAGACCATGGTAAATAAGAGACTACAAACAATTGAATATCAGTAAACTCTTTAGCCATCATAGTCTCCATAAAATCTGAAGTTTCTGACTTTAATTCAAAATCCAACTCCTTCACCCTTAATGGTAAACATTCAAAATTGGTGGTAATAAGAGGTTTTTCAGAACATTTTTCTTCTCGGTTAGTGTCAAGCATCGAGATACAATCTTGCAAGTCATTTATTATATCTCTAATCATAGGATCATTAAAATATCAAAGTGTGCGAAGCATACTTCTAAATGTTCAAGAATTTCAGTCAAAAGAGGTCCATTATCTTCAATTATATCAATCAAGTTCACCTCATGAATCACATCATCATCCTCTTATGGTTTATGCAAATTAAACATGTTCAGCTTTAAGGTCATATTTATAAAGGATATTTTCATGATTCCATTCTGGCAATTGACTATGGCATTAGCGGTAGCCGGGAATGGTCGGCTTAAAATGACAGGGATTTAAGTGTTCATATTTATAACTGGGTGTGTGTTCAAGACATTAAAGTCTATCGGGTAGTAAAATCTATCCACTTGGACCAACACATCTTCCACCACTCCTCTCGATATTCTAATCTAGCAGTCATCCAATTGTAACATTGTCTCTGTGGATTTCAACTCACCAAAGCTTAATTGCTCGTATACCGAGTATGGTATCAGATTAACACTTGCCCCAAGGTCTAGAAGTGCTTTGTCATCATTGAAGTTTCCTATTATACATGAGATCGTAGGACTTCCGGGGTCTTTGTATTTTGGGAGAGTATTTTGATTTATGATGGTACTCACCTATTCCGTCAAAAAGGCTTTACCGCACATAAATCCTTTAAGAATTTGGTATAAGATGGGAACTGTCTAATTGCATCTAACAAGGGGATGTTGATCTTGACTTGTTGAAAAATCTCTAAAATGTCGTAATTTTCACTTGGTCATTTTAATGAGGCAAGATGTTAGGAAAACGGGGTCATGGGCTTATATTCATGCACTGGCTCTTTTTCATGTGAAGCATTGCTAAATTCACCATCATCCTTCGAGTCTCCAGATTCTTTAGGTTTATCAACCTGCTTATGGATCTCCTTATCAATCTCTTTGCCGCTTCTCAAGGTGATGATGGATTTAACATGTTCCACATATTGAGTTGAAGAATTAGGATCACTTATCTCGAATTGTCCCTTGGGGTTAGGCTGAGGTTGGGCCGAAAAGTTTCTTTCTCCCTAATAATTAGATGTGGCTCAATTTTTACAACTGAAGTTTTGATTTCATTTATGGCCTACATGGTGCTATAATTGTGTTGCATTTTTCCTTGCATGAATGCATTCAACGTGTCCTCAAGGGTTCTCTTTGATGGGGGTCCAATAAATGGCCCTTAGAGCTTATTGGGTGCATTCGCAATCGATTTGTTCCTCCAATTGAAATTTGGATGATTCCGCCAATTGGGAATGTACCTGTTCAAATTTGGTGCACTGGAAAGGCGTTAATACACATTCATAGCGTTCACTTGAGTGTCCAACACCTCCTGAAACATGGGATTGTGGGACAATCCTTAGTTAGGTGAACATCACTCTCGTAAATACCACATACGGTTTCAACGACCGTAATGGGTTGGTTCACATCCTTCCTAGATTCCAAGGCTTTAATCTTCCTTATGAGATCTGTCAACCTTGTACTTACATCATCCTCCTGTTTGAGAACATGTACTCCTCTCTATTTTGGAATTGCCTTGGGATTACTAGCTTGGTTAGATGTGTCTCATGATTGGAAATTTTCAGCTAGCATGTCCAGGTAATCCTAGGCATCTTCTTGATCCTTATCCATAAATTCAGCTTTACACATCATCTCTACGAATTGGCACATATTTAAGCTTAGTCCCTCATAGAAAAAGCTAATAGCCATGGTGTGGGTAAGCAAGAAGTAAGTTTATGAATCATTCCCAACACTGAAAAAAAAATTCATATTTTTTTTAGAGAAGTTCATAATGTCACGCCTGAGAATATTGGTTTTATGTGTCGGGAAGAACTTTTTAAGAAACTTGTGGGTAATCTCAGCCCACGTGCCAATAGATATCGGCCAAAAGGAATGAAGCCATAGTTTGGCCTTTTCCTTGAGAAAGAATGGAAATAACTTCAATTTAATCACATCAGAAAAAATATTATTGAAGTGTATGGTTGTGACAATCTCTTTAAATTCTTTTACGTTCAAGTATGGACTTTGAATGTATGGTCCCTTACCTACTTGGGCATGATCCACACAAAACTCTAATTCTAACCCTAAGTCCTAAGTCCTATAGCAATTAAGAAAGCAAGTAGAGGGAATATGAAGGATGTTACTAGAAGAAAGGAACTAGATTGAAGATCGTACAAACAAAAACAAGCAAATGATGTTAGTAATGTTAGAAGATTTAAAATAACAAACCTTTTTAAAAAATTCTAAAAATTCAAAAAAAAAAAACAAAAACCTAGATTATAAAAAATTCAAAAAATAGAAAAACTTAACTTAAAATATAAATTAAACCTAGTCATGTTCGCGCTACTCCCCGGCAGCGGTGCCAAAAACTTGATCACACTTAAGGGTTAACAACCCCAAGTGCAAGGTTACGATGCAGTAATAACTTGGTGAGACCGAGGTCGAATCCTCAAGGAATGGGAAACTCGGCCTAAAACTAGTTTAACAGTAAAGATTTATCTGGGTTTTTAATCCAACAAGATAAAAAGGGTTTTAAAACAGATAAATAAAATACTAAGGATCCATAAATCAACTCATAACAATCATAATTTATCATTCATTGATTTAATATATAACTCAATTGAAATCGAAGTCTTATCCTATCCAATCAAAAGATAATTCAGTTAAACCAATCATTAACACCAATAAGATATGATTTAAATTGAATTATTCACTCATGAAGCACTCGGATCTCAATCGCAGGGAATCAAAAGCATCTAAAGCAACTTAAGAAACAATAGATCAATCAATTATACATATTGAATCATTCTCTAATTCAGGCCAATCAATTGATAAATCAGAGCATTCATTGTACCCTAAATCCAAAAATAAACAACTCAAAGGCTTTAAAGTAAATCCAAATCTATTTTAATATACTATCGTCATTCAAACCATTGTCATTGAAGCAAATAAACTAAATACTGTAATTAAACTATAAGCTCCATCCATTAGCCTTAACTAAGAGATTAGTCTAACATGGAAAACATCTTAGAATGAAAAACTAAAAAGACGAACTAGATTTGAGGGATCTAAGAAGGACGGCTCTGTATAAGCTCTGTCACACCTAGATCTTTCTCCCAAGCCTTAATTCATACTTAGGAATGCTTAAAACACTCATTTAAATAGGAAAAATCCACGCCAACTTAGAACCAACTTCAAATTTATGCACTTATGTTACGCTTCGGTCTCACCGACGATAGCCTTCAATCGTACCAAAGTTGCACCAAGTCTAGTCGAATATTCCTTTGGCTGCAGTCAAATTTTATCAAAATTTGTCTGAAGTCTTTGTCTCCCTTAGGCCGCACCAAACATGACTTTGGTCAGACCTAAGTGTTGAGCCAAATTACATCCAAAAATCACAATTTCTTCCTGGACTGTTCTGTGCACATTTGGTTGGATCGAACCAACCTTAGGTGAGACCGAACAGTCTGTTATTTATGTTAATGTATATTATGATTTTTCCAATTTGTTCTCTCATTTGCACTTGGTTTTCTTGGATTTTTGGTACTTGAAATCTTCATTAATGACTTCCAAATCTCCAATTCTTCTTTGATCATTTTTTTGAGCTTTAAATCCATCTTATACACATTTATTCATCTTAAGCTTCTAAATCACCTCGCATACAGAAAACATATATAATTATATCAAATTAACACTTACTTGTAAGGAAGGCCAATGTACTTAAGATGATAAATATGCAATATTTAGGCGTTATCATCTATTCAAGTCTATTTAATCGACAATGTTGTTAATTCGAGTGACAGAAGTTAAACAGATTTGTTTAAATCCAAACTTGAATATTTGAATTAATAAACTAAGTATACTTACAATTTTACATACATTAGGTCTGTCCAGACCATTTATTGTCACAGGATAGTGGTCAGCCACTTTGATGGTCTTAAGTAGGTTCCACATTAGTCTATGACGACTCAAAGGAGTTTAATTTGACTATATGTAATCCTTCTTATGGACCCCACTATGGGAAGTAGATCAATCAAAGGTGGGCCACACCATATGATTTAATATGATCAGCAAATTATTTCATTTATATGATTGTATAAGGAGTACTAATTTGATCTAATTTGTGTATTATACGGAATCACTTTCACTGAATACAAATGAGTGATCCTAACATGTTTCTTCTCCATTAGAATTAAAGTAACCTTACCTTGATGTATCTATTATATCTAAAATGTTCATGTTCTAATGTTTGTTTATTTTGTTTAAGTAGAAATTACATGAATTAATGATTTTTGAACTTATGATTTGATTCATTTGATTGAGAATTATCCGATATTAATGTTCTCTATACATATGTAACTTGTGTTAACTCTAAGCTAAATATTGGTGTGATTTATACAAATATATTGTTTACAACTGTATGACTCTAATTGTGCATTCATTTCTGGCATGCAAGAAATGTGCTTGTATTCATGTGGGATCTCCCTGGATGGTATACCTAATAGAATAGTTACTGAATGCCTACCATAATGGTGAAAGCCTACCTAAGGGGTAGATGCGAGCCTTGCTCATGCCTACCATTTTGGTAGAAGCCTGCCAATGGGCAGATGTGGGTTGATGATTTTTCAACTCAAGCGAGTGGACGATTATTCCACTTGATGCATTCATGCATTTATGCATTTGCACTACATTTATGCACACATTCATTCCTATGATTAGAGTGTTTTGATAGTTATTTGTGTACTATTGAGTGTTATCCTATTTTAATTTTGATAAGATAAGTTATGTTGAAAATCCTCGCTAGGCCTGGCCAGCTTACCCTCTATTGATGAAAAATCATACAATTTAATCGAGGTTGAACCATTGACTCAAGAACAAGAAGATGCAGCCTAGCCAGTGAAGTATCCAAGCGACATGTGACATTACCTGATAGAAGAATAATTGATCGCATTGGACCGATCTTGACTATTCACTATAACCATCATTTATTATTTTTGATTTGTTATATGTTGCTTAAGATGGTGGTATTGATTCTATGATTTTAGGCATAGGATAGGATATCACAATTATTTGATTCAAGTGTTAATCTGGACATATGAATAAGACCCCAAATGGGTGGGTCCTTAGATAAATTTCTAAAAGTTGAAGTGTGTGAATGTTTGGATTTTTGGATACATGAAATGCGGTTGTGTTTGAATGGAATTTGGATTTTATACTAAAAATATCATATTTATGTCTCTAAGTAAATGTATTCAATGAATTATGTACACTTAGTGTACGAATCTAGATGTGCATCTCAGGTCTGGGATGCACGCTTGGTATCCAAAATTCAGGTCATGATAGTTTGGTATCAGGGTAACTTAAGTTTTAATAGTGGCTGACCCGTAGGTTATGGTTTCCACACATGTACATAAAAGGTAAGTCCCTGAACTTAGAAACCTTATACGTAGGATTCCTTGTATCTTGAGTGGAGAACTTGTAAATCAAAATTAGAACCCCCTTATGGTGTCTGTATGGAAGACAACCTTATTTATGTCGTACAAAATTTAGATATACAAATTTGGACTCTGAAAAAAAAAAATTAACAAATTTTGATCCTTGACATTCTGTTAGACAGCAATGGACAACAAAAATCCCTTAACTTTAAAAACAATTAACTATTAAAATCCAACTCCAATCGAAGCGATTCTAAAGTTAGATCATAGATAGACATGTTTAGTTTTAGGAAAAAAATAGTTAGAGAATAAAAAAATGGACGTTTCTGTACTAATTTTAGGGAATTAGTACAAACTTGTCAAAATTCATTCATGTCTGGATAGACCTTACTACAAGAATTTTAGAATTTTCTGCAATTAGCAGAATGAGTTGAAATTTTATAAAAACACCGTAGACTCATAGTAGGGTCTTCAAAAAAATTGGGATAAATCTAAAGTCTTTAAGTATATGGAATAGTGACTGAAATAGTACTCAGCAAACAGAAAGTTAGTTTGTCCTAGTTGGTGCTCTGTTAGATCAACCGAAAATGTTTTCTTTTAGAAGCTTTTCTATTTATGTGATAACTCTTAGAAATGAGGTACCGTACTTAGAATACACATAATTATAAGTATAAATTTGAAATCTTTCCCCTTCACCAAATTCAAGTCTCATTTCTTATAGTAATATATGGCTCTTACGAAGACTTGTAACACTCGTAATTTACTCTTCTCTGTGAGTGTACCTTTTCTCAACACCCCCGTAGAGAATTTCGTCATTCCTAAAGAATCTGAGACGGTTCCTGGAGAACATGACGAGCAGATGAAAATGAAGTTGAAGGAGTAGGACAAGCTTCTCCACCGCATCTTCCTCTAATTTACACAGGCGGTATTGGACCAAGCACTCAGCTTCCATTATCCCCAATCACTGTGCATGCTAACTTTGCTAAAACCAACACTCAACCCTGGGATGCGGGCTTTGGGTTAGTAAGTCAAAT
>JAJHSJ010000014.1:18340987-18400334 GCA_021015155.1 Magnolia officinalis
TGGTGGGCATCTGTAGCTTGATCGGTACGGCCGATTTTGAGTGAACCTAAGAGGACTTTGTGGACCGGTTTGACTGGAAGTTCTTTTCCGAGCATGTGCGACAGCAGAGTTTGAGACTCTGGTCTAGGGGGACATGACTGTGTCCCAGTATGAGGCACGTTTTGTCGCGCTGTCGAGATTCACGACATTCCTTGTTGATGATGAGGGGCGGAAGGCCCGCCATTTTAAGAACGGTTTGCGTCCTGGCCTCATGAGTCGTGTGATCAGACACATGCTTCCTACATTTGAGCAGATCGTGGAGAGGGTACAAATTTATGAGTCAGATTGGGCCAGTTTGCAGAGAGCCCGTGACTAGAGGGGAGATTAGAAGAGGAAGACGCCCTCTGGTAGTTTTCAGCAGAAGCAGCATCGTTCACAGCAGCGACGCACGACCCGCCCCGGATTCCAAGCACCGGCAGTACCCTCAGCACCACCTCTGGGACCATTTACAAGTACTTGCTTTGGGTGCGGTAGGACATGACATCGTGTGCATGAGTATCCCCATCTGTAGTGGCAGCACCCGAGGACACCGCATCAACCTCTACGACAGCCACCACAACACCAGCCTCTAGGGCCTCCCCCACAGTAGCAGAGGCAACAGATCAGGCCGCCACAGTGGCAGCAGCATCAACAGAGACCTCAGAGGGGACCTGCACCTCCCCAATATAGCCCAGGGTAGATTTTATGCCACCCAGCAGACCCTCAGTCATCCAGAGGGGTCGTCGAGGATACTCTCTCTGTTTTTTGCATGCATTGCACGTGTATTGTTTTGACTCTGGTGCATCGCATTCCTTTGTGGCCGCTGATTTCTGTCGATCGACCGTTTGCCGATGACGTCTACCCGTGAGGGTTTGTCAGTATCGACGCCCTTAGGGAAGACTACAGTATTAGACCAATTTTGTTCGTCTTGCCCCGTTCTGATTGAGGATATCTTTTTGCTTGTAGACCTATTCGTATTGCCGATGTACGATTTTGATGTTATCCTGGGTATGGATTGGCTTGCCGAGTACCACGCTATATTAGACTGCTCTAAGAGGATAGTCATGTTCTATATACCCGGCGTGCCAGAGTTCCAGTTTGTTGCCGAGCCCAGAGGAGAGCAGCTTTCTCGCTTGTTATCCTGTGCCATTGAGGAATCAGTTGCTTTGAGTATCGACCAGCTGCCGATTATTTGTGTTTTTCCCGATGTGTTCCAGGATATTTCGAGGTTATCATCTCATCGGCACACTGAGTTTCAGATTGATCTTGTGCCCGGTACCATGCCTATTTCGAAGGCCCCGTATCATATGACACCATTGGAGTTACGCGAACTGCAGAAACAGTTGGACGAGTTGCGCGAGTTATGCTTTATTCATCCGAGCAGTTCGCCACGGGGAGTGTCGGTACTCTTTGTGATGAAGAAGGATGACTCGTTGATGCTTTGCGTAGATTACCGCAAGATCAACAAGGTCACGATCAAGAACAAGTACCCGCTTCTGTGGATCGATGATTTGTTTGATCAGCTGCAGGAGGCACAGTTCTTTTCAAAGATAGACTTGCGGTACGGTTATTATCAGGTTCAGGTTCGAGATGAGAATATCCCGAAGACAGCCTTCAGGACTCGCTACGGTCATTTTGAGTTCCAGGTCATGTCCTTTAGACTGACCAATGCCCCCATAGTATTCATGCAGTTGATGAATGAGGTCTTCCGTTCGTATCTCGACCAGTTTGTTATAGTGTTCATCGACGACATTCTGATATATTCGAGGACCCATGAGGAGCATGAGCGACATCTAGAGATTACATTACAGACCCTCCGCGCACACCAGCTTTATGCAAAGCTGGAGAAGTGTGAGTTCTGACAGGAGGAGGTGAAGTTCCTTGGCCATGTGGTGACGAGGCAGGGTGTCGCTGTAGATCCCTCGAAGATTGATGCCATGCGTCAGTGGGGCCAGCCCACGAACGCATCTGAGATCAGCAGTTTTCTTGGTTTGGCGGGTTACTACAGACGTTTCATTGAGGGATTCTCTCGTATTGCAGCCCCGTTGACCAGGTTGACCCGGAAGGGTGCCGAGTTTGTATGGAGTGACACTTGTGAGCATGCATTTATGGAGCTGAAAGACCATCTCACGTCCGCCCCTGTCCTTACTCTTTCCTCTCAGAGTGATGGATTTGTTGTATTTACCGATGCCTCACGAGTTGGCTTGGGTGCTGTCCTGATACAGCACGGGAAGCCGGTGGCTTATGCGTCTCGTTAGCTCAAGGTCCATGAACTGAACTACCCTACTCACCACTTAGAGCTGGCAGCAATGGTCTTGGCACTGAAGGTGTGGAGGCACTATCTCTATGGGGTGAGGTTTGAGCTCTTCTCCGACCATAAGAGCTTGAAGTATCTGTTCTCTTAGTCCGAGCTGAACATAAGGCAGAGGAGTTGGATGGAGCTCCTGAAGGACTATGATTTTGATCTCCAGTACCACCCGGGCAAGGCGAACGTGGTGGCGGATGCTCTTAGCCATCAGCCACGAGGCCTGGTGGTGCACTTGATGATTCGGGAGTGGAAGATGCTCGAGGATGTAGCAGAGTACGACTTTAAGTTTGTTCTGCAGTCTTCTTTCATCCAGTTGTCGAGCCTGTCGATTCAACCCTCTCTTGTCGTAAGGGTGATCGAGGCTCAGTAGGCAGATGAGTCGTTACAGGATTACCGAGCAGAGGCAGCATCTGAGAGTCAGTCAGATTAACAGATTGGTTCTGACGGTGGACTTCACTTTAGAGGCCGATTATGTGTCCCAGATATTTCTGAGTTACGCCGAGATCTGATGACTAAGGCACATCAATCGCGGTTCTCTATCCACCCTGGCTCGACGAAGATGTATCGCGATATGAGGCATCAGTATTTTTGGTCGGGGATGAAGCATTAGATAGCCAGTTTTATTGCCGAGTGTGACACGTGCCAGCGTGTCAAGGCAGATCATTAGAGACCCCCTGGTCTATTACAGCCATTGAGCGTCCCTATGTGGAAGTGGGAGTACATATCTACCAATTTTGTCATGGGTTTGCTGAGGACACAGCGCGGTCATGACGCCATCTGGGTTGTTGTGGACCGTCTGATGAAGTCAGCATATTTTCTTACGATTCGTGAGACTTGGCATACGGACCGACTCGCCAAGATGTTTATTGATATGATCGTGAGACTACACAGTGTTCTTGTCTCGATCGTTTCAGACCAAGACCCGAGGTTCATGTTTCAGTTTTGGAGGAGCTTACAGAGAACGATGGGCACTGAATTGCAACTCAGCACCACACACCATCTGCAGACTGATGGACAGATCGAAAGGGTCAAACAGATCATTGAGGATATGCTTCGGGCCTGCGCGATTAATTTCTCGGGTAGTTGGGACGAGCACCTGCGATTGGTTGAGTTCGCGTACAACAATAGCTATCAGGTGACCATTGGTATGACTCCTTTTGAGGCATTATATGGCAGACCGTGTAGATCTCTGAGTTATTGGACCGAGGTTGGAGAGCGGCGTCTCCTGGGTCCTGAGCTTGTGCAGCAGACGTCAGAGACTATCAATATCATCAGGCAGAGGATGCGCACAACTTAGAGCCGTCATAAGAGTTTTGCTGATCGTTGGCGTCGTCCCTTAGAGTTTGTCATTGGGGACCATGTGTATCTCAAGGTCTCACTCATGAAGGGTGTGGTTCATTTTGGAGTGAAGGGCAAGCTTGCCCTGAGATTTATAAGACCTTTCGAGATCATCGGGGGCATTGGCGCTGTGGCCTATCTGCTTGCCTTACCACCTCAGTTGTCTGGCGTCCACAACATTTTCCACGTCTCTATGTTGAGGAAGTGTGTGTTAGACATCATGCCTGTTATTGATTGGCAGCCGTTGGAGGTTCGTGAGGACACTTTTTACATTGAGCAGCCAGTTCGTATCCTCGATCGGAAGGAGCAGGTCCTGCCCAAGGTCATTCCCTTGGTGAAGGTGCAGTGGGGCCATCATAGTATGGATGAGGCATCTTGGGAGCGCGAGGTGGAGATTCGCGAGCGCTATCCCCATCTTTTTTATGTTGATTGTATGTTGTACTGTGTTTTGATTATATATGATGTTATGTTTCCTATTTTCTTATGAGTTACGGTTAGCTGCGATGGTAGTACAAATTTTGAGGACAAAATTTTTATTAGGTGGGGAGAGCTGTAAGACCAGTATCCTAGTCCGTACTGTTCCGTTGACTCCCGTGATCTTTCCCAGCAAATTTCGCCAACCTGCGACGTATAATCGACGTTTGCGCATGACCTTAAGTCGTATCCTGTAGAATTGAGTCGGCTTAATCCGAGACTTATACCATTGCGACTGCACCGTCTTACGCATCGATCCGATACCCTGGCCAAAAGATGCGGGCCGGCGTTTATTTCGAAGAAACACCACGCGTTTGCAATCCCAAGAGAATCTCTACAACATGTCCCATCAATCAATCTATCAATCAATCACCTCATGTCAAGTATACACACCCAAGCTTTCTTTCTCCACAAGTCAAGCAACCACCAAGTCAACTCTCATGTCAAGTACACCATCACCTCACCCATCACTCACATCCATCACCCATCTCTCACTTTCTTTCCTTACAACTCTCTCTCTCTCTCTCTCTCTCTCTCATTTCTCATCACACTTCCCAAGCAAGCAAGAGCATCACACATCCAAGCTCTTCCATGAGAGAAAAGTGTATGTGTGTGGCCCACTTTTCATCCCAAAAATCCATCATCCTAGCCTTTCATTTCTCATCCTCTCCATCAAAGTGAGACACAAGGAGAACGACGTTCCAACGGACCGAGAAGATCGAACGGTGGGTGCTCTATTAGGCTTAGATTTCCTTTTTTTGATGAAGGGCCAAGTGAGGCCTACCGATTAATGGTATGGATCTCACTTTGAACCCTAGGTGTGGCCGATGGCCCACCTTGATTCTTATGATCATTCCATGATAGGGCCATTCTCTATGGACCCCATCATGATATTTATTTTCTTTGCATTATAAGAGGTCATCTAGACCGTCCATTTTGGGTGGAGAAGGATCTCCACCGTTGATCTTCGATTTGATAGGCCCACGTTTAATGGGACCCACTTGATGTATGAGTGCTTGCAAGGGAGGGCTCATAGTGGCGGATGAAAGTGCACCTGCTAGTGCCCTGGTTTGTCAAGTTACGTGTGTGGTGAGTCATACTTACTGCAGAACTCGATTGGAAGATTATTTCAAGCGTCTGCCTCAACCGGATGTGTGGAAGCTCACAATAGGTAAATAATAGCCTCACATCCCTTGTCCCAAAATACTAGGTGATTAAAACCCTTAAAACAAGATAGACATCTTAGGGTTTTTATGGTGAGAAAACTTTTGGCAAAATAGGAAAATCTCTAAGTTTTTCTCGCCCTGTCGATTCTATCGAAGCACCCTCGATATGATCGACCTGCACTGTCGATGTCCTCGATACCTTAATGATATTATCGATAAGAGAACCAAAATGTCCAGCAACTATATATTCATCTGGACGGATTTATCGATATATCGATACACCTATCGATATCATCGATAAAAGTACTAAAAATGTCCAGCAACTTCACAATATATCTGGACGAATTATTGAGGTATCGATACACATATCGATATCATCGATATTCAAATCTCGAGCCCATCGAGAGTGGCTCGATAAGATCGACAGACAGATTTTCGGTGCCCCTGTTTTTTAATGAAAATCTCAAAATTCTTCGATATATCGATAACTGTCCGATATGATTTGAATTCAAATATCGATAAGATCAGAGGTTCATCGATGATATCGATAGTGGGTGCGCATTTCTTACAACATTTATTTCAGGTTGTGTTTAACTATGATCGGGGGCCCTTCGATTTAATCGATATTCAAATATCGATGATATTGACACCAGATCGATTGCATCGAACAATGCCATAATTTGTCCAGCAAGTTTAAAGATAAATCAGCTGGATTTATCGATGCCTCGACTCTGATCTCGATGTCATCGACATTCAAATTCTGATGACCTCGACGGTTTCCCCGATCATTCATGAAAAACTGAAATATCTTAAAGTCAAGTCTCTCTCATTTTTCAAGTGTCGATAGATCGAACCTTTCATCGATGGAATCGAAGTTCGAAATCTGATGACATCAACAATAGTTTCGATTCATCGACCATCTGGCAAAGAGTTTCAAAAGCGTATGACATTGAGTCCAAGTCATCGAGCAGACCATCGATTCTATCGAGAGTACACGTTCGATGATATCGAACCTGCTCGATGATATCGAACTCTGTCATAAATGTGACTGTTTTATATCCGTTGGAACTTTTTGCCTATTTATAGAGGACTTGTCTTTTGTTGTTGTGAGAGAAAGGAGAGAGCTTTTGTGTGTTTAACCTCAGATCATATACCCTAAGCCCTTTCTCTCAAGGGAGTTCATCCTCCAATCCACCCTCACCATTGATATTCAATAGAGTGGATTGAGGAATGAACTTCCGCATTCAAGGATCCCCCAACTACTACCTTAATGGCAAATCATTATGTTGGGATGCCTTGAATGCATAAGAGAGGAACCACTCTATCTTCCTTATAGGAAAATCTTTAGAGAGTAGGATTCCATCTCACCCTTGACCCAACCCGAAGCCGAGCATCGGTATATCATCTTGCGTTGTGGATCAAGGGACCTGAAGACTCTTCGTCAATAAGGAGGAGGAGATCTTTGGCGTTGTGCTTAACAGGACTCATCAACTTATCTGTAAGTATCTAGAGTCCAGAGGACACTTGTGATCATTCCTTTCTAGGTCTTGGTCTTAAGTGGTTCTCACCCTTTGAAGTCTTCAAGAAGGCCTCCGACGGGAGTGTACGTAGCGGGTGCATAGTGTTGGACCCTTGCTCTTGTGTAGGGCATAAACTGTTAGGTGCTTGTGTAGGTCCTTGACCTGTGTGGTCTAAAATCTGGGTGCATAGTGTGGACCCTTGCTCTTGTGTAGGGCATAAACTGTTAGGTCCTTGTGTAGGTCCTTGACCCGTGTGGTCTAAAATCCGGGTGCGTTGTGTGGACCCTTGCTCTATGGTGAGCATAAACATCTGGTTAGGAGTGAACTAGTAAAACTCTGGGTTTGAGGTGAACCGCGTAAAACCTCTATAAAGGTTGAAGGTGAACCTGTTTTAAAACCTTAGGTTTGAGTTAAACCCTGGGAAACCTCCTTAGTGAAATCCGGTACACTCAAGGGTTGAGTGCGGCAGCCGGGAGTGGAGTAGACAAGTAGTCGAACCACTATAAAATGACTGTATTTGCGATTGCTATTCTTCTATGTGTGTGTTCTATGTCAATGCTTTCATATTCGTATACCTGAGATCACACCTCACACACTTACACAGTCATATCCATCATAACTAGTTTGTATAACTGTTTACTTCTTTCATAGTTTGTGATTGGATCCTCTACTTGGCTTGAAAGCCAGGAGAGTTACATTTGAGTAATCCTGAAAAATTGCATACATAATAGGATTAGTGTGATAGGATTTTTAAATAACTCATAAATCTTTAAAAAGTCCTATTCACCCCCCCTCTAGAACATATTGACATATTCCAACTTCTACTCAACCGGTCTTCACCGCTATTTTAGCGGAGCCCTCCATCACTCGTGTCCCACTCTCTTTTTCTCTCTCTCTCTCTCTCTCTCTCCCTCTCTTATTCATTTCTTTTTCATGTAATGATGTGGCCGTGTGGCCCACCTGGATGGACCCCACCATGAAGCATGTATTTTAGCCAAGCCATTTGTAGGTGGGGCCCACTTTATGTATGTGTAGTACCCACACCACCCACCATTTGGTGGCCCACTAAAACAGGGCCCACCTCAAGGCATGTGTTATACCCAAACTATCCAGACGCTGGATGTTGTAAAAAAAAAACCCAGATATTAGCTTGGTTTACCAAGCTTTGGAGTGGGCTACTCATGAAGGCCCCACCTTGATGCATGAATTCGATCCAAGCCGTCCATTCCGTTCCTCAGATCATTTTAGGCATTGAACCGAAAAATGACGCTGATCTGAATTTCTGGTGGGCCATAGCATGGCAAATGATGTTTTCTACCGTTGAAATTCACCTGAGGTTTTCGCCCACCAAAACACATTGAATATTGGACTCATTGGATTGGTCTCGAGCCGTAGAATCCAATGGCTAGGGTGGATTTTTCGGATGCGGGCCCCACGTGCGAAAAACCATGAGAAAACAGGTTTTCAAAATAATAATAATAATAATAAATATTAGCAGCGTTGCTGCTGCTGCTGGCAGAGGACGAGCAGTGTCCTCTTGCTACGCGTGCAACGGGCGGACGGGACCAGGGGTCCCCTACGTGGGCCCCACCATGTTGTGTGTTGAACATCAACATCGGGCATTTGATGGGTCCCCTTCATATATGGGGTGTCCCCAAAAATCAGCCACATCCAAAGCTCCGGTGGCCCACATCACAGGAAATAGTGAGATTGAATGGCTGCCTTTGAAACCCTTTTCTGGCCCACAGAAGTTTTGGATCAAGATGAAATTTGTTTTTCCTTTTCATCCAGGTCCATGTGACCTTACCAATGGGTTGGATTGCAAATAAATGTTATGGTGGGCCCCACATGGGACCCACAATGATTTATGTGTTTTATTCACACCATCCATGCGGACGGTGAAACCCACCACGGTGTGCGTATTTTATACACGCCATCCACCCATTCTGTAGGGGCGGTGGGTCCCACTGTTGTTGACATCAGCAAGGTCTGTGGGACCCACGTATGATGTATGTATACCTCACCGTCCATCCTTATGGGACCCACCATGATGCATGTGATGCATCTAAGCCATCCAGCCCCTTTGAAAGCTCACTTGATGGCATGAGCTAAAGACTGAGTCAGATCCATAGTTCATGTGGACCCCACCCTTGATGCATGTGTTGCATCCAAACCGTCCAACCACTTGGCGAGCTTGTCTTATCAGGCTTGAGACTAAAAATAAGTCAGATCTAAAGTTGAAGTGGACCCCAACATTTAATGTAGTGGACAATGACGTCCACCGGTCAAAATTTCTAAGGGCCATAGTAGTTCCTTATTAAGCTAATATTTGTTTCCCCTTAATTCATCATTATGTTTACTTATGAACAGGTTGGATGGGAAACATATGTTATGGTGGGCCTTAGGAATTTAATGGTGGAAATCATTACCACCACTTATATTTGGATGTGGCCCATTTGATATACATAAGTCCCATGTGATTAGGCCCATTCGATGTAATTGTGGCCTGTTGTTGAGGCCTACATTGATGTAAATGTAAGGCCCATGTTATGAGGCCCATTGTGATGTATTCAAGGCCCATGGGATATGGCCCATAGCAATGTACATAAGGCCTATTGATGCGGCCCACTTGATTTATATAAGGCCCATATGAGGCGGCCAATTAGATATATCTGAGGCCTATGGGTCGAGGCCCAATGAGATGTATATAGGTTCATTGCATTGTGTGATTCCCCATGGTTTGTGTAATGGTGTTTTATAGCGAGCCATGCCTTGGGAGCAATGATGGTTTGATGCCCACATTGTAAGTACAATGTTGGTTAAATGTCCACATTGTAACTCCCCTTAGGGCCCATTGTTAGGCCCACACTTGTTAATAGTTCATCACTTTATAACATGCTTAGTATAACTCCATGATTCATTCTCATACGCATCATATGTATGCTTGATATGAGGATTGTTTGATCATAGCATAAGTCGTTGGGCTGAAACATTTACGGGACTCCTTATGAGACGGAGTGCCCCATATGATCACGTGGTACGCGCAGGATTGCTGCATGATTGTACGGTGTGACTCTTGCATCTCGCATATGTGTGACTTGATCACTGCACGCCCTAACAACATCAGGGCCGTGGCTTCCACAGGCACAATCGTGGATGGTCGTATCGGATACCGGAAATATTGGCTCTAGCATTGTGGGCACTTAGGATGTCCTTGGATGAGAATCCCATAACCTTTTTGGTACCAAGAGATGCTCCAATGTCTAGACCGAGTGGATACACGAGCGCCCGATTGTCGAATACCAGTAGGCCGCGTCTCCCACTGTGTAGTGGTCGGTTGGAAGGGGGTGTTGCCTTATCCGCCTGATGAGTTTCACCAGCTCACAAATGAGTCTGCTATCGATGAGCCAGGTAGGTATTGGCAGACTACTGGTCAGGCTGATAGTGTGGTCTCTTTCACTTGCTTGACTGTGCAGCTAGGGAGGAGGCAGTCAGTTTGAGGTGTATTAGACCCCAGTAATATCTAGAGAGGAACTGTACTGATATGTGTACTTGATGAGTACTGGCATGCTTGCTTTGTATCTCGCATATGACATTTGGCTACATAGGCCTCGCATCGCATGGCCTTGTTATGTCCAATAGTATCATGTCTTGCATCACATAGCCTTGGTACGGCTGGTTGTATTCATGGACTTACTGCATATTTCTGTATTACTCTGATATTGTTTACTTGACACTCGCCTTACGCACACACGTACGCCACCCTCTAAGCTTTTGTAAGCTTATGCACAACCGTTGCGTGCAGGTAGCGTTGGACAGCAGCAGCGCTGAGACAGGAGTGCGCATCTGAGTATTTTGGAGCTTTTTGATCACCCTATATTTCTCTTTCCGCATTGTACTTAAAGTTTTTGATATAGTGGATATGTGGTGATGTTGTTTTGTGACTTGGTTATGATTGTGGTTATGCTCCGTTACAAAAAAAAAGTCATACTGAAAATCCTCATTATAGGATCCTAGGATCGAAATCTGGCGTGTGGGCGCTGGGAGCCGAAAATGGGGTACTGCGGAGGCTGTCGGCACGTGATTCGGCGATCGAGAATTTTGTGAGCTCGTTTTCCGAGTTTAGACCGTGACAGGCTAAGCCTTTTAGTTAGGGCTAAGAGGTGAAGCTTGTAGTTAGATGGGAGACTTTCCTTTATGCCTTTTGATTTAATTTTAATTTATGAACTTTATCTGATTCTAGTTTATTTATATGGAATGCCTTTAGTTTTTAATGGTTCGTTGTGACTTAAATTACAATGGATCTGTGATATCTTCTGGTAGTTTCCATGAATGTATGAAGGTTATGATCATAGGAACCCTGTTGTTCACCATCGTCTCATGGGCATGGATGGATGATGGAATCCTTCCTTATGTCATAACTCTCTCAGATTGGATGTGGATTGGTTAGATTCTGTTGTTTACTTTGTCTCCTGGGCATGATCTTCTGATGGAATCAATTCTAATTCTCTTACCTCTCATCTCTTGAAAACTAGATCAAAGGAAGTACAGAATTGACTTTTAACGTTATATCCTCCAACTGGATGAAGATGAGACTCTGATTCCAGTTGTATTCGTGAATCAAGCATAGATCTCCTTGATCTCTACAAGTGGATCCTTGGAAACCCTAGTTTCCCACCTTTGAATTTTACACGTTTCAAATAAATTTATTCAGCATTACTCCCTTAATTTTCCTTGATTTAGATTACATCGTCGCCTAATTCTAGTTCTAGTTCAAGTTACTTTCAGATTATGTACAAGGTTCAGTCCCTGTGGATTCGACCCCGGTCTTACCGAGATTATTACTACATCACAACCCTATACTTGGGGTGTGAAAAGTGTTGCAGGTCACAAAAATTTATTAGCATTTGGACATCATAAATGATCTTAAGTGTCACGCCCTGTAATTCAGAAACAGAGTGTGCACCCTTGTAACAACCCGAATCTTCAGGACCCGAGTATATGACCCGTGTTCCAAAAATCCGAGTGTTAACCTTAAAGGATGGTCAGACATAATACTTTTCTTTTATCAGAGTAAGCAGATGAGCGTAGTGTTGACAAATCGACATAAAGGAAAATTTCATTATCATTCAAATGTACAAGAAGCTGCCCATAATGACTTATACAAACCGATGTCTCTGGATTTAACAAGTACAAGATTTATAAAATTTAATACATGACGAATAGAAGAAAAAAATAAATATAAGCCGCAAGATCACGCAACTCCTCCAGCCAAGTACAACCATGCATCCCTGGCGATCGTGCCCTGCTCCTCATCAAATCTGAACATGCATATGACTAAAGGCACCTGTACTACCTGTACGGTTGTATATTTGATGGACGAGTGGCCAACTCAGTGTGAATTCCCCTCAAGATTACACACCACCGCATTAGGTAAGAAATAGTGTAAAACATCCAGACAACCAAAACAGAGTAAATGCAATCTTATTAGATGTATGGATGCGTGAATGCAATCATCGCCCCAGGGATGCTCATCCGTGCGGACAGTGGGCCGTCATCCATGCAATCATCGAACCTGGGAAATATCATCCAGTCAGAATAATACGTGCCATGTATGCATGATTAGCCAAGTCATTATTAGTCCATTTACAACCAGCCAATTTAGATAAGCTCAAAGGTCACCACGGGGAGCACATGGCCCAGCGTAGGCCGACAGCTCTGGCATAGTGTCCCATTCCCACCATCCCCGGCTCATGAGACTACCATCTTAGGATGTTTAATGGAAACCCGTCGACTAGTGGCCAATCATATTACAGTATATGGGGCTTACCATCGCATGGTTGCACAGTATAAAACATCAAACCCATATAAGAAAAATATCAAATAAAATCACATAGGGCGAATATTAAAGTATGCCACATAGGGCGAATATCAAAACTATACGATGAAAACCATCCTTAAAAACCATTGAGCACAACAACCCTAGATGGTAAGCCCACATCAATGATCCATGTAGACCACCACTCAATAACCACCAAGTCGAAGGTCCATTACGATCACAACTATTCAAGTTGCATCCCAAGTATGGGTGTACATTCATATGTGGGAATTCCCCACTAATGTACCAGTTTAAAGTCCATAAGCAATACACAGATAATCCACAAGCATGAACAAATATACAGGATGAACATTAAGCAGGCAATACAGCAATTCAATTTTCACTAGCTAACATATGTGATTATAAGAGAGATATCAATTATGAATTTAAATAAAACTATAACTTAAGCTAATGAGAAGATGGAAAGCTCAAGGGGAAAATCAACACCTTATACTTGAATCGCCTCCTAGTATCGCTAAGCACTTGCGCCCTTAGAATTGTATCCTACCATAAATTACGAACTTATACAGTTAGATCCAAGTTCTGCACACTACTTAGGTTTAAGGTCATAGTCTAGGGTTTGAGTTGTCTATCTTAGGATTTTAATGTAGAATTTAGGGTTTTCGTCCTAGGGTTTAGTCCTAGACTTAGATTCTAGAATTTAAATTCTGAATTATCATTAATAATAATATTATCATTATCATACCATAGATCAAATAATATTCGTAGTGAGAGTATTTATCAATCAATATTGATAATGGTTATTCTCAAATTCATATTTAAACATCTCAACATTATCTAATATTTTCTGTAATTACTAATAACCTACTATGTAATGTAAGTAATTGTACTAAAATTTTCATTAACAATGATAAGGACTAATACTAATATATTAATAGGAATTATACTAACCCGCGAGGAAAATGATAGCAATTCCTAATGATAATAGTCATGACTTTCAATAGTGAATCTAGCCATGGTAAAGTGTACTATGATCTACCATAAGCTACGAGTTCCTACAATTAGATTCACATTTCACACACTATCTAGGCTTAGATTTTTAAGTTTAATTACTAACAGATGTAATAAGAATATTAATAACGTTACTAATTTAAAGCAGAAATCCAAAAATGGCTAATGACGCATTGCTAATCATAATACTAAAATGGGTCTAGATTACTCAATTTCAAGGGTCCATCCTAGAGTTAGACCTAGGTTTGGATTTTTGGATTCAATTCTAATTGATGAAATATAAATGGTATTACCTATTAAAAATGATAATCTAATAATGGTTAATGGTAACAACAATAGCAAACATGATTGAATGGAAAGGCTCACCTAGTCGACTCAGTTTGAGTCGAGTTGGTTCGGCTCACTCACCACGACATTCTTTCTTCTTCCTCTTTTCTTTCTCTCTTTCTTCTCATTCTTCTTCTTTTGTTGCAACCAGTCAGCCCTGACCCAACCTGCACTCCAGGAATCGAGTCACGACGGTGCGGCGAGTTGGTGCAACCCGACACAACTCAATCCCAACTCTCTCCCTCTCTCTCTCCTTCTTCATCTCCCTCTTCTCCTTCTTCCTTCTCTTCTTTCTCTCATTTTCTTCTTTACTTAGACCACATGCCAGCAACCCACTGGGATAAACCAGACCCGTCCAACTGGAATGGGCCCAACTCGGCCGAACTCGACTCAACTAACTCGGTAGCGAGTCAGCCCATACACAAACCCAAACTCTCTCTTCCTTCCCTCTCTTTTCTTCTTCTCCTCCCCCATCTTTCCTTCTGCTTCTCTTCTTCCCTTTCTCACCTTCATTCGTCAGTGAGAACTCGGCCAAAAGATGTGACCCGGGTCGCAACTCGGTTTGAGCTGATTCGAGGTGGTGCGGTGCAACAGACGCACCACCACTACTTTCTTCCTTCTTCTCCCACCTTCTGTTTTCTTTCTTCTAGAAAGGCCTGAACCGAGCCAGGACTCGGCCGAATCCACTGCAACTCGAGCTGGTGCAGCAACAACGAGTGTAAAAGGTGCCGCACCACTCTCAGTCTCTCTCCTCTCTTCCATTCTCCTTCTCTTTCTGCCTTTCTTTCTCTTTTCTTCTTCTTTTGCTTCTCTCAGCTCCTTATGAGGGCCAGTAACCCCACTGGACTCAGACGAGCTAGTTCGACACTCCCGGACTCACCTCAACTTGACGTGTTGCAGCTCCTCTTCGACGAGGAAGATAATGGCAGATCTTTTATCGGCATTCGTTCTTTTGAAACGAGAGCATGAGATGACTCAGAATGATGTCAGGAAGCTTGGGGAAGAAATGAAACGAAGCTCCATTGGAGTTTTGGTGGTGGGTTCGAAGGTAGAACGGAAACAGTAATTTTCTAGGGTTTTTGAGAGAGACCGATAGAGAGACATTTTCTCTCCTTTTCTTATAGGAAGACCGGCTTTTCCCAGGCCGTTGGATGCGAATGGAAGGCTGGGATTTGATCCCAGCATCCAGTTTTCTCAAAATAGCTGAAAACAAGGTGGTTTTTGTGTCGGTTTTCCCCTGGAAAGCCCTAGCTCACGTGAGCTGAAATGGATGGCTGGGATTTATCTGGTAATGGAGGGCTGAGATTGGAGTTTTTCTCCTTCACGCGGATCGCCAAGCTGGCGTGTAGACAGGTTTCCTCTTTTGGAAATGAGGTTTTGTAGGGTCTGGTTTCGGCAAGGGTAGTGAGCACGTGGGTGTCTTTCAACGACGAAGGTGAGGTGGGTTTTGGTGGGGCCCTCTGTGTGAATCTGATGGATGGTTCTGATCATCCAGATAGTTGATGATTGTGGGCCACATGCGTTACAAACGGCGCTCGTCCGTCGGCTGTCTCAACGAGAGAGAGGGAGAAACCTCCCTTATTTGGAAAATGCGGGTCAGACCGCTGCTGACCGATTCCGCAGTTGCGGTGTGGCGTGGGAGTACACAGTTTGTGTACTCCAATCTCTGGTGTGGGGTCCACCCTGATGTTTACATAAAATCCACTCCATTCAATCCATTCTGAAGGTTCTAAGAAGGGTCCTTGATCAAGGATCAAGCATATCTAATACTTAGGTGGGGCCCATATCCTAAATTTTGCTCTATTTGTGGATTCTCGACGATCTGGCAGTCGAACTATCCCGAAATTGTACGTCAACGGCTAAAATGGTCCTATTGGCTGTTCATATGACTTTCGTAATGATTGACCAACCAGAGATTAGTATTAATATAATTTTTATTATTTGTATACTACTTATAAGTACAATATTTAAACTTT
This sequence comes from Magnolia officinalis, assembly GCA_021015155.1. Taxonomy (NCBI): domain Eukaryota; kingdom Viridiplantae; phylum Streptophyta; class Magnoliopsida; order Magnoliales; family Magnoliaceae; genus Magnolia; species Magnolia officinalis. Next base: position 18,356,965 of record JAJHSJ010000014.1, read on the forward strand.
TATACGCATGTGTATATATAAATATAATTTTAATACTAGCATATTACTAATTTACATGTTGTTGTTCACACATTCATCAATATACCTAATTTATAATACACAACATATTCTACATATGTATGAATTGAAAATTTGTACAATATCTTATTTAAAATCACATTGTTAAATAGTGTACAATTTTTATTAAAGTATCTGATAATTTCTTATATACATATTTATAAAACGATATCTTAATATTACATTAATATCTATGATATTGTAAAATTATTATTTCTTATAATATTATACTCACAATATTTCATGTACATTAATTACATACCTGTCACTCCATTACGATACATTTTTATATATTATTTATTTTGTGTATAAATTATCAAAATACGTCCATAACCTTTTTAATCCATGTTTGTGTAGAATTTGTAATATAATGAGTAGATGAGATAATAGACTTAGTATGTTTCATTTGAATACTCGGTGGTTTGATATGTGGATAGGGATAACCTTCGATGGTCAGATTTAATACTAGGATGTACGTGAATGTTCACTAAGCTAGGTTTATATTTATCTCTAAATTTGGTTACATGGTAACACCCGAGTACTAAAAGTACGGGGTGTTACAATCTACCCCCCTTAAAGAAGAATCTCGTCCCCGAGATTCAGTGCTCTTGTTATGATTAGGGACTATGATACTATTCATTATTTTTCTAAATGTACAAACGTTACAAACGTATGCCACTAGGCACCCAAAATTGAGGTCGTTACAATCTACCCCCCTTAAAGAAAATCTCGACCTGGAGATTTAGTAACTCGTGGATCGATTATTAGAATTTTGAGTGATTTAGCCGTCCTAAACATGTACCCTATCCTGTTACACATATCCTCAACAAGTCACGTCAAATTCTCATAACCCTTATGTCTATAAGCTAGTGGATCAATTGGTGCATTTAGGTTCTACTAAAGGTCATAATTCATTTATGTATTAACTAGAGTTAGGGAATTATTCCAATACTCGTTGACAATGAGATTTCTAGTAGTACTTACTAAGTCATAAGTTCATTTGAGTGGCCGATATCAATATCTTATCTTTCCTTTTATTCCCGTGTACCTCTATTTATAATTCCCCACTACCTAAAGTACAACACGATTCTCTAGCGTTCGAGCTGTAACGGATAGATGGTCGTAGTGGATTTGAGCCCGATACCACAATCCTTTGCCTACGTATAACAGAGGATTTGAGTATCAATTCATAGTCCTATTAGATCTCGGTCCTTTGCCTGATCAGGGCATTGGAATCGTTGAGATTTGCTAGGACTTAGAATTTGAGTCAAACCATGAAAACTCCTTTTAAATATGGTTCCATCAGTCCTTGATCCCGATTGTCCTAGACTCCTAGAAATGTCATGAAACCCTGTATTTTCACTATGATAAGCCTATGCGGCCCATTACGCTTCCGCCTCACACTCTGATCATCTAAGCACTATTTGGAAACTTCAGGTCCAGGGTCCCTATGTGAAATCCAAGTTTAAATTTCCTTACGTCTTATTTGACTTCCCGAACCTAGCTCCCCACATGCCTAGTCTAAGATTAATAATTCACCCAAATTTCTATAACTTCACATTTAGTTGACCTTAAGTGCTAAAATTTATGAGAATTATCATTTTCCAATTAACGTTAGGTATTAGGAAATTCAAGTTGTAACTTCTAATAATTTTTATTTATTTATTTTTATTTATTTATTTATTTTTTTGCATAGGGAAATACTTAAGTTTAATCTAACGCACGGTATGATGGCTATAAAGGATTTCCTAGAATGTCTAAGTTCAATCTATTTAACGATAGTGTTATTCTTAACCATGAAAGTTTATGAAAAATTCATATTCTGAATTTCTAGATATATTTTTTTTTGAAAGTCAAGTATAAAAATGTGTTGGTTTGGTCCTTTTATACATCATAGTGGGCGTTTGTACCTCCACAATACTTAAGTTTAGTTCCAAATTTCAAATGACTAAACCTAAAATCTTTCAAGGGAACCTACACTCATTTCTAAGTTCTATAGTTATCAAAACAATCTTTCAGGGAGCCTAACCTTTTGAAGTGTCTATGTTCTCAAAAATATAATTTTATTTTATTTTATTTATTTTATTTTTTTTTGGAGGTCAAGTATAAGGAATATCCTTATGTAGTCATATGTACATCATAATGAGTGTTTTGTACATGCTTAATTTCTAAGTTCAACAACCGTTTTGGTAGGTTACAAGGGAACCAAAGTTTCCGTCTCTAAGTTCAAATGACTAAGCTAAAAATGTTCAAGGGAATAAGGTTCAATTCTAAATATAATGACTAAATCTAAAATTTTCAAGGGAACCTAAAGTCTTAAGTTCCGATGTTCTCCACCTCCCCTAATCTCAATGGAAATTCATACAAGTTTCAAGGGCCAACCTAATAATTTCTAAGGATTCCTACATGAGTTTAAAGTCCAAAGGTTTAGTTTCTAATTTCAATCAACTAATCTGAAAACTTCAATGGATCCTAGGTTCTTTTCTAAGTCTTGTCCCTAAATTCAGACAACTATACTGATAGTTTACAAGGGAAGCAAAATTTTGTTTCTAAGTTCTTTGGCCATTCAAACAACTTTTCTAGGGATCTAAAATTTTGAGTCTCTATGTTCTCAAGTTGTCCTTAGTTCAGATGGGATTTCATATGCCATCCAAATCACTTACAAGGGAACTTAAGTTCATTTCTAGGTTCTACAGTTACCCAAACAATTCTCTAGGGAACCTAACATTTGAATTTCTATATTCTTTTTTCTTCCCAGTTCTAAGGGATTCCTACGTAAGTGAAAGTTCAAATAACTATCTAATGATTCTTTGGGAATCTAAGTTCACTTTTAAGTTTTAGAGTTATTCAAGCAATTTTCTAGGGAATTTAAAATCTTAATTCCCTATATTCCCAATTTCTCCTAGTTACAGGGAGATTTCACATCAATTCAAATGGCTACCATAACAGTTTATGGGGGAGCCTAAGTTTGGATCTCTACGTTCTCAACCATTCTTCTAATTCTAGGGAAAATTCACCTAAGTTCAAATTTCTAGTTCTAAATATCATAATTTGAGACATTTGAAGTTTGTATAAGATCATTTCCTAAGGCCAAGTTGTCTAAACTATGTCTGATACCAACTGTAACAACCCGAATCTTCAGGACCCGAGTATATGACCCGTGTTCCAAAAATTCGAGTGTTAACCTTAAAGGATGGTCAGACATAATACTTTTCTTTTATTAGAGTAAGCAGATGAGCGTAGTGTGGACAAATCGACATAAAGGAAAATTTCATTATCATTCAAATGTACAAGAAGCTTCCCATAATGACTTATACAAACCGATGTCTCTGGATTTAACAAGTACAAGATTTATAAAATTTAATACATGAAGAATAGAAGAAAAAATATAAATATAAGCCGCAAGATCACGCAGCTCCTCCAGGCAAGTACAACCATGCATCCCTGGCGATCGTGCCCTGCTCCTCATCAAATCTGAACATGCATATCACTAAAGGCACCTGTACTACCTGTACGGTTGTATATTTGATGGATGAGTGGCTAACTTAGTGTGAATTCCCCTCAAGATTACCCACCACCGCATTAGGTAAGAAAGAGTGTAAAACATCCAGACAACTAAAACAGAGTAAATGCAATCTTATTAGATGCATGGATGCGTGAATGCAATCATCGCCCCGGGGATGCTCATCCGTGCGGACAGTGGACCGTCACCCATGCAATAATCGAACTTGGGAAATATCATCCAGTCGGAACAATACGTGCCATGTATGCATGATTAGCCAAGTCATTATTAGTCCATTTACAAACAACCAATTTATATAAGCTCAAAGGTCACTACGGGGAGCACATGGCCCAGCGTAGGCCGACAGCTCGGGCATAGTGTCTCATTCCCACCATCTCCGGCTCATGAGACTACCATCTTAGGATGTTTAATGGAAACCCGTCGACTAGTGGCCAATCATATTACAGTATATGGGGCTTACCATCGCATGGTTGCACAATATAAAACATCAAACCCATATAAGAAAAATATCAAATAAAATCACGTAGGACGAATATTAAAGTATGCCACATAGGGCGAATATTAAAACCATACGATAAAAACCATCCTTAAAAACCATTGAGCACAACAACCCTGGATGGTAAGCCCACATCAATGATCCATCTAGACCACCACTCAATAACCACCAAGTCGAAGGTCCATTACGATCACAACTATTCAAGTTGCATCCCAAGTATGGGTGTACATTCATATGTGGGAATTCCCCACTAATGTACCAGTTTAAAGTCCATAAGCAATACACAGATAATCCACAAGCATGAACAAATATACAGGATGAACATTAAGCAGGCAATACAACAATTCAATTTTCACCAGCTAACACATGTGATTATAAGAGAGAGATATCAATTATGAATTTAAATAAAACTATAACTTAAGCTAATGAGAAGATGGAAAGCTCAAGGGGAAAATCAACACCTTATACTTGAATCGCCTGCTAGTATCGCTAAGCACTTGTGCCCTTAGAATTGTATCCTACCACAAATTACGAACTTGTACAGTTAGATCCAAGTTCTGCACACTACTTAGGTTTAAGGTCATAGCCTAGGGTTTGAGTTGTCTATCTTAGGATTTTAATGTAAAATTTAGGGTTTTCGTCCTAGGGTTTAGTCCTAGACTTAGATTCTAGAATTTAAATTCTGAATTATCATTAATAATAATATTATCATTATCATACCATAGATCAAATAATATTCGTAGTGAGAGTATTTATCAATCAATATTGATAATGGTTATTCTCAAATTCATATTTAAACATCTCAACATTATCTAATATTTTCTGTAATTACTAATAACCTACTAAGTAATGTAAGTAATTGTACTAAAATTTTCATTAACAATGATAAGGACCAATACTAATATATTAATAGGAATTATGCTAACCCGCGAGGAAAATGATAGCATTTCCTAATGATAATAGTCATGACTTTCAATAGTGAATCTAGCCATGGTAAAGTGTACTATGATCTACCATAAGCTACGAGTTCCTACAATTAGATTCACATTTCACACACTATCTAGGCTTAGATTTTTAAGTTTAATTACTAACAGATGTAATAAGAATATTAATAACGTTACTAATTTAAAGCAGAAATCCAAAAATGGCTAATGACGCATTGCTAATCGTAATACTAAAACGGGTCTAGATTACTCAATTTCAAGGGTCCATCCTAGAGTTAGACCTAGGTTTGGATTTTTGGATTCAATTCTAATTGATGAAATATAAATGGTATTACTTATTAAAAATGATAATCTAATAATGGTTAATGGTAACAACAATAGCAAACATGATTGAATGGAAAGGCTCACCTAGTCGACTCAGTTTGAGTCGAGTTGGTTCGGCTCACTCACCACGGCATTCTTTCTTCTTCCTCTTTTCTTTCTCTGTTTCTTCTCATTCTTCTTCTTTTGTTGCAACCAGTCATCCCTGACCCAACCTGCACTCCAGGAATCGAGTCACGACGGTGCGGCGAGTTGGTGCAACCCGACACAACTCAATCCCAACTCTCTCCCTCTCTCTCTCCTTCTTCATCTCCCTCTTCTCCTTCTTCCTTCTCTTCTTTCTCTCATTTTCTTCTTTACTTAGACCACATGCCATCAACCCACTGGGATAAACCAGACCCGTCCAACTGGAATGGGCCCAACTCGGCCGAACTCGACTCAGCTGACTCGGTAGCGAGTCAGCCCATACACAAACCCAAACTCTCTCTTCCTTCCCTCTCTTTTCTTCTTCTCCTCCCCCATCTTTCCTTCTGCTTCTCTTCTTCCCTTTCTCACCTTCATTCGTCAGTGAGAACTCGGCCAAAAGATGTGACCTGGGTCGCAACTTGGTTTGAGCTAATTCGAGGTGGTGCGGTGCAACAGCCGCACCACCACTACTTTCTTCCTTCTTCTCCCACCTTCTGTTTTCTTTCTTCTAGAAAGGCCTGAACCGAGCTAGGACTCGGCCGAATCCACTGCAACTCGAGCTGGTGCAGCAGCAGCGAGTGTAACAGCTGCCGCACCACTCTCAGTCTCTCCCCTCTCTTCCATTCTCCTTCTCTTTCTGCCTTTCTTTCTCTTTTCTTCTTCTTTTGCTTCTCTCAGCTCCTTATGAGGGCCAGCAACCCCACTAGACTCAGACGAGCTAGTTCGACACTCCCAGACTCACCTCAACTCGACGTGTTGCAGCTCCTCTTCGACGAGGAAGATAATGACAGATCTTTTATTGGCATTCGTTCTTTTGAAACGAGAGCATGGGATGACTCAGAATGATGTCAGGAAGCTTGGGGAAGAAACGAAACGAAGCTCCATTGGAGTTTTGGTGGTGGGTTCGAAGGTAGGACGGAAACAGTCATTTTCTAGGGTTTTTGAGAGAGACCGATAGAGGGACGTTTTCTCTCCTTTTCTTATAGGAAGACCGGCTTTTTCCAGGCCGTTGGATGCGAATGGAAGGCTGGGATTTGATCCCAGCATCCGGTTTTCTCAAAATAGCTGAAAACAAGGTGGTTTTTGTGTCGGTTTTCCCCTGGAAAGCCCTAGCTTACGTGAGCTGAAATGGATGGCTGGGATTTATCTGGTAATGGAGGGATGAGATTGGAGTTTTTCTCCTTCACGCGGATCGCCAAGCTGGCGTGTAGACAGGTTTCCTCTTTTGGAAATGAGGTTTTGTAGGGTCTGGTTTCGACAAGGGTAGTGAGCACGTGGGTGTCTTTCAACGAGGAAGGTGAGGTGGGTTTTGGTGGGGCCCTCTGTGTGAATCCGATGGATGGTTCTGATCATCCAGATAGTTGATGATTGTGGGCCACATGCGTTACAAACGGCGCTCGTCCGTCGGCTGTCTCAACGAGAGAGAGGGAGAAACCTCCCTTATTTGGAAAATGCGGGTCAGACCGCTGCTAACCGATTCGGCGGTTGCGGTGTGGCGTGGGAGTACACAGTTTGTGTACTCTAATCTCTGGTGTGGGGTCCACCCTGATGTTTACATAAAATCCACTCCGTTCAATCCATTCTGAAGGTTCTAAGAAGGGTCCTTGATCAAGGATCAAGCATATCTAATACCTAGGTGGGGCCCATATCCTAAATTTTGCTCTATTTATGGATTCTCGACGATCTGGCGGTCGAACTATCCCGAAATTGTACGTCAACGGCTAAAATGGTCCTATTGGCTGTTCATATGACTTTCGTAATGATTGACCAACCAGAGACTAGTATGAATATAATTTTTATTATTTGTATACTACTTATAAGTACAATATTTAAACTTTTATACGTATGTGTATATGTAAATATAATTTTAATACTAGCATATTACTAATTTACATGTTGTTGTTCACACATTCATCAATATACCTAATTTATAATACACAACATATTCTACATATGTATGAATTGAAAATTTGTACAATATCTTATTTAAAATCACATTGTTAAATAGTGTACAATTTTTATTAAAGTATCTGATAATTTCTTATATACATATTTATAAACGATATCTTAATATTACATTAATATCTATGATATTGTAAAATTATTATTTCTTATAATATTATACTCACAATATTTCATGTACATTAATTACATACCTGTCACTCCATTACGATACATTTTCATATATTATTTATTTTGTGTATAAATTATCAAAATACGTTCATAACCTTTTTAATCGATGTTTGTGTAGAATTTGTAATATAATGAGTAGATGAGATAATAGACTTAGTATGTTTCATTTGAATACTCGGTGGTTTGATATGTGGATAGGGATTACCTTAGATGGTCAGATTTAATACTAGGATGTACGTGAATGTTCACTAAGCTAGGTTTATATTTATCTCTAAATTTGGTTACATGGTAACACCCAAGTACTAAAAGTACGGGGTGTTACAACCCTCATACCCAAATTACGGTCCATGACTCGTATACCAAGTGTACATAAATTGTCTAATCATACGATGCTAAGAGGCATAGTTTAAATGCATTCTCAGTTTGCTTTAGGATTTAACATTATCCATCCACACATGTCATACAATCTCACAAATTTCCACTACCACATTCCCAAAACCATGTCTTTTAATAAAAAATTAACTAAGAACACCCATTTGAAACTTTATTCAATCATAATATCAATATCATCCAATAAATTAGTTAAGAAACATATAATGTAGTAGTGTTTAACTATCATATCTACAAGAAAGAATCTAATTTCCTAAACAACAATCATATTAACATTTCATTAATTTAGCACAACTAATTCATCTTCTGCTAAATACAACCATCGATCCTTAATATTATCCGTCATTTGGGCCTTATTCTCTGACACCTTATTTAGATTTCTTATCTCGATCTCGTTTGTACGGTTGTCATTCAAACAACATTAGCTGGCCAGGCTAGCGAGTAAGCCCATCATGGTTAATACACAACATAAGTAAAATAGTACAACTATCATTCGATTTCATGTATGTAAGTATGCGTATGGGTGTAGAGATGTCATGAAATGCATGTCAAGTGGGATAATCGTCCACTTGCTTGGGTTGGATAACGGTCAACCTACATCTGTACCTGGCAGGCTTCTACCATAAGCGGGCATGGGTAGGGCCTGAATTTACTCCTTAAGTAGGTTTTGACTAACGTGGGTATCCAATAACGATTCTACCAGGAAACCATCTAAGAAGATATCCTATGAATCCGGGAACATGATGTGCATGCAGTCGTTTAGAGCGTGCCTTTAGGAATCAACCCATGAGCTCTATGGATGCATGTTCAATGCACGATGCATCGACATACACAATCATCATATACATCTCTTCGTATGAGAAGAAACAATGAATTTGTGATTATAATGATATACATTCCCATATACATACAATGCTCAGTAATAGATGTTTAACAAAATCATTATTTATCAACAAATCAACTTAGCGTGGTAATACCACAAACATATCATTCATAGCAATCACAACAATTTATCTTAATCATATAGATATAAAACATGTTGAGATTCACTCACTTGTAGTTGGTAGAGATAACGCCAAACGGTTGTACGTGTTTAGATCTTGCATCCCTAATACATAATTTCTAAGTGCTTGTATTCGAAGTACACATATAGTTGTCAAATTTCATAAACAAAATGCTGGTTGGATCTTCAGCACATTTCAGTCCTCTATGACACTTTATGAAGAGTGGTTCAACATCACAAGACTAGAAGACTCAGTATGGTTACAAGAAAAAGATCAATGTGTATGCCAACCATCAGGTAAAATGACCTTAGAAAAGACCTTAGGTTAGAGGTGTTTAAACTTTTTCTTATATTTTTAAATGTATAAAATTTACTATGTAAAATTGTTGATATTCGGCCAACCCAACCTCTAGTTCAGCCAGCCGAATTTGGTTCGGCCAACCAAACCTCAGCCTTGGCCAAGTTTACAACAAAAACAAATAGAAAAATTTTAGCATTTGAAGGGGATTCGACTAACCGAACTTTCGCTTGGGCCAGCTGAAAATTTCTATTTATTTTATCCTACAAAATCCGATAGCCGTTGGAACAGTATCCTTGAAATCCGGCCAACCGAAGTTGTTCTTAGGTTGATTGAAGTTCCAAATCCATTAAATATAAATAGGGACATTCTCTCATTGTTTTCAATACGAAAAAAATGTGAAAATCATCCCCAAGCAAAAAGAGAAACTCAGGTCCTTCCAAAGTTAATGTGTGGTAAATCTTATTTTATTTTAGCTTATCTAATTCCCTTTTTCAAGTTAGTTTTAAATTCAATTAGAGAGTAAACTATACTCTACTTGAGAATAGAGAATTGAATCCGCACCTGTTATAGTTTTTATTCTTTGAGAAACTTTAGATCCCTAGATCTTTTATGGTCGAGCATACACCACTTCATCGTCATCTAAGAAAAGAAGATCACTGCATTAATCAAAGCCCCGACTTCATCAAGTATTTTCACTTCGACCTTTCGTCATCTGAAGATAAGTATTATTACAGTTTATCATTTCATTTGGGTTTGTTGAGATATCCCAAAAATTGCATTGGGTTGATTGGGGGTTAGCCCATGAAAATCACTAAGGGGGTTTTATTGTGGTAAGCCCGTGTCAGGCCCGTGTCCTAGTGACCATTCCGCTCTGTAGGATCCCGCGGTCATTCCAGTCAAATTTTGGCGACTTGTGACCCGTATATTGCATTTATGAGCGATCTTAAGTCACACCCTGTCAACCAGAGTCGACTCAACCCGAGACCTGTGCCATTGCCACGCCATCGCCGCCATTTCGACTCCCCGTCTTGTGTGTCAATCCAACGCTTAGATCATAAGTTGTGGACCGTGCATGATAATGCCCATGGACCCCGTGTTGCGGTACCCACCTATCCAGATTGAACATTTCCCTAGCAACCATCGTCATGAGGATGATGTCATCCTAGGGGTGACATCACCCTAGCTATAGCCCCTAGCCCATAACCCTAGGCATGCTCTTACAACTCATAATGACCCTAGCCCATGCCTCCCTTACAACTCATGATTGCCTAGCATGAAAAGCAATCATTTCTCCTTTCTCTCTCTCTCTCTCTCTCTCTTATCTCTCTCCCTCCCTCTTTCTTTCTCATTTCCTAGCAAGAGAGAGCTCCTAACGTCCATGAGAGCTCTCCATTTCCAGCCCTTTGCAAGCTCTCCACCCCTAAATCCAACCCTCCAAAATCAATCCCAACCATTGAATCTTGTTCCCTTGGAGCTCTAGAACATAGTGGTGGAAGAAGGAGATCTAAATCCAAGGTGGGTGCTCTCTAGAACTAGATTTCATCCTCTCCCTTAGATTTATTTCTTGCATTTACATAGGGACTTGAAGGGTCCACCAATCCATGGTGGAGATCCTCCATGATCCCCTTGATGTAGCCTTTGGCCCATCTTCTTGCATACATGACCCATGGTGGGTCCATTCTCCATGGACCCCACCATGATGATTTCTACTCTAATCCATGCCCTCTAAGGGTCATCTAGACACCTAATTTGCATGGTGGGGATGACATCCCCACCTCAGATTTTTATTTTGTTATGATGGGGCCATGCATGCATGGGACCCATCTTGATGTATGTATTGATGCATGTATTAGAGGGGCCCATAGTGGTGGGGCCCCTCCATCACACGATCTTTCTCTTCTTCTCTCTTTCTCCCTCTCCCTTTCTTTTTAATGATGATGATGATATGTGTGTGTGGGTCACCATGATGTATTATATCCATACCGTCCATGTGTTGGACCCACCTTGCTGGATCGTCCAGTAGTAGGCCTGCTGGCCTGTCCGTCTAGACAGGCCCAGATGGTGAGAAAACATAGATATCAGCTTCATTCCATAGCTGGTGGCCGGTCCCACACATGTGGACCCACCTTGATGCATGTGCTGGATCCACACCGTCCAAACCCTGGACGGTGGGTCCCACGCAGCATGCTGCCGTATCGACGTCAGCAAGTTCTAGAGGTCTGATCATGAGGTATGTGGTATATCCCATACCGTCCGTCCCTTTTTTCTGGATGGTGGGACCCACCCACACGTGCTACGCGTGTCGGGTGGGGACCTACCTTGATGTATGTATTCTATACCCGCACCATCCATCTCTGGACGGTGCTGTGAGGGGCCAACCATGATGTATCTGTTATCCAAGTCGTCCATCTGTTTTGGACGTAGGGCCCACCCCACACGTGTTGCACGTGTGGGGGTGGGGCCCACCTAGATGTATGTATTTTGTATCTACACTGTCCGTCCCTGGACGGTGCTATGGGACGCTTTATGATGTATCTGTTTCATCCAGCCATCTGTCCATCTGGCTGGGCGTGGGGCCCACCCCACACCTGCAGCACGTGTGGAGGGTGGGGTCCACCTTGATATATGTATTCTATAGCCACACCATCCATCTGCTAGGGACGGTTGGCCCCTTGATGCATGCGTTCTATATCCAGCTGGTGGGGCCCACCTTATGATGTGTTGTATATTCACATCGTCCATCCACGTGGCCCCCACATGATGTAAGTGTTTTATCAGCATCGTCCAGCCCATGGAACCCACATGTGATGTATTATGGCCCATTGATGAGGCCCAATGTGATGTATTTAAGGCCTATCTTGCAGGCCCACCTTGAGGTATATGTTATACATGTGGCCCATCTATTTTGTTGGATTGTGGGCTGGCCCATAAGGCCCATTGTGATGTATTTATGGCCCATTTGGTGAGGCCCATTGTGATATTTTTGTGGCCCATTTGGTGAGGCCCATTGTGATGTATTTGTGGCCCATATGATGAGGCCCAATGTGATGTATATGAAGCCCATATGATGAGGCCTAATGTGATGTATATATGGCCCATATGATGAGGCCCATTATGATGTATGAGAGGCCCATTTGGTGAGGCCCAATGTGATGTATATGAGGCCTTTGTGTGAGGCTCAATGGGATGTGTATTAGGCCCTTATGTGAGGTCATGGGCCCACTATATGTTTGGCTTTATGTGGGCTACTCCTTGGGAGCAATGTTGGTTAAATGTCTACATTGATGGGCAATGATGGTTAAATGTCCACATTGTGACCTTTCCTTAGGCCGTTGTTAGGCCCATTTTCATCCTTCTCTAGTGGGTTGACCCAAATCACTGGGTCCCATTGATGTTTGCATGACCTACCTATTTATATTGGGCTAACCCATAATGTTGGGCCCCCATTGGTTGCTTGTAAGATTATTTCTTTTTAATCTTGGAGTTCATCTAAGACTTATTTAGGCCCCCTAGGGCATCTAGCGGGCCATATGATAGTATGGTGAAGGAAGCCCGTTCCAGATCCTTAGGATTATAGGTAGGCCATCTAGGCCCAACCTTGATACAAGGAGAGTTCATCATCACCGTAGATGGAGGGATCCGTGCTATCGGATTTGGTATATCCACAGTTGAGGACTAATCTTTATGTTATGGTTTAGATTCGGCTACCCTTCTATGGACCCCGCCTTGTATATAGGCCGATTATCGATACCGATTATGAGTATGTGATAACATAGCATCATGATATATGCCCATATGCATCATTTGTATGCTTGTTATGAGATGTGGTTGACCATTGCATATTCCATTGAGCAGGTTATTTATAAGACTCCCTGATAGGCGGAGTTGTCCCATATGAGCTCACGGTATGCGTAGGATTGATGCATGATTAGACTGCATAACTCATGCATCTTGCATTGTGTGATTATGATTATTGTACGCCCTAACAACATCAGGGTTGTAGCCTCCGCGGATATAGCGTGAATGGTAGGATTGGATATCGAAAATTCTTGTTAAGCACGGGGGCGCGAAGGATGTCCTAGGGTAGAAGTCCCCAAACCCTTATGGTACCATGGAGGATGCTCCAATTCCTAGACTTAGTGGATGTATGAGCGCATGAGGGCTGAATACTAGGAGGCCGCTTCTCCCACCGTGTCGTGGTCGGTTGGAAGGAGGTGTGACCTTACCCGCCCGAGAAAAGGGGGCAATTGCTAGGCTGAGTATGACCAGCTCGTAAATGGGTCCGCTATAAACATGCCAGATAGATAGTGCCTGACTATTGGTCAGGTGGATAGTGAGGTCTCTTCGCTTGCACAGTTGTGCGTCCAGTGTAGGGCGACAATGTGGCATATAGTGTATTAGACCCCGGTGATTATCCAGAGAGAACTGTACTGATATATGATACTCTGGAGATGAGCTGGATTGATATGTGGATTGGTATGCTTGAGCTGCATCTTGCACATGACATTGGTTATGTAGGCCTTGTATCGTTTGGCTTTGGTGTGGCCGATAGCATTTATGCCTTGCATTGCATGGCCTTGGTGTGGCTGATAGCCTTACATCGCATAGCCTTGGTACAACTACTAGCATTCATGGACTTATCAACATATTTACGCATTACTCTGATATTACATACTTACATTGCTACCTTGTGCACATACTTTCACCACCCTCTAAGCTTTCTATAAGCTTATGCACGATAGATGCGTGTAGGTGACACCAGGACGCAGTCGTAGCTTAGCAGGAGCAGGAGCGTGCAACCGAGCTTTTGGAGTTCTGATATTGTTATTGTATTTTCCTTTATACGATTGTACTTAATTTTTTTTATCATTGTGGATTTTGTGATGGAGTTTTGGTTATTGTTCGTCGGTTATGCTTGTTATGAAACAAATTTATCTTGAAATCCTCCTTGTGGTATCCCAGGATCGGAACCTGGTATATGGGTGACGGGAGCTGAGAATGGAGTATTACGGATGCTGTCGGCGCCAGATTCGACGATCAAGAATTTTGTGAGCCTGATTTTCGAGTTTGGGGCATGACAGCCCGTGAAAATTACAAGAACTATAAGAGGTTGTTAAGGTGAACCTGTGTAACACTCGTATCCTGGACCGTACCGTTCCGTAGGTTCCCGCGGTCTTTTCGGTCGAATTCCGGCAACCTTCGACCCTTAACTGGCGTTGCGCGCGACCTTGATTCACACGTCGTTAATTTAATTCGACTCAATCAGAGACTTGTACCATTGCGACCGCGCCGTCGCTGCGGTTCCGATGTCGCGACTCACGCGCCGAGACGATACACAGGCCAAGAGATGTGGGCCCGCATTCAGTTCGAGGAAACGCCGCACATTTGCAATCACAAGAGAATCTCTACAACATGTTCCATCAATCAAGTACACATCAATCACTTCATATGTCAAGTACATATCCCATCACTCCCTTACCAAAGCAACCTTAAAAGTCAAGGCAACCCATACCCCTCTTACCTCAAAAGTCAATAAAGCTCTCACCTCACCCATCACTCCATCACTTCATCCCATCTTCTCTCTCTTTTATTCTCCCTTCTCTTCCAAGCAACCAAAGAACAACCCAATCGTCCATGGCTCTCCATGGGAGAGGCTTTGTGTGGCCTACTTTCCATCTCTCATCTCCACCATCCAAGTTTGATCCCAACCGTTGAAATTGTTCATTTGGAGCTCTAGCATGCATTGACGGAAGAAGGAAGGAGAGATCTAAGGTGGGTGATTTTATTGTTTAATTTTGTGATTTAAGGGCCCACTTGTGGTGGGACCCATCTTGATGTTTGTGTTGTATGAATGGAGGGCCCATAGTGGCGGGGTCCCTCCACCACCATCCAATTCCTCTATCTTTTTCTCCATTTATCTCTCTCTCTCTCTATCTCCCCCTTTTAATGTGTGGTCCACCATGATCTTATTCACCCTGTCCCATTGCATGTCGTCAGCGGTGGTGGGCCCTGATCATGTGGTACTTGTTGTATCCCAACCGTCCACCCACCTCTAACGTATGCATTGTATTCAACCATCCATTGTCCAACTGTCCTGACGACGGACCCCACCTTGAATATATGTGGGTTTTATCCCAACCATCCATCCTATATGGGTGCGGCCCACCCCACACGAGTGACACGTGTGGGTGGGACCCACCTTGATATATCGATTATGTATCCTCACCGTCCATTTGCCCAGGACGGTGGGACCCCTGAGGATGCATGATGCATATGTTTTATACATGCCATCAGTCTAGCGTCCAATGTCTGGACGCTGGAAGTTTGCTTTCAAATAAAGTAAAATAATAACAATACAATATTATATTATATTATACTACATATACGTATGTGGTGGCCCATGTGGGACCCACTTGATTTACTTCATCTCCACCGTCCAACATCTGGACGGTGGTGCCCTTTCCTCAATGTATGGACTTCATCAACGTCGTCCGTCCATTTGGACGTAGCACCCCATCCTGATGTATGTGTTGTGTGACCCACCGTGTTGTATGTAATTCATCCACACCGTCCAGAAAGTCTGGACAGTGCTTGACAGAACTTTGCATGTGCTGAGGACCCCACGTTGTGTGGGTTTGATCCACACCGTCCATCAACGTTTTATCAAACTGTCCATCCAAACGTCCAACGTCTGGACGCCGAATAGGTATTTTATAATATATATGTTATATGTTATATATTTATATATTAATATAATATATATTATTATGCTATGAGGTGGGCCACACATGTGGACCCACCATGTAATATGCGTGAGATCTGCACCGTCCAGAACATGCAGGAGTCTGGACGGGTGGGACCCACGTGTATGTGGAATCCACGAGATGCGTGCGTTGTATCAACGCTGTCCATCCGTTTTATCCACACTCGTCCATCCATTCTGCTGGTGGGTCCTGCATGTGTGGACCCACCTGCCACGTGGGACCCCTCCGTAATGTATGTGTCATCTGCACCGTCCATCTGGACAGTGCTGTACTGACCTCTCTGTGATGTATGTATTATCCGCACCGTCCATTGCTGGATGGTGCTGTACAGAGGCCCACCATGAAATGTGTTTTAATCCCCGCCGTCCACTGACTGGACGGTGGGCTAATAGGCAGCAACACAGTTGCTGCATCGATGTCAGTAAGTTCTGTGGGT
Organism: Magnolia officinalis; assembly: GCA_021015155.1. NCBI lineage: Eukaryota > Viridiplantae > Streptophyta > Magnoliopsida > Magnoliales > Magnoliaceae > Magnolia > Magnolia officinalis. The sequence continues at coordinate 18,373,519 of JAJHSJ010000014.1, forward strand.
CCCATCTGGACCATGGATCAACCGTGATGTATTTATTTCATCCGCACCGCCTAGATTGTGCTGACCGGTGCTGGATAATGTTTGGATGGTACTGATTTGTTGTCCAATGTTCGGACAATGTTTGGGCCGTGATGATCATCATTAGGGTGCCATGTGCCCAATAGAATGATGTGTACAGTGATACACATGTTGCACCTGCAACTATTGAAATGATTTTAGATGTAAGCCAAGCTCCCATTTGTGAGGCCCACATTAATGTATTTTGGACCCATCCATTAATCCCACTTAATGTGTACGAGGCCCATTGGTGAGGCCCATTATTGCGTCCCATTTGATGAATGTAAGGCCCATTGATTCGGCCCATTTGAATCGGCCCATTTGATTGGCTCATTGATTCGGCTCATTTGATTGGCTCATTTGATTCGGCCCATTGATTGACCCATTTGATTTATATGAGGCCTAATGTGATGTATTCGAGGCCCATGAGCGAGGCTCATTGTGATGTATTAGAGGCCCATTAGTGCAACCCATTGATGCAGCCCAATTAATATATATGAAGCCCATTGATGCAGCCCAATTAATATATATGAAGCCCATTGGTGCGGCCCGTGACGCGATCCACTTGCTGTATTTGAGGCCCAATGCAATGTATGTATGACCCGCTACGGTGTATGGGTCACTCCTCGGGAACAATGTTGGTTACATGTCCACATTGATGGGCAATGACGGTTGAAAGTCCAAATGTGACCTTCCCTTAGGCTTTGGTTAGGTCGATTATCGATTCCCATTGCCGAGACCCATCTGTCGATTCTGATTATCGATCGATCCCGATTGTCATGGCCAATTGCCAATTAGTGATCGAGGTCGATTGTCTTGATCGATTACCGATTTCGATTAACGTGACCGATTTACCGATTTTGACTAATCCATCGGTGCGATTGTCGTGACCGATTTGCTGAATTTAATTACCTTGACGATTACCGATTTCGATTAACGTGACCAATTTGCCGATTCAGACTATCGATCGGTGCGATTGTCGTGATCGATTTGCTAATTCTGATTACCTTGACCGATTGCCGATTCCGGTTGACGTGACCGATTTGCCGATTCTGATTATCGATCGATTCTGATCATCTTGACCACTTGCCGATTCCAGTTGATGTGACCGATTTGCCGATTCTGACTGTCGATCGGTGCGATTGTCGTGACCGATTGCCGATTCCGATTGACGTGACCGATTTACCGATGCTGATTATCGATCGATTCTGATTGCCTTGACCGATTGCCGATTTCGATTGACGTGACCGATTTACCGATTCCGACTACCGATCGGTGCTAATGTCGTGACCGATTTGCTGATTCTGATCATCTTGACCGCTTGCCGATTCCGGTTGACGTGACCGATTTGCCGATTCTGACTGTCGATTGGTGCGATTGTCGTGACCGATGTGCCGATTCCGATTATCGATCGATTTCGAGTATCAAGGCCTATTCCGATGATTTCGATTTGTCGAGGCCGATGGTATATGCCAATTCTGATTGTTGCGGCTAAGTATCGAGGCCGATTCTGATCTGTCGAAGACCGAGTATCAAGGTCGATTCCGATTGTCGAAGCCAAGTATCGAGACTGATTCCGATTGTCGAGGCCGCTTATCGAAGCCGATTCCAAATGTCAATTCGATTGTTGAGGTCGAGGTCGATTGTCGAGACCTATATGATGTATATGTGACCCGTAGTTGGGGCCCACTGTGATGTATTCGTGGCCTATGGATAAAGCCCATTGTGATATGCATTAGGCCCATGATGCATGACCCATTTGATGTATTCGAGACCCATGTGTAGGGTCCACATGTCATGTATTTAAAGCCCATGGGCAGGGCCCACCCATTGTGTATATATGACCCTTAAGTAAGGCCCATTGTGTTGTATATTAGGCCTTTGTGTGAGGCCGTGGGTCCATTATATGTTTGGGTTTGTGTGAGTCATTCCTTGGGGGCAATGATGGTTAAATGTCCACATTGTCGAGGCCAATTGTTGATACCGGTTATTGACACCGATTATGAGTATGTGACTGCATAGCATCATGATACATGCCCATACGCATCATCTGCATGTTTGTTATGAGATGTGGTTGACCATTGCATATGTCATTAGGCAGATTGTTGTGAGACTTCCTGATAGGCAGAGGTTATCTCACATGAGCGCACGGTATGCGCATGATTGATGCATGATTGGATTGTATGGCTCATGCATCTTGCATTGTATGCCCTAGCGACATCAGGGCCGTAGCCTCCACAGGCATATCGTGGATGGCCAGACGGGACACCGAAAATCTGTTCTACATGGGGTGCTATAGATATCCCTGGGTGAAAGTCCCTAAGCCCTCTTGGTTCCAGAGGTTGCTCCAACGTCTAGACCGAGTGGATGCATGAGCGCATGAGGGCCGCATACCGTTAGGCCGCGTCTCCCACTGTGTCGTGGTCGGTTGGAAGGGGGTACGGCCTTACCTGCCCGAGAGGAGGGGGCAATGCTAGGCTGAGTCTGACCAGCTCGAGGAATGAGTCCGCTATCGACGAGCCGGGCCCGATATTGGCAGGCGGATAGTGAGGTCTCTTCCACTCACCTTGTTGCGCGCGATGGGGCGGCAATCTGGTTTAGAGTGTAATAGACCCCGGTGATGATCCCAAAGAGGAACCGTACTGATATGTGGACTTATTGAGGAGGATTTGCATACTCATACATTTATTTCATTCACTATCCACTCGGGCTGGTGGTGCGCAACTAATTATTGTGTACCTTCGCATGACAAGGATTTCGGTTGGGCGCGCGACTAACCTGAGATCAGGAGTTTACCACATTGAGTCTGACTATCCAAATTTAGGTATGGGACTGGTTTGGATAGAAGTTCTTTGTGATAGACCCCATAGCTTGTGATACTACGTACCATCATCCCGACTTCACACTCCAGCATGGTCATTTCATTCGCATCGCATATTACATTGCGTCCGCAGTACTTAGTATTTTGGGTTGCCATGTTTCTACATTGATATAGCCGTTAGTACTCATGTCTTGCATCGCATAGTCATGGTACGGCTGATAATACTCATAGACTTATCAGTATATTTCCGCTTATTTCGATATTGTATGATTTATGACATTGTATCCTCAACATCTGATATTGGCTTTCTTTAACTCCTCATTTGTATAGCTGAATTGCATTGCATACCCTGACATTGTATGACTCACGGACTGCCAGTATTTCCGCTTACTCTGATTACTCTGATTACTTTGGTTACTCTGATTACTCTGATTACTCTGATTACTTTGATTACTCTGATTACTCTGATATTGCTTACTTGGTACTTACCTTATGCACACACTTACACCACCCCCTAAGCTTTCTATAAGCTTATGCACGATAGATGCGTGCAAGTGATGTTAGGTTGCAGCAGTGTCGAGCTTGGAGTATGCAGCGGTCTTCTGGAGCTTGATTTTCGATTTATGTATTTCTCCTTCAGCATTGTACTCAAATGATTATATTAGTGGATATGTGATGATGATGATGTTGCCTTTGTGAATTGGATAATCTTGTGGTTATGCTCATTTTGAATTAAATGTACATTGAAAAAAAAATCCTCCTTGTAGGATCCCAGGATCGGAATCTGGCATATGGACGCTAGGAGCCGAGAATGGGGTACTACGGAGGCTGTCGGCACCAGATTCGGCGATCGGGATTCCTGTGAATCCGATTTCCGGGTTTGGGGCGTGACAGAAGTTGGTATCAGAGCATAACTTGGGAGTACCTGAAAATAACATCACATATCTGCTGATATCTACCCTGCACTCTATGATAATTAAGAACTTAGAATGATTAGATCCTCGAGTTCGAATAACTTAGAAATTTTCTGATATAGCTCCCTAACGTTGAGATTGTGAGGCAGTATGGTATCCCAATTTTGATCATTTCTGATCCGGAATTCGAGGTCCAGTTAGATTACTGTAGTGTTGATGAGGCGTTTTGAGAGCAAGAGGCTGAGATTTGCAGGCGTTGTCCACATCTCTTAGGTGTTTAATTATGTTGGCTTGTCGTGTTCGGATAGGATTTCCCCCCTTTGTAATTGTTATGTTGTGATTTAAATTTCGAGGACGAAATTTTTATTAGGAGGGGAGAGCTGTAACACCCGTATCCTGGACCGTACCGTTCCGTAGGTTCCCACGGTCTTTTCGGTCGAATTCCAGCAACCTTCGACCCTTAACCGGCGTTGCACGCAACCTTGATTCACACGTCGTTAATTTAATTCGACTCAATCCGAGACTTGTACCATTGCGACCGCGCCGTCGCCGCGGTTCCGATGCCGCGACTCACGCGCCGAGACGATACGCAGGCCAAGAGATGTGGGCCCGCATTCAGTTCGAGGAAATGCCGCGCATTTGCAATCACAAGAGAATCTCTACAACATGTCCCATCAATCAAGTACACATCAATCACTTCATATGTCAAGTACATATCCCATCACTCCCTTACCAAAGCAACCTTAAAAGTCAAGGCAACCCATACCCCTCTTACCTCAAAAGTCAATAAAGCTCTCACCTCGCCCATCACTCCATCACTCCATCCCATCTTCTCTCTCTCTTATTCTCCCTTCTCTTCCAAGCAACCAAAGAAGAACCCAATCGTCCATGGCTCTCCATAGGAGAGGCTTTGTGTGGCCTACTTTCCATCTCTCATCTCCACCATCCAAGTTTGATCCCAACCGTTGAAATTGTTCATTTGGAGCTCTAGCATGCATTGACGGAAGAAGGAAGGAGAGATCTAAGGTGAGTGATTTTATTGTTTAATTTTGTGATTTAAGGGCCCACTTGTGGTGGGACCCATCTTGATGTTTGTGTTGTATGAATGGAGGGCCCATAGTGGCGGGGTCCCTCCACCACCATCCGATTCCTCTATCTTTTTCTCCATTTATCTCTCTCTCTCTCTCTATCTCCCCCTTTTGATGTGTGGTCCACCATGATCTTATTCACCCTGTCCCATTGCATGTCGTCAGCGGTGGTGGGCCCTGATCATGTGGTACTTGTTGTATCCCAACCGTCCACCCACCTCTGACGTATGCATTGTATTCAACCATCCATTGTCCAACTGTCCTGACGACGGACCCCACCTTGAATATATGTGGGTTTTATCCCAACCATCCATCCTATATGGGTGCGGCCCACCCCACACGAGTGACACGTGTGGGTGGGACCCACCTTGATATATCGATTATGTATCCTCACCGTCCATTTGCCCAGGACGGTGGGACCCCTGAGGATGCATGATGCATATGTTTTATACATGCCATCAGTCCAGCGTCCAATGTCTGGACGCTGGAAGTTTGCTTTCAAATAAAGTAAAATAATAACAATACAATATTATATTATATTATACTACATATACGTATGTGGTGGCCCATGTGGGACCCACTTGATTTACTTCATCTCCACCGTCCAACATCTGGACGGTGGTGCCCTTTCCTCAATGTATGGACCTCATCAACGTCGTCCGTCCATTTGGACGTAGCACCCCATCCTGATGTATGTGTTGTGGGCCCCACCGTGTTGTATGTAATTCATCCACACCGTCTAGAAAGTCTGGACAGTGCTTGACAGAACTTTGCATGTGCTGAGGACCCCACGTTGTGTGGGTTTGATCCACACAGTCCATCAGCGTTTTATCAAACTGTCCATCCAAACGTCCAACGTCTGGACGCCGAATAGGTATTTTATAATATATATGTTATATGTTATATATTTATATATTAATATAATATATATTATTATGCTATGAGGTGGGCCACACATGTGGACCCACCATGTAATATGCGTGAGATCTGCACCGTCCAGAACATGCAGGAGTCTGGACGGTGGCTCTATGCAGTTTATATATATTATATTATATTATAATATGATATGATATATATATATATATATATATATATATATGTATATATATATATATATATATATATATATATATATATATATATATGCATGTAAGGTGGGCCACGTGCGTGGGACCCACCATGATGTATGTTTGAATCCACGCCGTCCATTCATCATCTGGACGGGTGGAGTCAACAGTGATATATGTGTTTTTACCCTGCTGCAACAGCAGCCGTGGGACCCACGTGTGTGTGGAATCCACGAGATGCGTGCGTTGTATCAACGCTGTCCATCCGTTTTATCCACACTCGTCCATCCATTCTGCTGGTGGGTCCCGCATGTGTGGACCCACTTGCCAAGTGGGACCCCTCCGTAATGTATGTGTCATCTGCACCGTCCATCTGGACAGTGCTGTACTGACCTCTCTGTGATGTATGTATTATCCGCACCGTCCATTGCTGGATGGTGCTGTACAGAGGCCCACCATGAAATGTGTTTTAATCGCCGCCGTCCACTGACTGGACGGCGGGCTAATAGGCAGCAACGCAGTTGCTGCATCGATGTCAGTAAGTTCTGTGGGTCCCATCTGGACCATGGATCAACCGTGATGTATTTATTTCATCCGCACCGCCTAGATTGTGCTGACCGGTGCTGGATAATGTTTGGATGGTACTGATTTGTTGTCCAATGTTCGGACAATGTTTAGGCCGTGATGATCATCATTAGGGTGCCATGTGCCCAATAGAATGATGTGTACAGTGATACACATGTTGCACCTGCAACTATTGAAATGATTTTAGATGTAAGCCAAGCTCCCATTTGTGAGGCCCACATTAATGTATTTTGGACCCATCCATTAATCCCACTTAATGTGTACGAGGCCCATTGGTGAGGCCCATTATTGCGTCCCATTTGATGAATGTAAGGCCCATTGATTCGGCCCATTTGAATCGGCCCATTTGATTGGCTCATTGATTCGGCTCATTTGATTGGCTCATTTGATTCGGCCCATTGATTTGACCCATTTGATTTATATGAGGCCTAATGTGATGTATTCGAGGCCCATGAGCGAGGCTCATTGTGATGTATTAGAGGCCCATTAGTGCAGCCCATTGATGCAGCCCAATTAATATATATGAAGCCCATTGATGTAGCCCAATTAATATATATGAAGCCCATTGGTGCGGCCCGTGACGCTATCCACTTGCTGTATTTGAGGCCCAATGCAATGTATGTATGACCCGCTACGGTGTATGGGTCACTCCTCGGGAACAATGTTGGTTACTTGTCCACATTGATGGGCAATAACGGTTGAAAGTCCAAATGTGACCTTCCCTTAGGCTTTGGTTAGGTCGATTATCGATTCCCATTGCCGAGACCCATCTGTCGATTCTGATTATCGATCGATCCCGATTGTCATGGCCAATTGCCAATTAGTGATCGAGGTCAATTGTCTTGATCGATTACCGATTTCGATTAACGTGACCGATTTACCGATTCTGACTAATCCATCGGTGCGATTGTCGTGACCGATTTGCTGAATTTGATTACCTTGACGATTACCGATTTCGATTAACGTGACCAATTTGCCGATTCAGACTATCGATCGGTGCGATTGTCGTGATCGATTTGCTAATTCTGATTACCTTGACCGATTGCCGATTCCGGTTGACGTGACCGATTTGCCGATTCTGATTATCGATCGATTCTGATCATCTTGACCACTTGCCGATTCCAGTTGATGTGACCGATTTGCCGATTCTGACTGTCGATCGGTGGGATTGTCGTGACCGATTGCCGATTCCGATTGACGTGACCGATTTGCCGATGCTTATTATCGATCGATTCTGATTGCCTTGACCGATTGCCGATTTCGATTGACGTGACCGATTTACCGATTCCGACTATCGATCGGTGCTAATGTCGTGACCGATTTGCTGATTCTGATCATCTTGACCGCTTGCCGATTCCGGTTGACGTGACCGATTTGCCGATTCTGACTGTCGATTGGTGCGATTGTCGTGATCGATTGCCGATTCCGATTGACGTGACCGATGTGCCGATTCCGATTATCGATCGATTTCGAGTATCAAGGCCTATTCCGATGATTTCGATTTGTCGAGGCCGATGGTATATGCCAATTCTGATTGTTGCGGCTAAGTATCGAGGCCGATTCTGATCTGTCGAAGACCGAGTATCAAGGTCGATTCCGATTGTCGAAGCCAAATATCGAGACTGATTCCGATTGTCGAGGCCGCGTATCGAAGCCGATTCCAAATGTCAATTCGATTGTTGAGGTCGAGGTCGATTGTCGAGACCTATATGATGTATATGTGACCCGTAGTTGGGGCCCACTGTGATGTATTCGTGGCCTATGGATAAAGCCCATTGTGATATGCATTAGGCCCATGATGCATGACCCATTTGATGTATTCGAGACCCATGTGTAGGGTCCACATGTCATGTATTTAAAGCCCATGGGCAGGGCCCACCCATTGTGTATATATGACCCTTAAGTAAGGCCCATTGTGTTGTATATTAGGCCTTTGTGTGAGGCCGTGGGTCCATTATATGTTTGGGTTTGTGTGAGTCATTCCTTGGGGGCAATGATGGTTAAATGTCCACATTGTCGAGGCCAATTGTTGATACCGGTTATTGATACCGATTATGAGTATGTGACTGCATAGCATCATGATACATGCCTATACGCATCATCTGCATGTTTGTTATGAGATGTGGTTGACCATTGCATATGTTATTAGGCAAATTGTTGTGAGACTTCCTGATAGGCAGAGGTTATCTCACATGAGCGCACGGTATGCGCATGATTGATGCATGATTGGATTGTATGGCTCATGCATCTTGCATTGTATGCCCTAGCGACATCAGGGCCGTAGCCTCCACAGGTATATCGTGGATGGCCAGACGGGACACCGAAAATCTGTTCTACATGGGGTGCTATAGATATCCCTGGGTGAAAGTCCCTAAACCCTCTTGGTTCCAGAGGTTGCTCCAACGTCTAGACCGAGTGGATGCATGAGCGCATGAGGGCCGCATACCGTTAGGCCGCGTCTCCCACTGTGTCGTGGTCGGTTGGAAGGGGGTACGGCCTTACCTGCCCGAGAGGAGGGGGCAATGCTAGGCTGAGTCTGACCAGCTCGAGGAATGAGTCCGCTATCGACGAACCGGGCCCGATATTGGCAGGCGGATAGTGAGGTCTCTTCCACTCACCTTGTTGCGCGCGATGGGGCGGCAATCTGGTTTAGAGTGTAATAGACCCCGGTGATAATCCCAAAGAGGAACCGTACTGATATGTGGACTTATTGAGGAGGATTTGCATACTCATACATTTATTTCATTCACTATCCACTCGGGCTGGTGGTGCGCAACTAATTGTTGTGTACCTTCGCATGACAAGGATTTCGGTTGGGCGCGCGACTAACCTGAGATCAGGAGTTTACCACATTGAGTCTGACTATCCAAATTTAGGTATGGGACTGGTTTGGATAGAAGTTCTTTGTGATAGACCCCATAGCTTGTGATACTACGTACCATCATCCCGACTTCACACTCCAGCATGGTCATTTCATTCGCATCGCATATTACATTGCGTCCGCAGTACTTAGTATTTTGGGTTGCCATGTTTCTACATTGATATAGCCGTTAGTACTCATGTCTTGCATCGCATAGCCATGATACGGCTGATGATACTCATAGACTTATCAGTGTATTTCCGCTTATTTCGATATTGTATGATTTATGACATTGTATCCTCAACATCTGATATTGGCTTTCTTTAACTCCTCATTTGTATAGCTGAATTGCATTGCATACCCTGACATTGTATGACTCACGGACTGCCAGTATTTCCGCTTACTGTGATTACTCTGATTACTTTGGTTACTCTGATTACTCTGATTACTCTGATTACTTTGATTACTCTGATTACTCCGATATTGCTTACTTGGTACTTACCTTATGCACACACTTACACCACCCCCTAAGCTTTCTATAAGCTTATGCACGATAGATGCGTGCAGGTGATGTTAGGTTGCAGCAGTGTCGAGCTTGGAGTATGCAGCGGTCTTCTGGAGCTTGATTTTCGATTTATGTATTTCTCCTTCAGCATTGTACTCAAATGATTATATTAGTGGATATGTGATGATGATGATGTTGCCTTTGTGAATTGGGTAATCTTGTGGTTATGCTCATTTTGAATTAAATGTATATTGAAAAAAAAATCCTCCTTGTAGGATCCCAGGATCGGAATCTGGCATATGGACGCTAGGAGCCGAGAATGGGGTACTACGGAGGCTGTCGGCACCAGATTCGGCGATCGGGATTCCTGTGAATCCGATTTCCGGGTTTGGGGCGTGACAACCTGTGAAAACCTTGAAATAGTGGAAAGCCAAAAATTACGAGAGTAGTAATTTTAGGAGTGGAGTAGGTGTGTGTTGAACACCAAATCATTATAACTCTTTGTATATTTGTGGTGATTGATTTATTTTATTGTCTGTCTTTACTGTTTTAAAAGATTGATTTCAAGGGCATCATGATATAAGGTAGCCTTGCCTAAAGTTTTAGGTGAAAGTTTTCATATGAATAAATTAGAATCAAGTTTTCAATACGTTGTGCGATTGAGAATATATTTTTGTGATTTATTATAAGGAAATAGTTTAGTCTTATTTACCCTCCCTCATAGACATCGATAGATCATTTCTCATAATATTAATTATCAGGCCTGTGTCCTTTTATCTCGTCGTTCCGTAGGATCCCACAGTTCTCCCGATCGAATTCTGACGACCCGCGACTTGTAGATATCATTTGCGTTCGACCTTAAGCCGCATCTTGTAAACCTAGGCCAACTCAACCCGAGACCTGTGCCTTTACGACACTTTGTTGTCGCGGTTCCAACGCCACGTCTTCTGCGTCAATCCGACATCTAGATAGTGAGATCTAGCCCTCGCATTATCCCGACCATTGATCATACATTGTGGGACCTATGGTGTCCACGCCCATTTCTCTAGACAATCATGTGGGTGATGTCACCCTAGCTAACCTAGGATGACATCATCCTACCCCCATAGCCTCATGCCTCTTACAAAGCAATGATGACCCTAGGCATGCCTTCTTACAACAAATCATTGCCTAGCTAGGAGAGAGGGTAGCTACCTTACTCCCCTACCCCACTAACTCTCTCTCTCTCTCTCTCTCTCTCTCTCCCCTTCATCTCTCTCTTTCACTCTTTCATTCTCTCATTCTTACATTGTTGCAAGTGCTTGGACGTCCCAAGCTATCCCAAAATCCAGCCCCTTACATGCTCCTATACCCCCTCATCCAACCATCCAAAGTCAATCTCAACCATTAAAGCATCTTCCTTGGCCCACCAGGATCCCATTGGTGGAAGAAGGAGCTTGAGATTTAAAGGTGGGTGCTCTCTAGAGTTAGATCTTACTCTCTTCCTTAGATCTCTTTCTTTTCCTTTCATGGGGACTTAAAGGACCCACCAATCATGGTGGAGATCCTCCATGATCCCCTAGATGTGGCCTTTGGCCCATCTTGTTGCATGCATGAGCCATAGTGGGACCATTCTCCATGAACCTCACCATGATTGTTTTTACTTCAATTCGTACCTTTTAAGGTTCATCTAGATCCCTGATTTGCATGGTGGGGATGATATCCCCACCTCAGATTTTTTTTTTTTTTTTTTTTTTTTTTTTTTTTTTTTTTATGTTATGTTGGGCCCATGCATGCATGGGACCCATATGTAATTGTATGGTGTAGATTAGTGAGGGACTCGTAGTGGCGGAGTCCCTCCTCTATTGGCCGATTCTTTCTCTCTTTCTCACTGTTGTCCAATTTTCTGGACGCAGGCCGACCCACCTTGCTCCCCTGTCTTGCATGCAAAGGTCTGATGCATGTGGACCTGGTCTGAGTGTGTGGGGCCCATTTAGGTGGTCCAATCTTGATGTACATGGCGTTATTTATCTTTTTTGTTTCTAGCAAGCTTTTGGCCTAGAATTGGACAACAACATGTTGCTGTCCAGATTTTTCTCTGGGCCTATTTAATGTTTGTAGAGGGGTTTTGCTTTGATTTTACCTGGAATTTATGTGTTTGGATGATGCATATGGACCCCACGTGATGTGTGTATTCTATATCCATGCCGTCCACATGATGGGGCCCACCTTGCTGACCGTTTAGCGTCAGGCCCACTACCTGCCCGTCTGAACAGGCCCAGGTGGAGAGAAAACATAAATACCAGCTTTATTCAAAGCTAGTGGGTCCCACACGTGTGGACCCACCTCTGATGTATGTGTTTCATCCATACTGTCCACCATCCATTGCTGGACGATGGGACCCATGTGATATATATGTTTTATATCCTAGTCATCCGTCCACTTGGCTAGACGTGGGACCCACCCCACACGTGTTGCACGTGTGGGGGTGGGCCCACCTTGATGTATGTATTCTATATTCACACCGTCCATCTCTGGACGGTGCTGCGTGGGGCCAACCATGATGTATGGGTCTTATCCATGCTGTCCAACCTCTGGACGGTGGGATCCACCTTATTGTATGTGTTATATATTCACACCATCGCTCCTTGGACGATGATGCGTGGGCCCACCATGCTGTACGTGCTATATCCACGCTATCCAACCCCTGGACATAGGACCCATTTGATGCATGTTTTATCCTCAGTTGTCTATCCCTTGAACATCCAGATTGACTGAACTGATGCTAGCCCAAAAGTCCAGCAACAGTCCCACCTCCTTGTATGATATACACCACCATGTTGAACAGAATTTGGCCCCCTTTGATGCCTTGTTAGGCCCACCTTTCATCTGATTGTATAAGGGCCAGATTGCCCAGATTTTTTGGATGTCTAATGTGCCAGATGAGCTGAATATCCAGCCTTAAAATTTCTATAGTGAGGTGTTATCCATCCATTATGGTGGACTATATGGGTTGATTTGTAAACCACTATGTTGAGTATATTGTACACTTGGCCCAACTATATTTTTGGAGCCTATGGGCTTCCCAAAGAGGCCCACCATGTTGGATGTGCTAGACATAGGCTACCTCAGCATTTTTTTGGGCTTTGGGCTGCCCCATGTGGCCCACCTTGATGTATGTGGGCTATGGGTTAACCGAAGAGGCCCAATATTAAAGTATGAGATAATATGAGTGATGCCCATTTATTTTCCGGCCATTATGAGGGATAGGGCTATTTCATTAGGCCATTGTGTGAGGCCCATTGTGATGTATATTAGGCCCTTGTGTGAGGCCCAGTGTGAAGTATATTAGGCCATTGTGTGAGGCCTATTGTGATGTATATGAGGCCCTTGTGTGAGGCCATGGGCCCCACTATATGTTTGGCTCTATGTGGACCACTCCTTGGGAGCAATGTTGGTTGAATCTCCACATTGTATGGGCAATGATGGTTAAATGTCTACATTATGACCTTCCCTTAGGCCCATTGTTAGGCCCATTCTCATCCTTCTCTAAGTGGGTTGACCTAAATCATTGGGCCCCATTGATATTTGCATGATCCATCTATTCATATTGGGCTAACCCAAAACGTTGGGCCCCCCATTGGTTGCTAGTAGGATTATTTTAATCTTGAAGTCCATCTAGGACTCATTTGGGCCCCCTAGGGAATCTAGCGGGCTATATGATAGTATGGAGAAGGAAGCCCATTCCGGATCCTTAGGAATATAGGTAGGCCACCTAGGCCCAACCTTAATATGAGGAGAGTATATCATTACTGTAGATGGTAAGATCTGCGATGTCAGATTTGGTATATCCACAGTTGAGAACCAACCTTTATGTTATGGTTTAGATCTGCTATCCTTCTATGGACCCCGCCTTATGTATAGGCCGATTATCGATGTCGACTATGAGTATTTGATAGCATAGCATCATGATACATGCCCATACACATCATCTGCATGCTTGTTACGAGGAGTGATTGATCATATCATTATGCCATTGGGTAGGTTGTTTATAGGACTCCCTGATAGGTAGAGTTGTCCCACATGAGCGCATGGTACGCGCAGGATTGATGCATGATTGGATTGCGTGACTCATGCTTATTGTATTGTGTGATTATGATTATTATACACCCTAGCGACATCAGGGCTGTAGCCTCTGTAGGTATAGTGTGGATGGCAGGATTGGATATCGGAAATACTTGTTAAAGCACGGGGGCGCCATAGATGTCCCAGGGTGAAAGTCCCCAAACCCTTATGGTACCATGGAGGATACTCCATTGTCTAGACTGAGTAGATGTATGAGCGCATGAGGGCCGAATACCAGGAGGCTGTGTCTCCCACTGTGTCGTGGTCGGTTGGAAGGGGGCGTGACCATACCCGCCCGGAGAGAAGGGGGTTATTGCTAGGTTGAGTATGACCAGCTCATAAATGGGTCTACTATCGACGTGCCGGATAGATATTGGCAGACTATTGGTCAGGTGGATAGTGAAGTCTCTTTCGCTTGCATGGTTGTGCATCTAGTGTGGGGTGACAATCTGGTGTCTAGTGTACTAGACCCTGGTGATATTCCAGAGATGAACTTTATTGATATGATGATTCAGATGAGATTTGGTATGCTTGAGTTGCATCTTGCATATGACATTGGCCATGTAGGCCTTGCATCGCATGACCTTGGTATGACCGATAGCATTTATGTCTCGTATCGCATAGCCTTGCTACAGTTAATAATATTCATGGACTATCAGCATTTCCGTATTACTCTGATATTGCATACTTGCATTTCTACCTTGCGCACATACTTTCACCACCCTCTAAGCTTTCTATTAGCTTATGCACGATTGATGCAGGTGACGCTAGAACATAGTTGAACAGAAGCGTGCAACTGAGCTTTTGGAGTTTTAATATTATCATTATATTTCACTTATGCATTGTACTTAAAGTTTTTTTTATCATAGTGGATTTTGTGATGATGTTCTTGTTATTGTTCGTGGGTTATGCTTATTGTTATGCTTATTACGAAACAAATTTATATTGAAAAGCCTCCTTGTAGGATCGCAAGATTGGAACCTGGTATATGGGTGCCAGGAGCCGATAATGGGGTACTACGGAGGCTATAGGCGTCGGATTCGGCGATTGGTAATTTTGTGAGCCTGGTTTCCGAGTTTGGGGCGTGACATTAATAAATTATGAATTTAATCCAACTATTCCATCAGTGGGGCCCACCTTTGATCAATTCAAAATGTCCCATTACCATTAATCCATTTTTTTAATCCAAGCTTATATGAGTTCCTTAAAACATAATGATCCAATTGTCATATTTCCGAATCCGATGGATTAACACAAGGTTCTGTTTATCAATCCTATCAATCGATCGAGACAGCTTGACGACCCTCGATTGATTTCTTCAATCGATCGAACTTAGATTGAGGAAAATTAAATTTTATAACTTAAGTCTTTGGACAATTTTGGTCACTTTCGAATGATCGAACCTACTCATCAATCGATTGAGAAAGACTAGATTTAATTTGATTTGGTCATTCGACAATTTTAACCATCTTTGGTTGAAACCTTCGATAGATCAAGATTGCTCGAGAAATCCCTCGATCGATAGAAACCAGTTATCGATCAATCGAATAAATTTTGAATTTTAACTTTTCATTGCTAGACGAAAATTGACCTATTCAATCAATCGAACCTTAACCTCAATCGATCGATTGAATCTAGACGATTTTTGCTATATGATTCGATTTCGTAATTTTTAGAATTTTTCTTTATTTCCTTAACCTTTATGGATTTATCACATTCATAGGTTAGGTCTAAACCATCCGATGATTTCCCATCACTAAGTTTTAAAAAAAATTAAGGAATTTCTCCAATCAAACTATTCGAGATCTATAATCGTCCTATAGCATGATTCATCACTAAAGTTAACCATTGATCATTGTGGACAATCCAATAGTCATATCACTTTACAATTTGGGGCCATGGTATGTTTTGGCTTTAAGAAACCTTTGATTCAAACTTATCCAAGCTGGCATTGTTAGATGGTCCAAAGTTGATCTTTGCAACAAGAGATCTCGTGTAACGCCTTCCTCTTATTATTAAAACCTCATATGGATTGATGTTACGAAATTCGCTTTGTTTATGGTGTAGATTCGGGGATTATTAATCCAAAACACAATCAAAATCTACCTCTGACCTTACCCTCCATCGAGAGTGTTTCTATTAACACGTTAAGTGCTTGATTTTTATTATTAATTAAAAAATTAAAATTTTAATTCAATTAATCCAGAATTTTACATTAAGCACTACAAGATTGAACATGGTCCCATGTAATAGGCAATGTTAATAAGGGCCCACTATTATCTCATGCAAGGAGAGCTGGGTATGTATGTCATGCAAACTATGAAGATGGATGTGATACATGGTTAATTTGATGGAAGCCTTGAGATGAAATATAGACCACAAGATGATTAAAGATGTCCAAAGCTCACGAGATGGACAATGCTGATATGTTAAGTGAGTAGAGCCCATAAAGTGGATATCCACTACACCAAAATATCAATTTTGGAACGAAATGGGATTTTGGTTCGAGAACGGCTTAACATTTTAAGCCGTTCCATATTTAGAACCGTACCACGACAAAATAAAATAATATTCCCAGCTAAGCCAAGCTCTTCCTCTCCCGTTCCCTCACCCCTCTCTTTCTCTCTCCATCACTCCCGATTTCTCTCTCCCGCTCCCTCACTCCCTCCCTCCCTCTCAATCTCTATCCATCTCTCTCTCCCGTTCCCTCACGCCTAATTTCCCTCTCTCTCCCTCACGCCTGGAGGTGGGTTTGAAGGGAGTGAAATAGAGATAGCGATGGCGATGATTACAGAGGGTTAGTGGAGATAACAGCAGCAGCGGTAGGTGGTTTTATGACGAGAAAGGGGTTAGGGATTTGGGGCTTGCGACGAGAAAAATGGTTAGGGATTTGGGGCTTGCGATAAGAAAAGGGGTTAATGATTTGGGGCTTGTGAGCAGGAGTGGTTTCTCTGGCAGGATTCTAACCAGCATTGGTAATCTATTGAATCTAAGGGTGCTGGATTTGAGTGGCCAGAATCTGTCCGGCAAGCACCAATGGAGCTATCTGGGTTGCCAAATCTGCAGGTTCTCGAGCTAGCTGATAACTCATTTTTCGGCAATGTCCCAGAAGGTTCAGCAGTTTTTTAAAATTACAGGTCCTGAATCTGACATCCAATGCCTTCTCCGGCAGCATTCCAATAACATACGGGTTTCTCCAATCTTTGGCGATTCTCTCCCTATCAGGCAACAACATATCAGGCGGGATTCCAGCAGAGCTTGGTAACTGTTCCAATCTTGAAGTATTATAGCTTCACTCAACCATTTAACTGGTCAGATTCCTACTCCATGAATCACCATTCCAAGTTGCCTTGATTTTTATCTTTTTTTTTTTTTTTTTTTTTTTTTTTTTTTTTTTTTTTAAATTTTCTTTTTAATATTACTTTCATCCATGGTATACAACTATAGATCACTACATGGAGCTTTGTTAAGCCACACACATGGAATAAAACTCATGTACATGCCACTCATGTGCCACCATGGCGTGATAGATCTGAGATCCAAGCTATTCATTGGAATGGTGCTATTATGTTAATGCTCTAACCCAAGAATCTGGTTGACCCACTGGTCAGGTGGGAGACAGTTTGCAAAACAAATGAACAGCTCTGAAAAGCTTGGTAGAAGTATTCTAACCCATCTTTCAGGGTGACAAATCTGGGTGATTAGCTAATATAGTTTAGGTCAGCAGTAGATCCTGTTAAATGGCCCACCCAGTTGTTAAATGGGTACCCTCCTATTTGTCTTAGGAGTTGGTAACTTCAAGCCTCTGATGTGTTCTATTTTTGGCAGATATATTAGAGTTGCAGAAGGTGGCATTCATACCAGTTGCAAATGGCACATGTTTGGTTAAGGCGAGTTCCCTTTTTGTACATCTGACAGTCAACCTTTCCCCATTTGCATTCGAACTTCCTACTCGGTATCTCCCATTTGTGAATATTCTCAAGGACATTGGGTTTCAAGATGTGCTCTCTCTCCTGTGCAAAGGATCTTCTGTTAAGCATCCAGAGATCATGTCGCTATCAACGTCTCAATCCTAATGAACTCCATGCTGTGATGAAGATTCTTCACTTCATATGTAATGGGGTTGCCTGGGCAAGGTCAGATGGATCCAATTGGGCAATAGAAGCAATAGTCTTGGATGATGGATGCAGGCTCGTTTTTTGTTCATGCTTGATCAAGACCCAAGCTAACATGAAGCTTATGCAGTCTTAAACATTAACATAAGCTCATAAGCCTTATAATCTTCCGATGCATGAAAACAGTTAGTGCATTTAAAGCTGATCCATTCCAGTTCCCCACATTACTTCTGTCTTAGAACATCCTAAAAGTGAACTTAGAATAGTGCTCTTATTTGCTGATGGTTATTGCCTCTAATCAGCTTTACATTTAGCTAACATGGGAACTAAAGACCATAGTCTGGCATTACTAACTTCCATGAACTTGTTTATTGTTGGAATCAGACTAACAAATGGTTATTCTTCTAGTACTTTGTCTTCAAATAATTTTGATATGTGAACTTGATCTATTGCCTTTTTCTTTGTTCATATATTGATGCACTGGTCAGGATGGGCACAATTAGCAAAATTTACTTATTTTTTGTTGCAATACATTTCTAAAGAGCATGGTTGTTAAAGCTTTTGGCATTGGAGTTGCATGTTGGTGATGTGGATGCATCCACCCCTATATTTTTGTATTTGTGAACAGAGGATGTACAAAATAGAGATTCTACATATTTACCTTTAATTACATTCACTTGTTTGCTTTTATGTAACATAAATGCATTTCATCAAAATGATTTCCCCTCTCTGATTGATGGCTAAACATGACTGAAATGTTCACTTGTTGTAGATTTGTAAAAACAAATAAAAAAAATGTTCACTTTGGATGATCCTAACCATCCAATTGGGCAAGGTTGTATGTGGACCATTGCTTGCAACTATCCATTTTGACCATATAGCTAGGATCACCATATCTAGGCTTGTTTATAGTCAAATTTTAACCAAATCTCCTTTTGTCCCTTGTTTGTATTGCTTTGGTTTTAGTCCCACACTGGAAATCTACAAAACTTCCAAGCAAGTTATAAGCATTAGTTGGGGTAGAAGGCTTGGACCTTCAAGGGACATGGTGTTTGGGTGTGCGCCACCTCTGTTCTCATATTTAACATGATTGTGTAGAATGGCAGATGCGAGAGCTTGTGGGTGGTTAATTCTTTTAGTTTGCATAGTAATTTCAATGAGAGCTAATTCATTCAATGTGGATATTACATACGTTGAAAACCCCATTGCGAAAGGGGCAGGTGTGGATTTTCATCATTTACGACTCTCTTCCATCTTATCTAAATTGGGTCTTCTTTCAACATTTACTCCATGCTTTTAGTAGGTATATTGCAGTTCACCAATCTGTTTCTTTTTAATTGAGCGGCTTGACTTGAATTGATATTTATGTTCCAAGGAGCCTCCCATGTATATTAGGAAGATAAGCATGTTCATGCTTTTAAAGACATCATGCAATAGAAACTCCCATGTATATTTAGAATTTTTTTCTTGGAAAGGCCATAGTTCTAATCATTCAAACTTTGTGTTTAGGGACATTCGTGTTTTTCCATTGTATGATGACCATCCCACCTAACATACAATCGTATTTCTTACATGGAAATTTTTTGTTCATGCAAAATATTCTTTTTTTCCTTGATCGTTCCTTTGTGTCAACTCTAGTATTTTGCATAAACTTCAGTTTTAATTATCTTTTCTGAACTTAGGTGTGAGTTTCGATTTGAGCATGTAGTTCAATGGTAGAAAATCTGCATTACAACATTGAAACCTATGGTAGTCTAGCTCACTTGGATTAAATGGGAGCTGCTAACAAAGGTCTTTAAACCATGCATTTTTTTCTTTCTTATAACCATGGCCCACTTAGAGATTAGATCAGGTCAATTGGCTAGGCTGGGCCATTCATCGTTGGCCGGAGCATGGCTTGGCCATTAATTGAGCTCCACTATTAAGATGCATTTTCTGAAAATAATGTTGGTTCGCCGATCCATATCAAACTTGGACGAGAAAAAATAACAATAAAGAGAAGTCCAATAGCCTAGATTCAACAAATATATGTCAAATATATGTGGCTTACTTGATAAGAGTGCCACCTTAAAGTTTAGTATATAGCATGTTCATAATACTTGCAAGCTAAAATGCTTATTGTATTGTGAAAAAACAGTTTCGTATAGCCTACCTCAATGTTGTCTATTGCCAATATTGTTTTGTACCTACCATTATAAGGTCACCTTATCTCATAATTTGATATGTGAAACCCACTAGATGGATGGTCTTGGTCATGGACCATTGCACCTATGTCCAATTTAGTGCAGTGTCAGATAAAGAAATTCGTACATTGTGCTGAGGCTAGCTTTCCCATATGTAATTATATATCTACCAAAGTATTTTATGAATTCCCTTCTTGTAGTGGAGAGTGCTTATTCTACTAGTAACCTAGTTGTCTTCAACTTGTACAGGCATTACATGTCCTCTAACAGTTGTATGCTATTTTTTCTTTTTCTTTTTGTTGTTTAAAAATGATTGTTTTTGTTTTGCAGGAAGATTATTAAAAATGATTGTTTCTGTTTTGCAGGAAGATTATGGCAGGCTGCATTTCCGGTTAGCACAGAGGTTTGTTTCAATTCTTTTTTCTTCTTCAATCAGTACATCTGCTTTTCGATGTTATATCAAACATTGCTAGAGTAGTTCATGTCAATGGAGTGAGCAGTAAATTCCATCTGACATTGGGGTTTTTAGTAACTTGCAGCTATTGAATATGTCTGGGAATTCTCTTGTGGGTACGGTTCCAGCGAGCATTGGGGAATTGAAAGCAATGAAGATGGGTGTGGAGGTATATCATCATTTGAATGCAATCTTTTCTTCTTATTCCCCGTCCATGTTTACTGCTCAGATCATCATTTGAAGGCCATCAAGAAGATCACATGGCACAAAAATCAGGCTGGTCCACTCATCAGGTAGCCCATCTGACTCAACATGCAGGGTGTGGCCCAACTAATGTGTGGATTCGCCTTATTTTTTGAAGTGGGTGATCTTCAAGATGGAACCTACCATTTTCTATGGTGCAGATATCCTACACATTCAATGCTGCTATTTTTTCTCTTCCCTTTTTTTTTTTTTTTGGTGGTAAGCTGTTGTTGTGGATATGTGAGATGAGCCCATGAGGGGATTCAGACAAGGACCAGGCGAACAGTTCAAAATCTAGGCCGAAGCCAGCCCCAAGCCCAGCCCGTTGACAACCCTAGTTGTGGGCATCAAGAACTGTGTCGCTGGAATTCCCTTTGAAAGCCTTGATTGTTTGTTTGTTTTTTTTTTTTCCACATGCTATACCCATTAGCATTTAGCACCATTATGCTAATTGTAGTAGATGATTTAGCTGCAAACCACGATAGTAAAGGTACCAATTAAGAAGATTTATCTTTTTAAAACTAGTTGATTGCAATTATTGTGATCTATCCTAGATGTTTATTTGTGTGCTTTATGGCTGTGGCGCAGAATTGTTGAGTTTCTTGGAATTTTGAATTGAGAAACTTTTTAGGAGTCTGAAACTAAATTGAACCGCGATTAGCATGAATTGTGAACAACTCATCTACTGATTATTTTTGGTTCTTTCATGGTTTCAAAGCAATATGCCACTGAATCTTTTATATAGTCCACCCAATGTTTATTTCCCATCCAACCTGTTCATAGGAAATACAAATATCAGCTTATCCAACACTTCTATGGCCCTCGAGAAGTTTTCAAAAGCGAGCCTTCAATCCCCACTGTGTTTG
Organism: Magnolia officinalis; assembly: GCA_021015155.1. NCBI lineage: Eukaryota > Viridiplantae > Streptophyta > Magnoliopsida > Magnoliales > Magnoliaceae > Magnolia > Magnolia officinalis. Next base: position 18,395,381 of record JAJHSJ010000014.1, read on the forward strand.
TTATGGTGTCATCCACTTGAGATTTGGATCTGCCTCTATCACAGTCTTCTGCTTGCGTAATTTAACTGTCTCTGGAGTATGATATGCTGTTTTAGTATAATCCCATTCATGTTTAATGCACTAATATGGACAACATTCAATCATCATTATCTATGTTGCATAAGTGATGCGTTGGAACTCAGGAGCTGAGCTTCTGCTCGACCCCCAATTTTTAGGGTGTTACATTTTTGTATTCATGCTTTGTGTTTCATTTTTCTGTTGTTTCAACAGATGCCATTAATGCAATAAATGGAACAATCATTACTTATGGACAGGTAAGCTGCAATTTGATAGAAATTACTTAGTTCATATTCCCATTATTGCCTACTTCTGATTTTTTCTCTCCACCACATGAATCTCTTGATGTTCAAAACCATTTATTTGTAGGTTACCACACACATCCTAACAATCCAATTTCTAGCAAGCTGCAGAATGGTTAAAATGAAATAGTTTTTTTGGAAATGCAATGCATTCTTTTTGCCTAATAAAAAATGGCAAATGCATGTCATAAAACTAATGCGTAGCTAGAGAGAAAAAAAAAGATTTTTTTTTTTTTCTTAGCAATCCACTATTTTGTACACTATGAACCACCATGAATCGACCAGCTTGAAATTTGGCCAGAAGATCTACACAATGGTCTAGTTGATGGGCAGCTTAGATTTTGGTAAAATTGTGCTTAAAACAACAGGTACACTAGTTTTTGGAAGACATGGTCTTCAAGTTTTTCAGTTCATTTACTTTTGTTCTGCAATTTTGTTTTCCTTGCAAGTTGCAACCCATTGCCATTTTGTTGATTGTTCCACTTCCAGTGCTTTCTCATATGGCTTTTGGATGTCACCTAATCTCTATTTGTTTTTGTCATTGCTGTAGAGAATTTTCGAGCACTTTGCACAGGTAAGCCAACACTGTCTGTCAATTTTAAGTGGTAGGTTTTTCCTTAAGTTTATGTTACACTGATGCAAATACTCAGATTTGGACTTCTTTTCTCATTACAAGAGGTTTGTACTGAAAGCATTGTTGATATTGAAAATAGTCAGTTGTAGTCAGGGTTCAACTTCTCATTACAAGAGGTATATGATTACTTAAGAGCATTTTTTTCCTCTTTATCGCGATGTAGATACGTCAATGGAAACATTGGGAGGATTCTATTAAGAAAGATAAATATGATCAAGACAAGGGTAATGCTTTTGGATTCTGAAAACTCCTTTGAAGCTGAATTGCTGGACAACTAAGGATCTGGAGAGAGCCATCTTTGTTTCTTTTTTATCTGATTTTTCTTCAGCATGCTTTTATCAGGGAACATTTTCTTGGAATTGGGTTTTGTTCAACCATTCTGAGTTGGCTGGTAAGTTATTTAATCATGGGGTGTAAATTGCCATCCATCCCTATTCTTAAATGGTTCTTCAACATGAATTAAAGAACTTTGCACTGGTGGGTTACTTTGTTCTCCTTTGTAGGAAATAGATCTTTTTGCCATTGTAAAATCAGGAATACGCTAAACCAATGAAAGAAATTGAGAACAGAGGAACTTTGGGGGTTTACTTTTATTCTTTGTTTCTTTAATCAATAAATGTGGGAATGACCAAGAGTCGAAAGGAATATTTATGGAACAAAACATAGAAGAAAGATTATCCTCACTAACTCAAACCTGTAGGATGTCATGCATCCTCACTAACTCTAAGAACTGTATAAACATTTTCTTCTTTTCTTCTTTTGAATCAACATTTATGGAATATCCTTGTTATTTTCATGAAAGACTACACTGAAATGTCTATGGAATTTTGGATATTTTGGAGATAAAGAAAACCCCTTGCTATTTCTTATATAACATACGTTTGGATTCTCAATTGAAATGAAGTACAAATATATGTCAGTTTTTCCACCAAATATTTTTTTTACCCCCGGTTCTAACAGATATGATCAATACTTCTGCACTTTAATTCATAGGGTCATAATGTTGTGTTGATCTCCAACCATCAGACAGAAGCTGAACCAATGATAATTGCCTTGTTGCTTGAGACATCACACCCTCATGTTGCTGAGAAGATGGTATGCTACATTTGGGTAGAGAACATCACAATATAGAGGTGTTACAAGGTCAGTTGGAGCCCTCTCTCTCCTCTTGTTTATCATTTTTGTGTTTTGGTTATTTTAGTTCATATATGGTGGTTTGTCATTGTAACTATTTTTTGGGCTTTTAGTCTCTTGCTTTCCTTCTTTTATTTATTTATTTTTTACCTTAAAAAATAAATTGAATTGGGTTCCTTCTGTGACACTGTTTTGTTTTTGTTGTTCCCCCTTAAATTCATGTGGGGTGCTTATGGGTTTATTTCTCTCTTAGTTTTTTTTTTTTTCCCTTCTTTTTAATGTTGTTCTTGTTGTTGATATTTTTCTCTTGGGTGTCTTGTTCTTTTATGTGTGATGCTTCCAATGATACATTTTTATTTTCCTGTGGGTTGCTCCCATTTCTATTTTAATTTCATTGCTTTCTATTTTGCTTATAATAAGGCTATTTGGTTTTATTTATATCAGGCATAGGTGGACTGGTAGATATGAAGCCCATCTATGGGACAACAGCTGCAAGAAGGAAGGCCAGACTAGAAAAGGAAGGCAAGGTTAGTAAAACAATAGGGGGATAATTTCATATCTGAAGGCCAGACTAGAAAAGAAGGATTTGCAGCGGATGTCATATCTGAAGGCAGTGATCATTCTAGAAAAGAGCAAGGAATCATTGGATTATAGAAGCCTGGAAATGAAATGTTGAATTGAAATTGGAAATTGGAATTGAAATTGAAATGTATACTAGAAAAGAAGGAAAAGATTATTATGTGTGTGAATCATTCTATTGTCTTTTTTCTTTTATTTGTGTAATTATCTGGCATGTAATACAAGTACATTACATACCCCACTCTCTCTCATATAATGAACAAAGTGCTTTAAAATTGTTCTTAAAATTCCGTCCTAAAATCTGACCATTGGCAACATTAATAGGCATTCTAAAATTTTGTGCCTGAAATGTGACCGTTGGCACCCGAACGGTTTAAAACCGTTCCTAAAATTCCGTTTCTAAAAATTGAAACGGTACCCAAAATGGTTCTAAACCGTGCTTTTCGGCGACGCCTCATTTAGGAACGGTTTGAGACCGTTCCTGAAGTATTTAGGAACGGTTTTAAACTGTTCCTAAATGACGATTTTGGTGTTAGTGATCATTAATCATAATATGTAATGAATGGTCTTGATTGTATAACGTGATGAATGGTTTGAATTATGAGCCATGTAGAATACATGTTATAATTGGAAAATGACGAACATGAGTTGAATATATATAATTAGTTGTTGAATGACTTGGACACTTGTCTCATATAAGAAATTACTATGAGAGTTTTTAGGCCATTGGACGATTAGACATTGGATCTTGAACATGATAAATGGCTCTGTATGAAGTTTGAGTGTGGTCCATCTGATAAACTATTTTGATAAACAACATTGATCATGCAGTGTAGTGAATATGAAACAAAATAAAACATTTCAAGTAGCATTCCTTGTTATGAACTCATGCTACATGGAATTGAACTATGAGTTTCAGATATTTATTACACATAGATGGACAATTGTTGTCTCATATAAATGGATAGTTGTCCAGTAAAGCTATCAAGCTCCGAAATACGACACTCGAGTTGGCCAAACCCCAATCCTCCTGCATCCCAGGGCATAGCTCATAAATTAAAATTTTACAAACCATGATTCTACAAATATCACATAATACCAAACTATATTTCTACAAAATAAATCCATTAGAATAAAATATTTAAATATTATCAAAATATCTAAAGTCACATCTATTCTTTCATTATAAATTTTCTATAATTAATTCAAACTAAAAAAGACAACTAGAACTAGGCAAATGGCTATAACTCTGCTTCACTTCGCTTCCTCACCAGACTTTGCTCATAAAAATTAATTAATATCTATAGTAAAAGATGAGATTGACAACCCAGTGAGGAAGTCTTGTACAATTTACCACTCATAATTATAATTTCAAAAGTATATAAAATAATTATTTTCATAAATAATAATATTCGATACTTGAATAGAGAAAAGTTTTATAAACTATGCTTTTAGAAATATGCATACTACGTGTGATATTAAAAGATGAAACAACAATCATAGTATAAATAAACCAATAGAACAACCATAGCCATTTTAATTCAGTTGGTCATCACTTTCATATTACACATACATATCTCCAATGGGATTCAGAGTCTTCCAAGATAATCCACTCAGATCATGGTGAGGGACTCACCCAATGTGGTGAAGCAAAAAATCTCCACCTGGCCTATGTAGCCGGTCTTATGCACTCAACTGGGTTGTTCATCCAATCAACCTCAACCAACAGGTACTAATTGGAGTTTAAGGACTTTCGTCCAAGGGACTCAATCACCCCATATGCTAACTTTAGAGACTTTTAATCAAGGGGACTCATTGCCCCACCTATTTTTCATTAGTATTCTCAGTACATGATGCATAACTTTCTCTTTCAAATCAAAGGTAAAACTCATATAACCTTTCAAAGTATTTCGTAATTATTCTAACATTTCAAAGTTATCTAATATTCAATCACAATTTCATGAATCACAGACCTTCCATAAATACAATATGCTTTCCAAAATTTAATATTATTTTCGAAATCATCTCACATGTACTTTTCATAAAATAAATTGAATATCAATTACATACACCTTGAACTTTCAGCAATAAATTAAAATTTTAAAACAAAAATAGAAAATATGAACTTTAAAATTTTTTTAAACAAAAATCCTTAAAATATCAGAATTTTGAGTTATGATGTAGATTTCAAGTGTAATGCATCGTAGGGTAGGATTTTCGGACGATCAAATATGCGAAACTTGAAAAT